>JAYESA010000035.1:600000-1037500 GCA_036927795.1 Iris macrosiphon | reverse complement strand
GGGCCTATAAATCATGACATCTTTTGAACCTCAGAGGCCGCCAGGTAATAATATAGGGGTCATCATGACCGCGCATCTCCGGCGGAGTGTACGTGTTAAACAAGGAAAGTACAAAGGAGCCCAAACGCCTTACTTGTTGTTCTCCCCACCCCATGCTCTAATCATGTCATATCCATGACACGATGATACCTCTAATAACTGCCAAGTCTTCTAGCATGCAAATTCTATCAGCAGTTATTCCCTATCGCATGTCCCATACGTATAGGAGACCAGCCTGTCACGCAAGTCCGTATCCTACATGAGACTCACACTCGTGTAACAGATGTGTCATGGCCAATAAAACCTAATGATGCCTGCAATCATGTGGTGGTCTCGTAAAACTAAGTCAATATACATAATATATATAATAAATATAAAATACGATGCCACCGTCATTGCACCCAAGTTATTCTTGGACACGCAATTTATATAGCAGTTAAAATATATGAACTAAATGACAGAAATAAAATGCATGCACCGTATGGCATATAAATCACAGTATAATGGCAAGGTATACTTGCCTGGCAAGAAGCTGCGTAAAATAAACGTCCAGGTGTCAAGTACAGAGGATCAGAAACTATAGCCACCGAATAAATATCTTTGGATGCTGAAATAAATATTACCAACGTTCCCAAAATAAGCGAGATAGATAGAAAACACTACCCTTTCGTCCAATTTGGACACAGGGGCAAAATGATAATTTTGAGTCAAAGCGGGGTCCATATATGGCCCACTTTGCACCAAAATGTGTGCCAAAGGTAAAGGTCTCTAAATAGGACAAATTATAGGTCAAACAAATCCTAAACGTCAATACGAACTCAACTGTATGTCCAATTTTAGATTCCGGTGAGTCGAACACAAATTCGCCCTTAAAGTCAATCGTGGGGCCCGTAAATAGGTGACTTGGTCAACTGTCTCAGAATTGCGTGAAACTTGGGTCACAAGACCAACGTGATACTACGAATCCAATGGCGGAAGTTTCGTCGTATTCCGACGAGCGTACACAAAATGGTACGATGTTTTACAAAAGGCACGATACGGGGACTTTTTACGGATACGGGTTGATTTTGACGCGCACACACGTCCAAATCAGTTTCCGAAAAAGCCCATACGTCAGGGCATACCATGCGCTCCTTTTTGGTGCAATTGGTACGCGATGGGGTAGTCCCGTTTGGTGGGGCGCATTCCGTATCGCAAATTCTAAAGTTTTAGAAACAAGTTTTTCTCATTTTTCAACCCAATTTATCTCTAAATTTAACATAAAATAAAATAATCTAATTAACTGGGAATGATCTCGTTTATATGGACTTCACATAGAAAAAGGTAGATTTTAATTCGGACGTCTATGGAGGAAGATTTCAGTCCTTAAATATTGATCATTGAAATAGTTTTCTGCAGTTAAAAATTATGTGGTTTTTTCTCAACTTGGCCTCGATTTCTACCTAGTATTAAGCGCCGTTCGATGGAAGCTAATTTACAGGGTTGAGAGGGGGATAGGTCGTGAACGTACCGGTGAAGACGGTTCAGAAATCGGTCGAGCGACGAGGCAAAAAACAACACGTGAGGTAGCGTACGTCGCTGCCAAATTCTGATGTGGTGTTCGCACAGTCGCGCGGGTGGGCGGACGCGGCGGCGGTGCTCCGTTGGCTGCGCGGTCGTCGAGGTCGACGGTGTTGGGAAGTGGGCGATTAGATGACTAGTTTAGGGTTAGGGTGTATGATAGATGCATATATATATATATATATATATATATATAGAGAGAGAGAGAGAGAGAGAGTAAGGAACGGGGTCTCCGGTCCTGGCCGCGGGGGAAACTATCCGCTGGGTTGGGGTTAGGCGGGCTGGGGGTTTTTAGGAAATTAGACTTAAGGTTAAGTTAAGGTTAGTTTTCTTTAGGGTGTTATTATTATTATTATTATTTTCCTTTTTCCTTTTCTTTCTTATCTTCTTATATACTCTTTTATCTTCTTTATTTAATATTATTTATTTATCTATATATATATATATATATATATATATATATATATATATATATATATATATGGTAATAAAATTCCAGAAAAAAAATTTATTTGTACAATCTAAAATTCTGTCATCCTTCTACAAGATTCCTAAAATAAAATAAAATAGAATAATAACTTTGCTCCATAAGTTTCTAGATGAATATTGACCTAGTATTTAAAATTCAATAAATTCTATTTTTTTAATTAACTAAGAAATACTATTAAATAATTAATTGAAGAATTAATATTTAAAATTAGGGGGTTTTACAGAGGCTACTATGAATAAAGAGGATTATATAGACTCCCCCCTTAGGATTAGGGTTTGTGTCATGATGGTTTGATTTGACTCAAAATCCTCTCTCATTCTTTCATGAATAGGATCTTATAATTCTTAGAAAGGAATATTCTATTCTTGAGTCTAAATAGGTTTAATGGTCCTAATCTAGTTATGACTAACTAGTGGTTCCACTTAACTAGTCTAAATTAAATAAATAACCCATTAGTCACATATTATATATATACACATAAAAGTTTTAAATTATAGCAAATTACCAAAATACTATTGTCCTGAAAATGAGGTGGTTCCACTCTGCGCATGGCACCAAGCCTATAAAGAACTCTATTTCTCGGTCTGGTGGCAACCTCGGTAACTCCTCCAGAAATACGTCAATATACTCTGCAATTAATGGATATGGCGGCTCCTACTCTTCCACCATAGCTCCACAGAAGTCTCCCTCGCTCTTCTCCGCTGCTCCTCTAACGAACTCAAACCTTGGCTCTCCTAGCGTCTGAAATAAAACTCTGCCTCCATGACAATCAATACTAGCATTTTCCCTTTTAAACCAATCCGTCCTGAGTACTATGTCGTAGTTCGGAAGTGACATTATGAGTTGACATGCGCTCAACTCTCGGCCTCCTAGAGAAACTCCCCGGTCATTGCATACATCACTGACTAGGATAATGCCACCCCCGATCATGATTTTACAAGTCCTCGCCAACGATTTAGTCTCAAGATGATGCTTCAAAACAAAAGATACAGATTCGAAACTATATGAAGCACCAGAATCAAATAAAGCATGATCTGAAAAAGAATTAAGATAGACTGAACCTGAAATAACATCTCCAACATGCTCCTTCTACTCGATGGTCAAGGTAAAAGCTGTGTACCTCTCTGTTGTTTCTGGTGTTGTACGAACCTCTGCTACTGTGTCGGCAATAGAGGTCCTCTCTGCTGTCCCGCTAGTGGTCTTGCGGGTGCTCTCCGTGCCTGGGCCCTGCCCTGAGCTAGACGAGCTGGAGCCCGAGGATAAGCCCTCAAATGGTGGTCTCCTGATCAGCAGAACAAACACTGGCATAATCTCATCCTGCACGCATCCCATCCATGTCCTAGCTTCTTACAGAATGTGCTAGGGATAGCCGTTTGAGCTGGCCTCTGAATCTGGTGTGTCTACTGTACTGGCGCTCTAGCTGGTGTAGGGAACTGATGCCTCGGCTGCTGGAAGTGAGGCCGCTTCGATGGGCCTGCACTACTGCTAGCTCTTGAAGGTTCCCTCATCCTATTGGAGCCAAGCTCCAAATCATCCTCCACCTGCTGCGCCTGCGCTTGGATCTTCTCAAAGGTAGTGGTGGGATATCCGCTAGTATGGGATTTGATCTTCCTGTTCAGACCCTTTCTGAACTTTCGGGCCTTCCCCAAGGGATTCTATCCATCCACAAAGTGACCCAATATGCAGTACTCAGCTGCATACTTTTCCACCATTATGCTGTCCTGGATGAGGTACTAAAACTGGCTCTAAAGAAGTCAAAGCCACTTCTGGGAAGAACTTCTCCTTAAAAAGCTTATTGAAATCTTTCCAAGTAAGTCCAGGTGCTGAGATCCTCGGTTGGTCCTGAACCATGTCAATGCTATGTCGAACATCATGCTCCCTGCTGCCTCCACTTGTAACCTCTCTGGAATCTGTGGCAGCCGCAGGTTCCTCTCTATGTCTTCAATCCATTCATTCGTATAAATAATCACTTCTATGATTTTAAAGTCCTTAGACCCCATCCTCTTGAAATCAATGATAGTCCTCGGCCTTGGATGCTGCGGGGCCTGCGAAGGTGGATCTACCTGTGGCTGGACCAAGGCAACTCTCTCGATTACGACGAATGCAAGCTGGTGGGCATTCTCAATGCCCTGCCTCATGACCTCAGACTGGCGTTGCTGGGCCTCCGCCTGGGCCCTCTGTGCCTCCATCATCTGCTGAAATAGTACAAATACTTGTGCAGGATCAACTGCTGGTGGTGGTGGTAGCTCCTTTGAAGCTGTAGGCACCGTCCTTTGTGAAGTTGTGTGTGTCGTCCTCTGGACTGGAGGTGGAGGACCCCCGAAAGCTGTTGCAGTAACGCCCACCTAGACCGGTGAAGCGGCCCTCTGAGCTAGAGCTGATGGAGCAGTGGCTGCTGGTGCCCTCCTTAGAGGCAACGAAGTGACCGACCTCTCTGACACTGCGCCTGAGCGCTCGGATCGCGTCTTCGGTGGCATCCTCACGATAGATTGAACAAACAAATTAATATTAATTAAGATACGATATCGTCAAAGAAGGACAAAATTATTCAAAGTAAAGCAAGAATTCAAATAGATAAGGATAGCAGAAGCAATATGTTGGAAGTGTTCCTAGCTGTGATTGAGTATACTCTCAGCCTATATCCTATATCCTAAAACAGGCTCGTAGGAGTACTCTAAGTCTGAGAACCACTATAAAATTTTACTACTTGCGATCTCTGACCTGCATGTGCCACCACTAAAAATTGTGTCACAATCTTCTCCTAGAATGGGGATACGAGTGGTGAACTATGCCCAGCCTACGCCGCAACATCGGCGGTAGAACGCTGTTTTGGTCAATAACACTATCTAACATCTCATACCAAATATATAAGGTACCTGTCATGCAATCTCAACTTTAAATGGAGGAACACTATGGTACATGATAATGAAACCAATACTCAATCACAATATCAAACTACAAAAAAATACGATATAGAATAAATAAAAGAAGTACAAGAGTCACAAATACATCCACAAGTCCACAATATAGTCTAGGCACAAAGCAACTCCCAAAATAATAATACATGCCAAGAGTCTAAAATAAGACTAATACAATGTCTGACAATATAAGTCTAAGCCTCCTCAGTCACTGGCACTAGGTTCTCATGCTCTAGGGAAGTACCCTATAATATTTCACCGTCCTGTCGCCCATAGTAAGTGGGACACTGCTCCTCAAGCCAATCATCTAAAAAATATATCCAATCAGGATTGGAGAGAAGTACAAAACTCATAAAGTAGTTCCAAATACATGGTAGAGAATATATGACAAACAATAAAAAAGAATACAAGATAACTAGCAATAAAAAATAGAGATAAACTAGAGTAAACATGTGAAGTACTGGAATGAAAGAATAGTCAATATGGAATAACTGCAAGTAATGAAAATAGATAAACTAGCTAATGTGCTTTAGAGTACAAGTTCGCTATATGATCGGGTTAGGTTGAACATGAATATAATATGGTAACTCGATTCCACATGTGATATATAATCGACATGTACACGAATATACTTGGGCTTGATCACATAACCAACTCCTACTCCCTCGTCCCCAACCATACTCATGGATCCAATCACGACACGTTATGAACACGAATATAAGCACACTAAACACGAGCAGTGTGTGAAAATAAAGTAAACGATACTCAATACCCGATACACACGAATATAAGCACACTGAACACGAGCAGTGTATAAAAATAAAGTACACGATAATTAATACCCGATACACATGATAAAATACATGTATAAGAGTACCCACTGAACACAGTAGGGGATAATATCCTATGACAGGATCCATTTAGTACCAACCCGTATTTCCACTGTGTCGGAATCAAGTAAACAGTTCTAGAACATGTGATATATACACTATCATAAAATAAAAACTAACTGAGAGATGTACTCACCTCTGGTCCTGAGCAAATGGTGTATCTCGATGTCCAAGCTGGTGTCACAATCCTATTTAGGAAATATCATATCAATTGGTGTAATAAATGAGAATTGGTTTAAAACACACTAATGCATGCTACTAGGTCAATTTCTAAGTCATTCTAGCTTAACTAAATTGTACTAGGTCCATACTACATTATTTAGTCTATAAAGGTTACTAACTAGCTAATACTAGCTTATCTTAGCTATATTAGGTCATTACCTAGGTTTCTAAGTGATACCTTAATTAATATTAATATCTTATATTAACTTAAACTCTAACTAATACTACATATCTCTAATACTCTAATTGATACTAGCATCACTAGTATCCTAACTGCTATATATACACACATACACATACACACACACACACACTAACTTACCTTACACTAACTTACTAACTATTAACTAACACCTATCCTTGATATCTAACTGATACACTAACTCCTATACCTTACCTCTAATACTTCTAACATAAACTTAACTCTAATACCCCTAATCCACTTGATACATACCAATCAGTGTTGTTACATTCATATCCCCATCAGTGTTTCTTACTGATACTATATCTTGGCACTTTCCCCTAACAAAAAAATTGGAACCTAAAACCCACATCAACACCAATATTATCTGCTCCCCCTCTCACATGGCCTTTCGACTTCAACACGTAAGCACATACACATAAGTTCACTGATACACATAAATTCACATAAATCTACACACACTCACAGTGAATTGACCCTCTCCAATATCACACTCATGTCTGACTGATACATCAGACTAACACCCTTGTTGCTACTGACTTCTTACAGCATCAGGAACACCATAGCATTCCCAATTCCACCTGCACTTTACTTTCAAAGCCACACACACACACACACACACCCCCATATATATATATATATATATATATATATATATATATAAATATATATATGGGTGTGTGTGTATGTTAACAGATACTTGTATATAACTTAAATAATATAATCAACTGAATACTAAAGTACAATATAACACCCTTACATCCCTAAATAATGTATACTCATATCTGCACATACTTCCATATGACATTTCCCAAATTCCCTCACCTGATACCTGACTGTGTTCAGGTTTAACTGAACACTCTAATTGCTACTACTGCACTCTCTTCCACTAAACTGACCTGTACCTCACTGATACTGGTATCACTCACTAGCTACTTACTACTTCACACGAATGTACATAGGTCATAGCTACTGATACATGTTAACTATTAGCCGAGCTTCTAATATACTTAACAGTCACTTTGTTGCTGCTAATGTATGATAAATCAACCCCACACTTGCAAACACTGGACTGAACCATTCGAGTACAATCCTGAGGGTAATCCTTATCTTCTTGTTATACACCTCACTATGGTAATCACTGCAAACACCACCAACAGTCAACAATTCTATACACACATATACATTCTTCAGTCACAATAACTGACCACTATTGCCATCAACCGGATCACAATGAACCCCTTATCACATCATATCTTTACCACTGAATGCACACAGAATTTACACACATAGTACTAAACTACACTACAGAATAATAAATATAACTTACATAACAAAATACGACTAGTATATGAACATATGTATGATACAAACTATAGAAGAATGAAAAATCTCTCCATGCGCTCCACTTTACAGTCAACAAATAAGCAAGAGACGCATAACTGCGGTGGACGCATAAAAACGGTAGACGCATTACACCCTCGGATACATGACATCCCGAGATGTATACCGCCCTTTGACACATCGTCCCTACAGTCACATCAGAGCATTTATGACTGTGACAAAATAGACAGTCATTCTGACCGCCTCGATTCCTGTACCGCTGATTGGAATCCGTGCCGACAGTTTGTTCATAATTACTTTTGGTAGTATACAGCTGTTTAAATGCCACAAATATAGAAAATGACAAAAGATCCATGCGTCCCTGGCCCAATACGTCCCAGACTCCATGTGTGACATGCGTCTCTGGCCTAATGCGTTCCAGACTCCATGCGGCTTTGACTCCATGCAGTTCCCATATGCGGCCTGTACGACCACAGGTAGGGCGGTCGCATAAAATCCTCTGACACATATTTCGATGTCTATCAGAAGCTCTGACCCTTACTCATCACCCTGAGAAGCTTCAAAATCCGTGCAAACGATGACTCAAAAAAATATAATGCATTAATTACCTCGACAGATGGGCCATGCCACGGGTCCTACATATGCGGCTTCAAAATCTAAGCGGTCTCGACATCATGCGGCCAGAGGGTCATTCCGACCAAGGCCAAATGAGAGCTTCTATGCGAATACAACAGTTTGCGGCTCTCGACTCACAAAATTTTTTGTTACAACCGAAGATAATTTCTCGTACAGTTAGTGTTGACCAAGTATCCAATTGACCGAGTTATGCACAAAACAGCCCCGAGATCTCTTTAAAGAAAAAATCCTAACCAAACCCAAGTGGCGGCTTGCCCGCACCATGCGGCTACCGTTACGGCCGCATTATGCTGAAGGAGCCCCATTCGGTCACCAAGCACGAGCATTGTCATAACCTGCACTCGAATATTTTGGCACGAGTACATGGGTACGTCTAGCCTACGTCGCAACATCGGCTGTAGAACACTGTCTGGGTCAACTCTACTATCTAAACATCCCAAACAATATATACAAGGTACTTGTTAATCATCTCAACTCCAAATGGAGGAACAATATGGTATCTCATAAATGTAACTATACTCAATCACAAAGCAACTAAGGAAGATAGAGCACGAATGTAATAACAAAGAAAAAGAATCATAATACATCCACAAGACTCAAATAATATACATGTCAAAGTCTCAATAATAGTCTAATACAAGTCCACCAAAATAAACTAAATCTTCTCAGGCTTTGGAACTAAGTCCTCCTAGTCTATAGGAGTATCCTCTAATGGTATGCCCTCCTGCGGTCCGTAGGATATGGGACACTGATATATGAGCCAATCATCTGGAAAAATATATCCAGTCCGGATTGGAACGAATTACATATCTCTGAAAGCAGTTTCAAATACATAATCGAGCATATAAAACAGATAGTAAAAAATAATATAAGATAATTAAACAACAGAATAAAATAAACTAGAGTGAACAGGTAATATACTGGAAAGAAGCACATACAATAGAATATTTTTAATATAATAGAAATAACTTAAATCTAACTAATATGCCGTGGAATACAAGTTTATTATGTGATCGTTTTAGGTTGAACACGAATACAATATGGTAACTCGATTACAAGTGTGGTATGTAATCGACATGTACACGAATACACTGGGGCTTGATCACATAATCAACTCCTACTTCCCCATCCCCAACTAATACCAATGGATCTAATCACGATACGTTACGAACATGAATATGGGCATACTGAACACAAGCAGTGTGTGTACACGAATATAACCACACTTAACACGAGTCGTATGTAAACACGAAATACAATAAATCAATACTCGATACACACGATGAAATACATGTGAAGGAGTACCCGCTGAACACGGTAAGGGATAACATCTCCTGACAGGATCCATGTAGTACCAGTCAATGAAACCACTGTGTCGGAATCATGTATACAGTTCTAGAACATGAAATATATACACTATTATGAAATAAAAACTAATAGAGAAATGTACTCGCCTGAGGTCCTGAGCAAGGTGTGTCTCTCAATATCCAAGTTGGTGTCACACAGACCTATATATGGTATATTGCATCAATACAAGGTTTTGAAATAAAAATAAGTTAAACTAGTTTAATTCTAGGTCATAAAGCCATTTCTAAGTCAAAACAGTCAAACTACCTATTTCTAGGTTAAACCCTAGCTAACTAAGTCCTCACTAGGTTAATAGGTCTATATTGGTCAATACTAATTAATACTTGCTAAATAACTAACTTACCTTAACTAATAACACTAATTTGTATATATGCATATAACACTAACTGATAATACTAAAATGACTAACATCTATTTAATTAACTGATACACTATGAACTAACATCTAGCGTATAACCCAATCTCAAAATCAAAGTTCTTGATACAGGTACTAAAGTCAATATTAACACACATTCTGAACACTCCTCCCTCACCTGCTCATTATGGTTCATCTCATTTAATATATGATGTATCTTACACTCATGTATCACAATATACCACTCAAACCCCCACCAATTGATAACACCTACACCTATGCACAACTCAATCCACTCAACTGATTACTTGTGCAGTAAGTTAGTTCCCTAATTGTTGTTGGACTGGCTGCTCTTACTGTGCCTGCTGCTAATGCTACTGTGTGCGCTGCTTGCCGCTGCAGTTGCTGTACTACTGCAGCCATTGCTACATGCTGCTGATACACTACTACTGCAGTAGCTTGCTGCTAATGCCAATACTGATACTGCACTAATACTGTTGCTAATTGCTACTTGCACACTACTACAGCTGCAATGCTCTACTAGAGCAGTGTATACTGCTCTGCACATCCTACTGCTCTTAGCTACTCTATTGCACTTGCTATGCATTTTGCTGTACAATACACTGCAGTGCTAACTGCTGCAATTGCGGATACTTGTTGTGCATGCAGCTTGCTGCTGATGCAATGTTTAATACAGACTGCTAAGCTTTAAACTGATAAAACCCGATCCCCCCAACTATGTATACATACACTGCACTGCTCGACACTCACTCACACACATACCACTCTCGGCACTCACTAATACCTCACAAACACAACCAATGTACCATACTTAGACACACATACACATATAATTATTACCATACATACACACACACACACACACACACACACACACATATATATATATATATATATATATATATATATATAGGAATTTATGGTTTCTATTGGTGCAAATCCAATCACCTCCATTTGAGATGAGGAGAAAGTCCCCACCTCCATTTGAGATGAGAAGAAATTCCCCAACTCTGTGCCAGCAGCCACGGTAAAACAGAGGATGCAAGCGTTATCCGGAATGATTGGGCGTTCAGCAGATTTGGATTCCTATATATCCACTCATTTTGATGAGAGCGTACCTTAGCTCCTTGCCAAGGTTTCAGACAGAAGGGAAATAGAATCTTTATCTGGAGATAGTGCATCAAGCTATTCGCAAGGGCCAACTTGATCCTCTTCCCCAGGGATCCCAGATGAGGGAACCCTAGTACCAATGGGATTATTGACAGTACCCTTTTTGGAGAATGTTAATAAATTTCAAAATCCATTTCGTCGAAGAGAAGCGGACATAGGAAGGGTTGTTGCCTAAAAAATAAATGGATTCAGGATAAAATCTCCTCTCTATGAATAAGATAAAGACAGAATAATCAGAAATAGAGTTTCCTTTTTTTAGCACACTTCATTTCACACGTTTAAATTTTTTTTTGGTGGATTCCTTTTGGTAGTAAAATTGATGGAATACGATTGAATTCTGGTATTAAGGATTAAAAAATAACCGCACATTACTTATTTCTTTTCTGGTTTCTAGACAAAAACTATTTCTTTTTTCCTCTTCTTTGCATTGAAATAACGGATTTAAAAGATGTTCGTTCATTCCTACTACTTAAGCCAAAGTTAATGGGGGTCCTTTTGTGAAAAAAAGTTAAGACCAAGGGCTCAAGGACGTAGTTTTCCAATAAAAAGACCAACTTGTCATATAAGAATTTTATTAAAAGAGAAATCTAAATTTTAGATTAATCTAAAAAAAATGTAAATTTCTATTTAGAAAAAAGAATGGAAAGATAAAAAAAATATGGGTCAAAAAATAAATCCACTTGGTTTCAGACTTGGTACAAACCAAAATCATCATTCTTTTTGGTTCGCCCAACCAAAAAATTATTCTGCGGGTCTACAAGAAGATGAGAAAATACGAAATTGTATCAAGAACTATGTACATGTTCCTCGACGCTGAGGACATCCTCGAAGAGCGGGAGTTTTTATGACATTTCTTATTAGCTGTCTTGTGTTTCTAATAGGTTGTTTAATAGTTGGCATGTCGTATGGAATAACAAATTAAGGAAGAAAAGATATGATTGTACCGGCTACAAGAAAATATTTCAAAAAAATAGATACTAGTTAACCCCCTTTTTTATTCATTCATTTTGTTTTTTCCTTTAATTAACACGAAGTTCTTTCTTGAAATAAGGAATGTCAGTCTTTGATAATTTTGTAATTCGATAGAAAAGAAGGAATAATGTGTATTTTTCGTTGGGGATTCCCTGGAATAAATCGTCGAATCTTCCTTTGCTTGAACCTCTCGGTTCCAATTCTGGTAAAAAAAGCAGAAGGAATGAAATAGAGAAGCACATATTTTTTGCACCTATAAGGGTGTTCAATTATCAAAAACAGAATTAGTAAGACATCGATTTCTCTTTCTCAATAAGAGAAATTATGTGCATTGCATAATGGCTCCCTTGAAAAGCATTGGTGCACGAATTGAAATCTTAGATCAAAACACTATGTATGGATGATATGAACTGCCTAAACAAGAATTCTTGAACGGTGAAAGGATTTTTACGGGTGATGGCATCATTTTGACTCCATTCTATTTATATCGGTACCTTATCGAAATTGATTTTTTGGAAGAGACATCCGCAATAATGAGCCTTGTTCTTGTTTTCACCTTTCCAGTTATTCTAGATACTATTGTGAAATATTGGATCTTCCATTTTTTAAATCATGTATCTCCTTCGCTTGTAGTAATTTATCATTCAATGAATGAATGAAGAACTTAAAAGAAAGCATTTTACTTAATATTTATACTTCTATCTCTTCAAGGCATTCGTCCAATATTCCAGTACAATTTTTTCCATACAATGGCAGATTCGTGGATAGGGAACTATACTAGCTACCTATCTAATTTATTGTAGAAATTCCGGCATCAATTATTGTACACATATCCAAATTATAAAAAATCCTATAGAAGCTACAAATGCCGAATTCATACCTTGAAAACTTTGATAAGGGCTGGCCTGTCAAAATTCTAGTTCCTTCGACTATTCATCTATTATATTTTCATCAAATAAGGAGCAGGAAGACTCTATGGAAAAATTGTGGTTCAATTCGAGGTTAGGCCTGAACTATGCAATGGAGCTCCACAAAAAAATTATTTTTGAGACAATCTACTCAGTTTGTATTAACCCGAGGCTCCTTTTCCTGCTTCCTGCCGTTTGGATTGGAAAGATCGAACACATGTTTCGCTCGATCTATTTCTTTATTTCCCCGTATTTTTTATTATATTCACACAATTATATGTAAAAGTAAAATTTGAAAATCCTTTTTATGATTACTATTTTTTTGTTCGAATCTTTTATTCATTTCAAGTAATTGGTTGGTTGTAGAAAAATATACTAGGTCAGAACAAGGAAATAAGTAGATCGATATTTCTCGCCGCGGTTAGGTTATTCAATATGCAAGAATTTCGATTGAACCCGAGTATACGAAAAAAGCAGAATATTTGACGAAAGAACAGGGGATCTTTTTCAATAACCTGAATAAATCCGATATTTTTTCTCCACTCCACCTCGCCTTGCCTGGAATAAGGAGGTTGTCGGTAATATCTTTAGAAACAGTCAACAACTAGAGAATGCATTTTTTGTTATTTATTTCTATGGAAAAGAAATATGAAGGATTGATTCCTTTGTAATACACTTTACATCGAAAAAGTTTTCCAAATTCTGACAAATTTTACTTTATTATAATGAAGATCTAAAACTAAGAAATTATAGGAACTATGTCAAATTTGTTAATGCTTTGGTAGTCTCTTTAATTTACATAGATACAAGTACTCAACTAGGATGGTGCACGGTAAAAGGTCAGGATAGCTCAGTTGGTAGAGCAGAGGACTGAAAATCCTCGTGTCACCAGTTCAAATTTGGTTCCTATTTGAGCTGCGGGTTCTGAGTTTGCCAGTTCAATTATTCCCTTCTAATCTCAGGATAAAATCTTCAACATTGAGATGCTTAACGTAGCCGTTCCAGTTTATTGCACTGCAATCAAAGGCGCTTTGGCCGGTTTTTTAGATCGGGTAAAAGAAATTTGACAAAAGGTGCTTTCTACCAAAAGATACTTGCAAAACTAGGCGTCTTTTCATGTTTCGGGTTCAAGGGTCGAGTAGAAAGCGGGCAGAGCTCACTCCCCGAAGGAAGGGGCGGTGACCCTTATGCTCTTCCATTTCATATTTTTTTTGTAAGGACAGTTGCTTGCGATTTTGAATCAGAAGAGAGATTTCAAGAAATGGCAGATCTATTCACTCTATCAATAACCGAGCCAGATTTGGTCCGATTTGACCGATGAAAGAATATACAAGCATACGTTTCATGCTTGTTTGAGTAATGGCAATGAGATTCCCTAATATTCGTATTATTTATTCCTATGAGATACCATACAAAATAAAATGATTTTACTTTAAGACCGAATCCATTTGATTTCTAAATAAGATTACTAATCCTTAATTTTTCGAGGAATCCTTCATCAGTGGAAAAATGCTTTTCTCCGAGTTTAGGTAAACTTTAAGAGAATGAAACTGAGATAGTCAATCTTCCATAAAGCCCCTAAGAGAAAGATAAGAAGAGCATGAATGAAAGACAGAAGGAAGAATCTAGAGTCTATGGGGGTGTTATATGCACTAGGTGCATCTTAGGCTATATAGATGACATAATTTGGAATTGTGCGAGAATGGAAGACCAGGTAGAATGATTGTTGGGGAGCTATTAAGCACATCCTGAAGTCTCTTTCTGGTATAAAGGATGACGTGCTTGTATGTGGTGACAGATGCCTTCTGTCTGAAACCTTGGCAAGGAGCTAAGGTACGCTCTCATCATAGAGATAAAATGCGAGAAAAACCCAAAAGGACGACTCAATGGTTTCAATAAACTCCCTACGTTAGTTTGTCTTGGCCTAGATCTAGAACTACCTTCAACGGTTTGTGTCGCCATAAATCCTATTTAATCATTGGTTGAGATTTGTTGACTTTGTATACCATTCTATTGTCGGCCGTATGCTATTATTCTAATTCCCCGAATGGTATGAAGATTTGAAGGAATGGAATAGAGAAGCACATATTTTTTGCACCTATAATGGTGTTCAATTATCAGAAACGGAATTTCCTCAAGATTGGTTAATAGACGGTATTCAGATAAAGATCGGAACGAAAACCAACGGCGAAAGCACTCAGCTGGGCCGACACTGACACTGAGAGACGAAAGCTAGGGGAGCAAAATGTAATTCGTTATTAAAATAACTATTCAGAGTTCCATAAATAATTCTATTTATTTCTAATCATAATTTCAAATGATCTGTTTTGTTTGTAGGGATAGGTCAGGTTGACATCGAAATTGTCAAAGAAATAATTCACTCCGGCTTCTCCCAATTCGACCAGGTCGCCACGAGTGGGACTCCGGCCATAACATAATTGACAAATCCAAGATGTATTCCTGCAAGTAAAGGGGGTTCGAATATATATTGGTTGTGCTTGAAAGGTTATGAATTGATTGGCAAGTCCAATTCCAATATCTTGATTTCAAGTGGCTATGCTCGAAACATATAAATGTTGACTAATCTGGATAAGGTTAAACTTGGTACATTGGGTGATACAAATTGCATAGTATCATAGATGGCTATTCCTGGTATTACCCATCCGCCTTTGCTTGTTCCCTCTGCTCCCTTACCATGACAAAAGTTTTGGCATATCATTGGTCCCGCCATGACTCATTTTGTACAGGGTATTTTCATGAGATACCTCCTTCTTCTATTAACCAATCTTGAGGAAATTCTATTTCTGATAATTGAACACCAATATAGGTGTAAAAAATATGTGTGGAAGGGATCCTTGGTGATTGAGCCTTGAACCAATATTATATATGTCTCTTGGGTGCCTCTTTCAACGGATGATGGACGAAAAGAAGGCATCAGATACAAGTCTTGGATAAGAATCTACAACGCACTAGAACGCCCTTGTTGACGATCCTTTACTCTGACAGCATCTAGGGTTCCTCGAATAATGCCGGGTTGGGTTCATCTCTGTAGGAACCAGATTGTAGATATGAAAAAGTAAGAACTCAGCGGGACCCTACTCCCCCTCTAATCAAACATCCATATCTGCCTACCTTTCTTTATTTCAAGGTCAAATAGGATCATTTTCTTCTCGAGACCTTTTGCATTTTTTTATCATATGGGAGTTAGAATTAATTCCTGTTTACTTACTTTTATCCATGTGGGGAGGAAAAAAATGTTGTTTTCGGCCAATTTTGCTATTCAACAAATAAATGTGAAGTATAGGATTCCTTCCGTTCGGTCAATGATTGGTCCAACCTGAAAAACGGGGTTACCCCCATTTCATTTCTTTTTTATTCATTGTTTCATTTATCGTTCGCACAATTACAGCCCTAATTATTTCTGATCTTTATAGAGGCATATTGGGCACTGCTTCTTTGATTACAACAACAATAACGTCACCAATATGAGCATACCCCCTTTATTATTATTAGTAGTAGTAGGAAAGGAATTCTTTCAATCCTTCGCTGCTCTTTCCGTTCTTCTCGGGTTGCTCTTCCTGGCTCGACCTCACTCTGCTCGCCTTCTTTTTCGACTAGGAAGCGGATGAGGAATCAAACTCCTGTTGCTGTTACGGCTATTGCGAGTTGCTCGTAGTCATTTTTTGTCCGCTATTTCATTCTTTTAATTGATATGATAAGAGGAAATCCATTTTTTTGTTTTTATGATTCGATTCATTTTTTATTTAATTTATCCGAGTTCATGGATTTAAAATGAATAAAAACAAAAAATGGAAAAAAGGGGGAAACTCGGGAGTTTATACCTCAATTTAGAACAAAGAAGAAAAAGAAAAAAATGTGGGTCTGTTGAATTTCAAGTTTTAGGGTTTAGCAATAAGATACGGATAGACCTCAACAGAAAACTGTTGAGTAACGGCAGCAAGTGATTGAGTTCAGTAGTTCCTCATAGAAAATTATTGACTCTAGAGATATGGTGACTCAATCTGGAGACGTTTCGGCTTATATTGTCACGCCCTAGTCCCAAAATATCGAGGGACTAGACACGTGGCAATGGCCAGCAAGACACACCGATGGACAAACCCAATTTAATGGATCCATCAGGGCGTACTTAAGCTATAATACAACAAATAGGTCCAATGATACAAGTCACAATCTATTCTAATCTCATCCACAGAATATAAACACAGATCAAATGCCAGAATAAATTAAAATAAATATAATCAACAACATGTCTCAATAAAAGTGTCTCGGGGAATAACCCGAGAATAAGTCTGATACATCAATGCAATAGACAGGAAATAAAGTAACTAGAAACAGAAATAACTGAGTATATAAAGCCAATACTCAGGAGAAGTCCTCGGGCACGATCTCGTCCTCGGGTTCTGGTACTGCTCCAATGTATGCTCATGTCCCGTATACCTCAGGATAAATCTCTTCGGCTATACCTGGGGACACAATCCGGATCCAGGTCTTCAGGGGATATAGCAAGGTACAAGAATAACTCAAGCCAATATAAATGCAGTGCAATAATAAATGAATCAATAGGATAAACTATGTAACCAGCTATATGATATGCAAGTGAGAGCATTAATCATACTCAGGCTGAAACTACTATAGGCTCCGAGTAAGGGGAACCCATAGCAGCATTTTGTATCACGACTCCCGTATATATGCCAAAGCAAGCAGTATCATGACTCCCGTATATATGCCAAAGCAAGCAGTATTGTATATATATCAATAATCAGCCTGTAGTATGGTGTGTCTCTCCCCACCCAATGTAATAACACATCTTATGTCCATGACACGCAAGATCTTGACCTCTAACTGATGCAACAAGTCATAATGATAGCTAAGCATATATAATATCTATATCACAAGTCATGTAGCCTATACAGAATCACCATGAATAGCTCAGAAGATTATGTCTCATGAATAGTGTCAGGTGTCCTGAGGTATGACGTACTTGATTATGCAAGCACGGAGATATATAAAGTGTCTCCAAATCCATCTCTAGTGACGTTACCTGACACCGCATACGGCATCGACACCCGAATGTTATTCAGACGCTAAGCAATGTCACACGGTCCTAGGTTGAACATTTATATCATATAAATACATCAAGGAAATAATATGTAACAAGGACTGCAAGGTTGGCAAGGTACACTTGCCTGGTGTTCGGTTTCCAACTGCGGCTCTGGTATTCGTGAAATCTCCAGGAACGTCTTCGGATGCTAAAATAAATATTACCATCAGATACAAAAAATATCAAATAGCTAAAAACGCCTGTTCTTGAGTCCAATTTGGACACAAGGGCAAAAATGACAGTTTTTGGTCAAAGCGGGGTCCACATATGGCCCGCTTCGCACTGAAAAATGTGTCAGAACCAATGGTCTCCAAATTTGTCAAACATAGTGTCAATAAGTCCAGAACGATGATACAAACCCAAAGGAACATCCAAAATTAGATTTCGATGAGCCGATCACAAAATTGCCCATCAAGTGGAGCTGGGGGCCCACGATACACAATTTTGTCAACGTTCTCAGAATCGAACCAAACTTGGGTCACAGGACCAGTGTATTGCTACAAGTCCGATGGCGCAAGTTTTGTTTTGATCCGTCGTGTGTACACGAAGTTACAACGAGTTCCAGAACAGGGCCGATACGGGGCGTTGTCGACGAATACGCATTGATTCCGTTGTGCACGCACATCCAAATCAACTTTCGCGAAATCCTACACGTCTGTATCAACGGCGCGCACCTTTCGGTAAAGACCGCACGCGACCAAGTCGTCCTGTTTGGCGGGGCGCACTCAATTCCGAGGGAAAATGGGGCATTATTTTTTTCTGATTTTGGATCGCAGTTCACGATCACCACAGGACGCGACACACCGAGCGGGTTGCATGGACATCGAGAGGGTTCAACAGTCTACGTGTCACAATGGACGAAACGGGAAATGAGGCATCGAGGAGAGAAGAAAGGGTACCTGAACAGGGCTACGCAGACTGGGTTTTCCCGTGTCCACAAGGCGACACGACATACCTAGGTAAAATTCTAGGGTTAGGGTTTCCAGGCTAGCCGGAGCTGCGGCGGCTGGAGGGAGGCGGAGGCGGCTGTGGGGTGGGGTCGCCGGAGGCGGCGGAGTGCTGGAAGGCGTCGCCGGGGCTCGCGGAGGCGGTGGGACGTCGGCGGAGGCGGAGACGATGACGCTGGAGCTTCTACGGCGAGGTCGAGGGTGGCGGAGGCTCGTCGGGGTCGTCGTCAAGGGGTGAGGGTTGGCAGCGGAGCAGGGCGGCGGCGAGGGGAGAGTGGCAGGGCTCTGGGGCGACGGAGACAGGTCAGGCGGCGGCGTGGGTGGTCGAGGAGAGGGTGGCGCTGGGGGTTCGAGGAGAGGGTGGCGCTGGGAGTTTTTATAGGGCGGAGGAGAGGGGTTCATGGCCGGAAGAGGCGGAGGGGGAGGCGTCGTGTGCCGGGCGACGCCGGCGGGGCGGTTGCGTGGCAGAGCGAGGCGCGGGGCACCGAAAAACGCGGGCGGAGCGGGGTCGTGCGGGTGAGGGGTTCGGGTTGGGTCGGGTCGGGTCGGGTCGGGTCGGGTAGCTAGGATCCGACCCATAAGTGTCTAGGGCGGTCCGGTTCGATTGGACCGAGTTCAGTCCGGCTCAGCCCGGTTTGAGTCCGGTTCAGCCCGGTTTGAGCCCGGTTCAACCCGGTTTGTTTGGGTTTAAATAAAACAGGGTTTTTTAGGGTTTTAAAAATATTTTCGGGGTCCAATAAATTCCAGGAAAATTACCCTAAGTCCAATAATTTATTTTAAACCCAAAAATATTATTTTTATAATATTTTAATATTGTTTAAAAATATTTAATTTTATTTAATTCTAAAATACCTTGATTTTAATTAGTAAAAATTATCGAAAAATCCCAGAAAAATTCTAAAATCCATTTTAAAAATCCTAAAAAATCAGGAGGTTTATAATCTACCCCCCTTAAGAGGATTGCGTCCTCGCAATCAAAGAATAACTGGTCAACAGAGACGACACAGTTACAAGCATTGTTCGAAATATATCAAGAATCATGATCAAGGAGAATAAAGGAATGAGGGTTTAGGCAAGACACCTAGGAAAAATATTATTTTCCTCAGAAAAAGTTATGTAAATTCAAGAGTGAAAGAAATCTAGTTAAAGCAAGAAAACTACAGTTTTTAGAAAGACTAGGTTATTATTAAGAAGTTCCAAATACTAGGTTTATGGCTATGGTCACGAACTAACAGGCACGTGCTAAAACAATGCTAGGAATAGATAACTATGAAAAACTCAAATCTTACGCGCATTCGCTACTCCACGAGTCTGTGCGTCCTCCATCGTCATCGCATAAGCTTGTCCGCGTCCTTGTGGTGGTGCCCTCTGTTGTTGCTGGCCCTGCTGGAAGAGTAGTGCTTGGGGTATCAAAGGTGGCCTCGGCTGATACCCTCCTGGAGGTGGTGGATTCATCGGTGGTCGCTTTGCAACTCTTTTTTGTTGTGCTTGGTCTAGTGTTAATGCATGTGACCACGTCTGGCTAGACACTATCCTGGTGACGCACTCCATGGGTCATGCTGTAGCAAGAACGTCAGCTGCAACGGCGCTGATTAACTTCCGTAGCTCAGAGCTAAGTCTGTAAATGAACTCCTCCGTTTGGCTTTGCTGAACCTTCTGATAGGCTTGTATCATTGTGTAGTACATTTGAAACATCTGTTGCCCGTCCATAGCTTGCCCTTGTGGGAATACGGGCATTGGTGGAGTGAACTGCGGTGGTATATCATCTTGCTGGATTCTCGTGGCATGCTGATTTGCTTGACTGCGTTGTTGAGCTGATTGACCTTCACCTACTGGTGTCGCTTCTTTTTCATGGGTAACCACAACTCCTTATGGTGTTCCTGCAGGAATATTATTGCTTGCTAGTGGGTCCATTACACTACATCCAAAATAAACAATAAAAGACGCACAGGAATCAAGGCAGGATGCAAGTCAAGAAATTAATTCGAATCCAATATAGGGATCAAGAATAATTCAAGCAAGTGGATGAGATCCTTATCCTATCTAATTGCAGGCTTGCTCAGTCCCTAAGTTGAAACCGAACAATTTAGTCATAGACCTGCATGGGCCACCACAAAAACCATGTCACGCCCCAGTCCGAAAATATCGAGGGACTAAACACGTTACAATGGCCAGCAGCACACACCGATGAACAAACCCAATTTAATGGATCCATCAGGGCGTACTTAAGCTGTAATACAATAAATAGGTCCAATGATACAAGTCACAGTCTATTCTAATCTTATCCATAGAATATAAACACAGATCAAATGCCAGAATAAATCAAAATAAATATAATCAACAACATGTCTCAATAAAAGTGTCTCGGAGAATAACCCGAGAATAAGTCTGATACATCAATGCAATAGACAGGAAATAAAGTAACTAGAAACAGAAATAACTGAGTATATAAAGCCAATACTCAGGAGAAGTCCTCTGGCACGATCTCGTCCTCGGATTCTGGTACTGCTCCAATGTATGCCCATGTCCCGTATACCTCGGGATAGATCTTTTCGGCTATACCTGGGGACACAATCCGGATCCAGGTCCTTAGGGGACATAGCAAGGTACAAGAATAACTTAAGCCAATATAAATGCAGTGCAATAATAAATGAATCAATAGGATAAACTATGTAACCAGCTATATGATATGCAAGTGAGAGCATTAATCATACTCAGGCTGAAACTACTATAGGCTCCGAGTCAGGGGAACCCATAACAGCATTTTGTATCACGACTCCCGTATATATGCTAAAGCAAGCAGTATCACGACTCCCGTATATATGCCAAAGCAAGCAGTATTGTATATATATCAATAATCAGCCTGTAGTATGGTGTGTCTCTCCCCACCCAATGTAATCACACGTCTCACGTCCATGATACACAAGATCTTGACCTCTAACTGATGCAACAAGTCATAATGATAGCTAAGCATATGTAATATCTATGTCACAAGTCCTGTAGCCTATATAGAATCACCATGAATAGCTCAGAAGATTCTGTCTCATGAATAGTGTCAGGTGTCCTGAGGTAAGACGTACTTGATTATGCAAGCACGGAGATATATAAAGTGTCTCGATATCCATCTCTAGTGACGTTACCCGACACCGCGTACGGCTTCGACACCCGAATGTTATTCAGACGCTAAACAATGTCACACGATCCTAGGTTGAACATTTATATCATATAAATACATCAAGAAAACAATTTGTAATAAGGACTGCAAGGTTGGCAAGGTACACTTGCCTGGTGTTCGGTTTTCAACTACGGCTGTGGTATTCGTGAAATCTCCAGGAATATCTCCGGATACTGAAATAAATACTATCATCATATAAAAAAAATATCAAATAGCTAGAAACGCATGTTCTTGAGTCCAATTTGGACACAAGGGCAAAAATGACAATTTTTGGTCAAAGCGGGGTCCACATGTGGCCCGCTTCGCACCAAAAATGTGTCAGAACCAATGTTCTCCAAATTTGTCAAACTTAGTGACACAAGTCCAGAATGATGATACGAACCCAACAGAACTTCCAGAATTGGATTCCGATGAGCCGATCACAAAATCGCCCGTCAAATGGAGCCGTGGGGACCACGATACGCGAGTTTGTCAACGTTCTCAGAATCGAACCAAACTTGGGTCACAGGACCAGCGTATTGCTATGAGTCCGATGGTACAAATTTTGTTTCGATCCTACGTGTGTACACGAAGTTACAACAATTCCAGAACGGGGCCGATACGGGGCATTATCGACGGATACGTGTTGATTCCGGTGTGCACGCACATCCAAATCAACTTCCGCAAAATTCTATATGTCCGTATCAATGGTGCACACCTTTCGGTAAAGACTGTACGCGACCAAGTTGCCCCGTTTGGCGGGGTACACTCAATTCCGAAGAAAAATGGGGCATTATTTTTTCCTAATTTTGGATCGCAGTTAGCGATCACCACAGGACGCGACACACCGAGCGGGTTGCACGGGCATCGAGAGGGTTACACAGTCTACGCGTCACAACAGACGGAACAGGAAATGGGGCAGCGAGGAGAGAGGAAAGGGTACCTGAACCGGGCTACGCAGATTAGGTTTTCCCGTATCTGCGAGACGACACGACACACCTAGGTACTGTTCTAGGGTTAGGGTTTCCAGGCTAGTCGGAGTTGCGACAGATGGAGGGAGGCGGAGGCGGCTGCGGGGTGGCATCGCCGGAGGTGACGGAGCGCGAGGAGGCGTCATCGTGGCTCGCGGAGGCGGTGGGACGTCGGCGGAGGCGGAGACGCTAGCGCTATAGCTTTTGCGGTGAGGTCGAGGGTGGCGGAGGCTCGTCGAGGTCGTCGTCGAGGGGAGAGGGTTGGCAGCCGAGTAGGGCGGCGGCGAAGGGAGAGTGGCGGGGCTCTGGGGCGGCGGAGGCAGGTCAGGCAGCGGCGGGGGTGGTCGAGGAGAGGGTGGCGCTGGGGGTTCGTGGAGAGGGTGGCGCTGGGAGTTTTTATAGGGCGGAGGAGAGGGGGTCGTGGCCGGAAGAGGCCGAGGGGGAGGCGTCGTGTGCCGGGCGACGCGGGCGCGGCGGTTGCGTGGCCGAGCGAGGCACGGGGCGCCAGAAAACGCGGGCGAAGCGGGGTCGTACGGGTGAGGGGCTCGGGTCGGGTAGGGTCGGGTCGAGTCGGGTAGGTAGGATTCGACCCATTAGGGTCTAGTGCGGTCGGGTTCGGTTGGACCGGGTTCAGCCCGGTGTGAGCCCGATTCAACCCGGTTTGTTTGGGTTTAAATAAAATAGGGTTTTTTAGGGTTTTAAAAATATTTTCAGGGTCCAATAAATTTTAGGAAAATTATCCTAAATCCAATATTTTATTTTACACAAAAAAATATTATTTTTATAATATTTTAATATTGTTTAAAAATATTTAATTTTATTTAATTCTAAAATACCTTGATTTTAATTAGTAAAAATTACCGAAAAATCCTAAAAAAAATCGAAAAATCCATTTTAAAAATCCTGAAAATTCAGGGGGTTTACATATATTCCTACTAATGTAATTTTCATTAAGGATGGACAAATACTCTTATCCGTCGATCTATTCAATGCTAGAATTCGACCCCCCCGACCCCACTACGAAAAAAGACGTTCACTTCTTCTCAAAATAAAATCTGTTCCAAACATATATGCCATGGTTCCTTACATCGACAGGGTACAAATATCTAAATTTCAAATTTTTTTTGGTGGATTGGATTTCACTTGACGTCTGCTATTCTAGAGTCAAAGTTGAAACAAAAGAATCTCTATCATTTAATTTAAGACTTAAAGTTTGATAACTTGATAATTATAATTATCAATAAAAAAGTAGACTAGAGCAATTAGATCTAAACAAAACAAATCATAAAACAAAGCCCTAACTACCCCCTGTCATAAAAGCGCTCTTAGGTCAGTTCAGTAGAACGCAAGTCTCCAAAACCCGAAACATTCATAAACCGCTCTACCATAGTTTTTTGCAGCTGATGTGACTCCGTACCGACGCCTTTCCCGGATGGAGATAGATTCACTTTTCTTTCAAGCCTATTCAGAAAGAGTACGGTAATGGTAAAAAAGAATCATTTTTACTTATTTTGATCGTATAAAAAAGTAAAAAAGAAACTTTGGGATTGCTAAATAGAAAAATATAGAAAGCAACAGAACCATCTCAAGAAAGGAGATTTTGAGCATGCCTAGAGTAGATATCACTATTCCATCGTTGAGGTCGACTTACGAAAGTCAAAAAAAGACGACAGCACCTTAATTAGATTGAATCATGAATTTTGTGCTTAAACGGCCCCTCGGATCTCTAGATTGCCACAGGGGCGCCATATTCTAGGAGTCTAAACTATGTGATTGAATAAATCCTCCTCTATCTGTTGCGGGTCGAGGGCTCCTTCCCAGGCATTTTGCATGCAGCTATTTTAATAGCTGCTCTGGCTACAGTTTCTGATACTCCACCTATTTCATAAAGTATTTGGCCTGGTTTAATAACAGACAAGAAGCAGAACCCTATATTTCTTCTAGAGAATCTCGTAATTGTTCCAGAGCAACTAGAAAGAGATTCTTTAACCAGAAAGAATTCAGTTCAGATGTAGGATACCTATCCAGAAGTTATTATTGTGTGTGCTTCTGGGGGAGCACGCATGCAAGAAGGAAGTTTGAGCTTGATGCAAATGACCTTTGCTGCTTGAAACTAAGGGTCTGGCAGACAAAGCGTCATGTACTATTTTGAAGTCCCAGGACCCCTTGAGAGAGGCGCTTGCGGCAAGAAAAGTGAGCTTTGGCTTCAATCCAGATACCCTATTCCTATATCTACGAATTATTGTAGTCGTATGAAAATAACGAGTATTCAGATCACCAAGAAAAAAATGCCTTATGATGTAGAAATTAGAATCATTTTTTCTCGAGCCGTATTAGGAGAAAACCCCCTATAGGTTTCTAGGGGGGCACTATTTATTTATATCTATCCCAATGAGCGATCTATCGAATCGTTGCGATAGATGTTCAAAACCGAAGAGAAGGAAGAGTCATTTTCCATTTCAGTTGGAAAATGCAGTCGGACGTATCATTATAATAAAGAAGGAAAGCGAGAGTTTTTATCGACCCTTACTTCACGTGTTACATCACACAAAAAAATTCAATTTGCAAAGAATCCCATGGGGCGGTAACCAAACCCAGTTGGGGAACTCTAATCCCATCGGTATCGGTCACTCAGTCAACAGTTCAAAACGCTTGACACTGAGAGCTTTGGTGAATATTTTACCTTTTGGTTATGGAGTGAGACCAAGCCCCCTTCTTTACTATTACTATACTAAAGGGGGTGGGGTGAAGGGGGGTTTATATACAACCGGGGCTACCGAATCAATATAACTATCCTTCCTCTGGCACAACAACGCAGTCTCAATCAGTATCGAAATGAAAGGCTACTAATTTCTTTTCTTCTTTTTTGGTCCAAAGCAACGATTTGTATTAGCTGTAGCAATGAAAGAGACTTTTAAAAAATAGGAAAAAAGATAAGGCCCACATACTATACTCTATGGATAAAGAATCGAATTGATAAAGAAAGTGCCGTAAAGATCAATTATCGAGCTATCAGATCGATACAGTTAAGAACTGCGAAAACACTTTTGTTTCATTATATGCCTAATTAAAAAAAGGCAATTCATTGATTTGATCATAAATTTGAAGCTTTGCTGCCCGACATTATGGAGTACTGACCACACCGAGGGACAGGCCCTGAAGTGAAGGACAACAACGAGCGAAATCAATGTGTTCCAAATTCTGGCCTTGCACCGACCATCCTACGGACCATGGACTAAACGACCACTGCCTAAAAGGACTATGTCCAGGGGACCGCCATCATTTTGACTCCATTCTATATATATCGGTACCTTATCGAAATCAATTTTTTGGAAGAGACATATAATTTTTTGGTTGGGCGAACTAAAAAGAATGATGATTTTGGGTTGTACCGAGTCTGAAACCAAGTGGATTTATTTTTTGTCCCACATTTTTTTTCTATTGATGAAAATAAATAGAATTTCTATTTTTTCCAGTTTTATGAAACCCTTACAAAGGTTAATGTACAAAGAACGGGCAAGTATAAGTAATAAATAATATTAATAAATAAAAACTACTATTCGGCTTATGAAAGTGTATGAGCTAACCTTTTTCCAGGGTAGACAAAGATGAGTAGGGCTGGCTTGGCTGATCGGCCAAATACCATATTTTCGGACTTCTTTGTCCCGGCCACCCTGCTGATGGAATCCACTATTCATTTGACTTCTTCTGGAACAATCACAAATTTTTTTTTTATTATGGATCTACTACCAGAAATTCAATGCATAATCTTAGCATTCAATGTGTATTCCTGAATAATCTCTATCCATTTCATATGTTAGGCATAGCTGGCGTATTCGGCGGTAGTTATGACCATTGCGGTAGCCACCGAAGTCCAAGATTCATAAGGAATCTTAAGAGCCCGGGGGGTCGGCATCCATTATGTGCGCACTTTAAGATCAAAACTCATATCATGATACACTGAACCAGCAATCCTTCATGAAAGAGTAAACTCGATTCTGAGAATGTTACCAAAGGAGGAGCTAAATTTACCTGACTGAGTGGGGGTCCAACAAAGGTAATCCTTATCCTGATTGAGAGATATGGCTTGCGGAGTGGATTCGGGTTTAAGCATATTTAAATTATACGAAATTTTGTGGTCCTCATTTATTTGTAATGTTGATCCAGAAAAATGTCTGCGATCGAGTAAATAGTGCTACAAACGAATAGATCGGATCGAATTGGAAAATGGAAAGATAAAAAGAAATTTGATTATTCTTTTCACCCACCTCAAATTACAAACCCTTTTGGTGCTTATTTTGGTTAATTTAGTCAGATAAATATATATTGGTTGAGGTTGGTTGACACAATTTTCTACAAAGTTGTGATGAAACGTATAACTTGTACATGCAAGATATGGGAGGGAAGTCATTGCTTTCTTTCTTTTTCTTTTTTTATCTGTGAATTGTTAATGAACTGCTTCAGTTTGGGAAGGGGTATTTAATGATAAACAAGAAGAATCTACTTTAACCGATATGCCCTTAGGCACGGCGACCAAATCGTTCAATAATCTCAGAATCTGATAAATTCGCCCATATTGGCTTACTAATAGAATGTCCCGATAAGGTACAAAATTGAGGGACTTAAGGAATGAGGGAAGGGAATAAAAAGAAAAGAGAGGGAAAGAAAATCAAAATAAAATAAGGATCTTTTTGATTCTAGCATCGAGCTCAGAAATGGCAAGCCATGCTTCAAGCTAAGTAAGTCGGGATCTAATTTCTTGCTAAAGATGACCTGCTCCTGGATGGAGTGGGGTCCTCTTCCCCATTACTTAGAAAAAGTGAGTCACCGGTTCAGGTATAAGATACTATCATTACCGCCTGGACAACTTCACTCGTTTCCTCGTTCATGGGTCTTCATCTTCGGCGCCCTCGGGATCTTATCTATCCCTCGGCTGCGGGTAGAAACGACGGAACCCACTATTTTGATTTTTAGTATCGATAAAATTTCTTATTTCCAAGTAAAATGTCCGGGCTCTTAAGATTCCTTATGAATCTTGGACTTCTCTTTTAGGTTCGCTTGGATTTTTAGTGGTTGGAACTTCCAGTTATCTTGGTAGGAATCTGATATTAGGATTTCAATCTAACCAAATCATTTTTTTGGTCCTAAGGTAGCAAAATTCCTTATTGGGGCATTTAATTAGGACATCGCACAATGATCCGAACACTTTGTCGAGACGCAGGGTAGGCATGTCAGGACATGCCGCTACAGTGAGTAGGGACAAGGGGAAGGGAACCTACGAGTTTCAAAGTATTCCTTTAAAGGGATTCATCAGACTGAAATCTTTGGATCGATCTTATCCCAATCTGGTTTGTACAGGTATCAGATCCAGCCATTACTATAAAAGCTATTAGACATCATTGCTATCGAAGTGCGCCTCTTCACAAGGGTAATTTAAGTGCAACGAAATGTACCGTCAGAGAAGAACCCCTAGTTTGATGCCTTCTTTTCGTCTATCATCGGTTGAAAGAGGCACCCAAGAGATACGTCGAGAGGTAGAATAGGTGAAATCAGACTCCCTCAAGCCCGAACAACCACCGAGACGTGAAATTGACTTTCTTCATTTTTGAATCTTTTATGTTTTCATTTAATTCATACCCCCCCATGGGTGATCATTGGTCCGATGCTTCGGGCGAAACCCATTTCCAGGGTGTGACGGGCGGTTGTCCGAGAGGACATACTCCCACTTATGGTTTAGGCGCTGTTAAGCCCTTACCGCGGATAAATAGATGCCGAGGTCCTAGCTCTCTAAAGAGCAACTCTTCTCAAAATCTAAAAAACCAAATCCGGCTCGGTTATTGATAGAGTGAATAGATCTGCCATTTCTTAAAATCTCTCTTCTTATTCAAAATCGTACAAAAAATGGGTTCTCCTTTCATTTCGTATTTTCTTTCATATTTATTCGATTTCTTCACTCTTATTTATGTTACTTTTTGGGGTCTGTCTAAGTTAAGTTAAGTGATGTGCGCGGTGGCTTAGGGAAATGCTTGATGAGTTGGTGGGCCCGGGAGAGCCCCGTTAAGGTTAAGCATCCATGGCTGAATGGTTAAAGCGCCCAACTCATAATTGGCAAATTCGTAAATTCCCGTAAAACAGAAGAAGTAATGTGGAATGATTCCATGTTTTATCTATTCCACTTACTTATTTATTTATAGTATGGAAATGCATTCGATCCTTTTGATTCTGATCATCCTTTTAATAAAAGGGGATCTGGAGCAATAGGTCGGTTCACTTATCCGACACAACTCCGGATTTCATTAAAGTAAAAGAATATTTTTTTGTTTAGTTGGTTAGGCCTGAACTCTGCAATGGAGCTCCCAAAGAAATTTGTTCCTTCCTCCTCACTGTTGCTCGCCTCAGTTTCCCCAGGAAACGGCTTCAAGACCTTTTGTTTTGAAGCAGGTGCGGACACTCTTTTTTTTCTCTAAAGGCGAGTTTCTTTTTTACTATTTTATACGATCAAAATAAGTAAAAATGATTCTTTTTTACCATTTTCGTACTCTTTATTTTTCTTGTGTCCGATAAAATGGTTGTTGCTATCTGTTCTAATAACGAATTATTGGTTTAACTTAATAACTAAAGAAAATAGATCGAGCGAAACATGTGTTCGATCTTTCCAATCCAAAGGGCAGGAAGCAGGAAAAAGAGGAACTTCACATCCTCTATCTGTTGCGGGTCCAGGGCTCCTTCCCCTTCTTCAAACTTTGATTCATATTGGGTCCAATGTTTTTGATAGCTTGAATGCGGGTTACTTCACACCCACCTAATCTCAATGATAACTGCGTTCAATCAACGATCGCGCAATCAGCGATAGGCTCGTCGCTCAACGGATAAAAGTTACTCTAGGGATAACGGGTTGAATCTTTGGCGTCAGCCTATAGGATTTATAGTTTTTATTACTTTGAGAAATGGTTCATGCATGTTTGTTACCAGGTAGAGAATTCTTGGTTCGGTTCTCCACCTTAACGACAGAAAAAAGGATTGGGAAAATTCTATTGATTCTGACTCATAGTGATCCTTATCAAAGAATGACTCGCGAAATTCAGTATTTATTAAAAAAAGGATCAGATCCGAGAAATCTTATATTTTGAACCCTTGATTCCAAAATCGAAATTCTTGCATTTGTATCTATATGCATCAGGATCCCGATTCATGGATCTCTTGGTTCAAGAAATAAGAGGAGCAAACCATTTCTTCTGACTCTTTTTCAAATTTGATAAATGTTGTAGGCTTCAGTTGTTTTGGTACTTTTGAACTACGTCTTATTCTTTTTTTAGTAACCATAGGACGAAAAGAGTTTCTTTTAAGGACCTTATACTCATTTTGCCTAGCATTGAATGGACTGGGTATTTACCTTATCAATTATCAAATCAATGGCCGTTTCCATTTTGTCTACCATTTCACCATCAAGGCATCTTGAAAGTGAATAACATCTTTTGGATTTTTTCTTGAGTGAAGACATTTCTATGTAAAAATATAACATCTTCAAATGCAATATCTTATACTTATAGTAGTATGTCGCGATTTTTTTCAAGGAACCCAGTTTCGAATTTCGAGATTTGTTCGAAATAATTAATAATTTGCTTCGAGGGGATGGACAATTCAGCAAAGCATGACCCAGGATCACAATTCTATTTCTGTCTAAATTATGGAGTAAATGAGCTTCTAAATGTGGTATTTCTATTCCATCATTGCGAGATCAATCCGTATCCATACGGTTCAATTAATAGTGAACCAATAATGGTATTTTTTTATTCAAGGCAGGTAAACTACTATTTGAGCTAGAAGGTAGAGTATGTCTTATAATTCAAAAATTCAGAATATTCTGTTTGATAACCTGCTATAATTCAGAAATTCAGAATATTCTACTTCCGCTTGTGGTAAATCAAAGGCAATCTTTCACATTATGCTAGAGAGTAATAGATCTGCTTCTCTTTGTTCTTACGAACAGAATTCTTCCATTATTTTCAACGGAACTGAAGAAACAGTAGCCAGAGTCTCGCTTCTACTCCATTCCCAGGCTTCGGGTAAAATCTTCCTATTCTGGCGTAAGGTTACGATTCTGAAGACATAATACTAATTAGCTAACATCGTTCGCTATCTTAGTCAAAAGGTCAGAATTGTTGACTGAACACCGAACGAAGACCGTGAAAGTCAATTGGAGATGGCGAATCTATCAACAAAATGATTTTCTTTCAGTGGTGGCCTATTAGAAGTAGAAGGCGCTCTGGTGGGATCCTCACGGACAGAAAAAGATTGTAGTCAGTTTGATAATAATCGAGTGACATTACTTCTTCGGTCTGAACCAAGGAATCAGTTCGATATGATGCAAAATGGATATTGTTCTATCGTGTAAAGTGGGAGAGAAGAGATGTCATAATTGGGGTTTTAAATAAAATGACTGTGTTTGATAATAAACGAAAGAAATTGGAACTAGGTTTATACGAAACCCTTTCTTTGTTTACAAACAAGAAAAAAAAGTACAATTAATCCTATACGAGGATGTTAAGTACAAAAAATTAATTCTGGGGAAATATTACTATAGGAGTCTGATCTGCGGTCGATCACTTTGTCTCTTGGACCACATGATGACGAAGAAGTGGTGTAGAAGACGAAAAAGATACTTCAAAGACTGCAGGAGGGGTTGAACTCTCGTTGCCAAAGTAGTCAATCAACACTCGCTGGATATACTCTCTTTTCCTAAAAAAATCTTCAACCCTTGACCTCCGTGGTCGGAGGTCTCTATTTATAAAGTTCAGGTACAGTCAGCATAGAAACCGAACAGTGGAGAGAGCTGCACCATTTACGCGAGGGTTATAATAACTGCTACCCACGTATGAATGATCTCCTGAATTGGCGTATGACGCGTGTCCCATTATGAGGTAATGCGTATAATCGCTTATCGAAGATCACGGCATGAAAGCCACGTAGATAACTGCCCCTTGCGTAAAGATGGTTGGCATAAAAGCCAAATAACTGTCTTGTTGGCATAAAAAGCCAAATAGCTGTTCTGATGGCGTAAAAGCCAAGTAGGCGTAGAAGCCGGATAGTTGTCAAGTTGGCATGGAAGCCAAGTAGTTGTCATGTTGGCGTAGAAGCCAAATAACGGTTAATTTTATTTAATTCCAAAATACCTTGATTTTAATTAGTAAACATTACCGAAAAATTGCAGAAAAATTCTGAAAATCCATTTTAAAAACCTGAAAAATAAGGGGGTTTACAATCTACCCCCCTTAAGAGGATTGCGTCCTCGCAATCAAAGAATAACCGGTCAACAGAGATGACACAGTTGCAAGCATTGTTCGAAACATATCAAGAATCATGATCAAGGAGAATAAATGAATGAGGGTTTAGGCAAGACACCTAGGAAAAATATTATTTTCCTCAGAAAAAGTTATGTAAATTCAAGAGTGAAAAAAAATCTAGTTAAAGCAAGAAAACTACAGTTTTTAGAAAGACTAGGTTATTATTAACAAGTCCAAATACTAGGTTTATGGCTATGGTCACGAACTAACAGGCACGTGCTAAAGCAATGCTAGGAATAGATAACTATGAAAAACTCAAATCTTACGCGCATTCGCTACTCTACGAGTCTGTGCGTCCTCCATCGTCATCGCATAAGCTTGTTCGCGTCCTTATGGTGGTGCCCTCTGCTGTTGCTGGGCCGGCTGGAAGAGTAGTGCTTGGGGTATCAAAGGTGGCCTCGACTGATACCTTCCTGGAGGTGGTGGATTCATCGCTGGTCGCTTTGCAGCTCTTTTCTGTTGTGCTTGGTCTAGTGCTAATGCATGCGGCCGCTTCTGGCTGGACTCTATCCTGGTGACGCACTCCATGGGTCGTGCTGCAGCAAAACGTCCGCTGCAACGGAGCTGATTAACTTTCGTAGCTCAGAGCTAAGTCTGTAAATGAACTCCTCCGTTTGGCTTTGATGAACCTTCTGATAAGCTTGCATCATTTCGTAGTACATTTGAAACATCTGTTGCCCGTCCATAGCTTGCCCTTGTGGGAATACGGGCATTGGTGGAGTGAACTGCGATGGTATATCATCTTGCTGGATTCTCGTGGCATGCTGATTTGCTTGACTGCGTTGTTGAGCTGATTGACCTTCACCTACTGGTGTCGCTTCTTCTTCATGGGTAACCACAACTCCTTGTGGGGTTCCTGCAGGAATCTTGTTGCTTGCTAGTGGGTCCATTATACTGCATCCAAAATAAACAATAAGAGGCGCAAAGGAATCAAGGCAGGATGCAAGTCAAGAAATTGATTCAAATTCGATATAGGGATCAAGAATGATTCAAGCAAGTGGATGAGATCCTTATCCTATCTTATTGCAGGCTTCCTCTGTCCCTAAGTTGAAACTGAACAATTTAGTTATAGACCTGCATGGGCCACCACAAAAACTATGTCACGCCCCAGTCCAAAAATATCGAGGGACTAGACACGTGGCAATGGCCAGCAGCACACACCGATGGACAAACCCAATTTAATGGATCCATCAGGGCGTACTTAAGCTGTAATACAATAAATAGGTCCAATGATACAAGTCACAGTCTATTCTAATCTCATCCACAGAATATAAACACAGATCAAATGCCAGAATAAATCAAAATAAATATAATCAACAACATGTCTCAATAAAAGTGTCTCAGGGAACAACCCGAGAATAAGTCTGATACATCAATAAAATAGACAGGAAATAAAGTAACTAGAAACAGAAATAACTGAGTATATAAAGCCAATACTCAGGAGAAGTCCTCTGGCACGATCTCGTCCTCGGGTTCTGGTACTGCTCCAATGTATGCTCCTGTCCCGTATACCTCGGGATAGATCTCTTCGGCTTTACTTGGGGACACAATCCGGATCCAGGTCCTCAGGGGACATAGCAAGGTACAAAAATAACTCAAGCCAATATAAATGCAGTGCAATAATAAATGAATCAATAGGATAAACTATGTAACCAGCTATGTGATATGCAAGTGAGAGCATTAATCATACTCAGGCTGAAAATACTATAGGCTCCGAGTCAGGGGAACCCATGGCAGCATTTTGTATCACGACTCTCGTATATATGCCAAAGCAAGCCGTATCACGACTCCCGTATATATGCCAAAGCAAGCAGTATTGTATATATATATCAATAATCAGCCTGTAGTATGGTGTGTCTCTCCCTACCCAATGTAATCACACGTCTCATGTCCATGACACGCAAGATCTTGACCTCTAACTGATGCAACAAGTCATAATGATAGCTAAGCATATGTAATATCTATGTCACAAGTCCTGTAGCCTATACAGAATCAACATGAATAACTCAGAAGATTCTATCTCATGAATAGTGTCAGGTGTCCTGAGGTATGACGTACTTGATTATGCAAGCACGGAGATATATAAAGTGTCTCGATATCCATCTATAGTGACATTACACGACACCGCATACGGCATCGATACCCGAATGTTATTCAGACGCTAAGCAATGTCACACGGTCCTAGGTTGAACAATTATATCATATAAATACATCAAGGAAATAATATGTAATAAGGACTGCAAGGTTGGCAAGGTACACTTGCTTGGTGTCCGATTTCCAACTACGGCTCTGGTATTCGTGAAATCTCCAAGAACGTCTCCGGATGCTGAAATAAAAATTACCATCAGATTCAGAAAATATCAAATAGCTAGAAATGCCTGTTCTGGAGTCCAATTTGGACACGAGGGCAAAAATGGCAGTTTCTGGTCAAAGCGGGGTCCACATGTAGCCCGCTTCGCTCCAAAAAATGTGTCAGAACCAATATTCTCCAAATTCGTCAAACTTAGTGACAATAAGTCCAGAACGATGATACGAACCCAACAGAACTTCCAGAATTTGATTCTGATGAGCCGATCACAAAATCGCCCGTCAAGTGGAGCCGTGGGGCCCACGATACGCGATTTTGTCAACGTTCTCAGAATCAAACCAAACTTGGGTTACAGGACCAGCGTATTGCTACGAGTCCGATGGCGCAAGTTTCTTTTCGATACGACGTGTGTACACAAAGTTACAACGATTCCAGAACGAGGCCGATACGGGGCGTTGTCGATGGATACGCGTTGATTCTGGTGTGCACGCACATCCAAATCAACTTCCATGAAATCCTGTACATCCGTATCAACGGCGCGCACCTTTCGGTGAAGATCGCACGCGACCAAGTTATCCCGTTTGGCGGGGCGCACTCAATTTTGAGGAAAAATGAGGCATTATTTTTTCTGGATTTTGGATCGCTGTTCGCGATCACCACAGGACGCGACACACCGAGCGGGTTACACGGGCATCGAGAGGGTTACACAGTCTACGCGTCACAACAGATGGAACGGGAAACGGGGGCAGCGAGGAGAGAGGAAAGGGTACCTGAACAGGGCTACGAAGACTGGATTTTCCCGTGTCCGCAAGGCAATACGACACACCTAGGTACTGTTCTAGGGTTAGGGTTTCTAGGCTAGCCGGAGCTGCGGCGGATGGAGGGAGGCAGAGGTGGCTGCGGGGTGGCGTCGCCGTAGACGGCGGAGTACGGTGGGGTGGCGTCGCCGTAGACGGTGGGACGTTGACGGAGGCGGAGACGATGGTGCTATAGCTTCTACGGCGAGGTCGAGGGTGGCGGAGGCTCGTCGGGGTCGTCGTCGAGGGGAGAGGGTTGGCAGCGGAAAAGGGCGACGGCGAGGGGAGGGTGGCGGGGCTCTGGGGCGGCGAAGGGAGGTCAGGCGACGGCGGGGGTGGTCGAGGAGAGGGCGGCATTGTGGTTTCGAGGAGAGGGTGGCGCTGGGGGTTTTTATAGGGCGGAGGAGAGGGGGTCGTGGCCGGAAGAGGCGGAGGGGGAGGCGTCGTGTGTCGGGCGATGAGGGCGGGGCGGTTGCGTGGCCGAGCGAGGCGCGGGGCGCCGGAAAACGCGAGCGGAGCGGGTTCGTGCGGGTGAGGGGTTCGGGTCGGGTCGGGTCGGGTCGGGTCGGGTAGGTATGATCCGACCCGTTAGGGTCTAGAGCGGTCTGGTTCGGTTGGACCGGGTTCAACCCGGTTTGTTTGGGTTGAAATAAAACAGGGTTTTTAGGGTTTTAAAAATATTTCCGGGGTCCAATAAATTCCAGGAAAATTACCCTAAGTCCAATATTTTATTTAAAACCCAAAAATATTATTTTTATAATATTTTAATATTGTTTAAAAATAATTAATTTTATTTAATTCCAAAATACCTTAATTTTAATTAGCAAAAATTACCGAAAAATCCCAGAAAAATTCTAAAAACTATTTTAAAAATCCTGAAAAATCAGGGGGTTTACATATATTCCTACTAATGTAATTTTTATTACGGATAGACAAATATTCTTATCCGCCGATCTATTAAATGCTGGAATTCGACCCCCCCCGACCCCACTACGAAAAAATACGTTCATTTCTTCTCAAAATGAAATCTGTTCCAAACATATATGCCATGGTTCCTTACATCGACAGGGTACAAATATCTAAATTTCAAATTTTTTTTGGTGGATTGAATTTCACTTGACGTCTGCTATTCTATAGTTAAAGTTGAAACAAAAGAATCTCTATCATTTAATTTAAGACTTAAAGTTTGATAACTTGATAATTATAATTATCAATAAAAAAGTAGACTAGAGCAATTAGATCTAAACAAAACAAATCATAAAACAGAGCCCTAACTACCCCCTGTCATAAAAAAGCGCTCTTAGGTCAATTCAGTAAAACTCAAGTCTCCAAAACCTAAGACATTCATAAACCGCTCTACCATAGTTTTTTCCAGCTGATGCGGCTCCGTACCGACGCCTTTCCCGGATGGAGATAGATTCACTTTTCCTTCAAGCCTATTCAGAAAGAGTACGAAAATGGTAAAAAAGAATCATTTTTACTTATTTTGATTGTATAAAAAAGTAAAAAAGAAACTTTGGGATTGCTAAATAGAAAAATATAGAAAGCAACAGAACCATCTTAAGAAAGGAGATTTTGAGCATGCCTAGAGTAGATGTCACTATTCCATCGTCGCGGTCGACTTACGAAAGTCTCAAAAAGACAGCAGCACCTTAATTAGATTGACTCATAAAGTTAGAGATTAGATCGTAGACCAATGAATTTTGTGCTTAAACAGCCCCTTGGATCTCTAGATTGCCACAGGGGCGCCATATTCTAGGAGTCTAAACTATGTGATTGAATAAATCCTCCTCTATCTGTTGCGGGTCGAGGGCTCCTTCCCAGTCATTTTGCACGCAGCTATTTTAATAGCTACTCTGGCTACAGTTTCTGATACTCCACCCATTTCATTAAGTATTCGGCCTGGTTTAATAACAGACAAGAAGCAGAACCCTATATTTCTTCCAGAGAATCTCCTAATTGTTCCAGAGCAACTAGAAAGAGATTCTTTAACCAGAAAGAATTCAGTTCAGATGTTGGATACCTATCCAGAAGTTATTATTGTGTGTGCTTCTGGGGGAGCACGCATACAAGAAGGAAGTTTGAGCTTGATGCAAATGACCTTTGCTGCTTGAAACTAAGGGTCTGGCAGACAAAGCGTCATGTACGATTTTGAAGTCCCAGGACCCCTTGAGAGAGGCGCTTGCGGCAAAAAAAGTGAGCTTTGGCTTCAATCCAGATACCCTATTCCTACGTCTACGAATTATTGTAGTCGTATGAAAATAACGAGTATTCAGATCACCAAGAAAAAAAATGCCTTATGATGTAGAAATTAGAATCATTTTTTCTCGAGCCGTATTCGGAGAAAACCTCCTATATGTTTCTAGGGGGACATTATTATTTATATCTATCCCAATGAGCGATCTATCGAATCGTTGCGATTGATGTTCAAAACCGAAGAGATGGAAGAGTCATTTTCTATTTCAGTTGGAAAATGCAGTCGGACGTATCATTATAATAAAGAAGGAAAGCAAGAGTTTTTATCGACCCTTACTTCACGTGTTACATCACACAAAAAAATTGAATTTGCAAAGAATCCCACGGGGCGGTAACCAAACCCAGTTGGGGAACTCTAATCCCATCGGTATCGGTCACTCAGTCAACAGTTCAAAATGCTTGACACTGAGAGCTTTGGTGAATATTTTGCCTTTTGGTTATGGAGTGAGACCAAGCCCCCTTCTTTGCTATTACTGTACTAAAGGGGGTGGGGTGAAGGTGGGTTTACATACAACCGGGGCTACCGAATCAGTATATCTATCCTTCCTTTGGCACAACAACGCAGTCTCAATCAGTATCGAAATAAAAGGCTATTAATTTCTTTTCTTCTTTTTTGGTCCAAAGCAACGATTTGTATTAGCTGTAGCAATGACAGAGACTTTTAAAAAATAGGAAAAAAGATAAGGCCCACATACTATACTCTATGGATAAAGAATCGAATTGATAAAGAAAGCGCCGTAAAGATCAATTATCGAGCTATCAGATCGATACAGTTAAGAACTACGAAAACACTTTTGTTTCATTATATGCCGAATTAAAAAAAAGGCAATTCGTTGGTTTGATCATAAATTTGAAGCTTCGCTGCCCGACATTATGGAGTACTGACCACACCGAGGTACAAGCCCTGAAGCGAAGGACAGCAACGAGCGAAATCAATGTGTTCCAATTTTTGGCCTTGCACCGACCATCCCACGGACCATGGACTAAACTACCACTGCCTAAAAGGACTATGTCCAGGGGACCGCCATAATTTTGACTCCATTCTATTTATATCGGTACCTTATCGAAATCGATTTTTTGGAAGCGACATATAATTTTTTGGTTGGGCGAACTAAAAAGAATGATGATTTTGGGTTGTACCAAGTCTGAAACCAAGTGGATTTATTTTTTGTCCCACATTTTTTCTATTTATGAAAATAAATAGAATTTCTATTTTTTCCAGTTTTACGAAACCCTTACAAAGGTTTATGTACAAAGAACGGGCAAGTGTAAGTAATAAATAATATTAATAAATAATAACTACTATTCGGCTTATGAAAGGGTATGAGCTAACCTTTTTCCAGGGTAGACAAAGATGAGTAGGGCTGGCTTGGCTGATCGGCCGAATACCATATTTTTGGACTTCTTTGTCCCGGCCACCCTACTGATGGAATCCACTATTCATTTGACTTCTTCTGGAACAATCATAAAACTTTTTTTTATTATGGATCTACTACCAAAAATTTAATGCATAATCTTAGCATTCAATGTGTATTCCTGAATAATCTCTATCCATTTCACATGTTAGGCGTAGCTGGCGTATTCGGCGGTAGTTATGACCATTGCGGTAGCCACCGAAGTCAAAGATTCATAAGGAATCTTACGAGCCCGGGGGGTCAGCATCCATTATGTGCGCACTTTAAGATCAAAACGCATATCATGATATACTGAACCAACAATCCTTCATGAAAGAGTAAACTTGATTCTGAGAATGTTACCAAAGGAGGAGCTAAATTTACCTGACTGAGTGGGGGTCCAACAAAGGTAATCCTTATCCTGATTGAGAGATATGGCTTGCGGAGTGGATTCGGGTTTAAGCATATTTGAATTATACGGAATTTTGCGGTCCTCATTTATTTGTAATGTTGATCCAGAAAAATGTCTGCGATCGAGTAAATAGCGCTACAAACGAATAGATCGGATCGAATTGGAAAATGGAAAGATAAAAAGAAATTTGATTATTCTTTTCTTTTCACCCACCTCAAATTATAAACCTTTTGGTGCTTATTTTGGTGCATTTAGTCAGATAATTATATATTGGTTGAGGTTGGTTGACATGATTTTCTACAAAGTAGTGATGAAACATATAACTTGTACATGCAAGATATGGGAGGGAAGTCAATGCTTTCTTTTTTTTATTTTTTATCTGTGAATTGTTAATGAACTTCTTCAGTTTGGGAAGGGGTATTTAATGATAAATAAGAAGAATCTACTTCAACCGATATGCCCTTAGGCACGGCGACCAAATCGCTCAATAATCTCAGAATCTGATAAATCCGCCCATATTGGCTTACTAATAGAATGTCCCGATATGGTACAAAATTGAGGGACTTAAGGAATGAGGGAAGAGAATAAAAAGAAAAGAGAGGGAAAGAAAATTGAAATAAAATAAGGATCTTTCTGATTATAGAATCGAGCCCGGAAACGGCAAGCCAAGCTTCAAGCTAAGTAAGTCGGGATCTAATTTCTTGCTAAAGATGACATGCTCCTGGATGGAGTGGGGTCTTCTTCCCCATTACTTAAAAAAAGTGAGCCACCGGTTCAGGTATAAGATACTATCATTACCGCCTGGACAACTTCACTTGTTTCCTCGTTCATGGGTCTTCAGCTCTGGTGCCCTCGGGATCTTATCTATCCCTCGACTACGAGTAGAAATGACGGAGCCCACTATTTAGATTTTTAGTATCGATAAAATTTCTTATTTCCAAGTAAAATGTCAGGGCTCTTAAGATTCCTTATGAATCTTGGACTTCTCTTTTAGGTTCGCTAGGATTTTTAGTGGTTGGAACTTCCAGTTATCTTGGTAGGAATCTGATATAAGGATTTCCATCTAACCAAATCATTTTTTGGGTCCTAAGGTAGCAAAATTCCTTGTTGGGGCATTTAATTAGGACATCGCACAATGATCCGAACACTTTGTCGAGACGCAGGGTAGGCATGTCAGGACATGTCGCTACAGAGAGTAGGGACAAGGGGAAGGGAACCTAAGAGTTCCAAAGTATTCCTTTAAAGGGATTCATCAGACTGAAATCTTTGGATCGATCTTATCCCAATCTGGTTTGTACAGGTATCAGATCCAGCCATTACTATAAAAGCTATTAGACATCATTTTTATCAGAGTGTGCCTCTTCACGAGGGTGATTTAAGTGCAACAAAATGTACCGTCAGAGGAGAACCCCTAGTTTGATGCCTTCTTTTCGTCCATCATCCGTTGAAAGAGGCACCCAAGAGATACGTCGAGAGGTAGAATAGGTGAAATCAGACTCCCTCAAGCCCGAACAACCACCGAGACGTGAAATTGACTTTCTTCATTTTTGAATCTTTTATGTTTTCTTTAATTCATACCCCCCATGGGTGATCATTGGTCCGATGCTTCGGGCGAATCCCATTTCCAGGGTGTGACGGGCGGTTCTCCGATTGGACATACTCCCACTTATGGTTTAGGCGCTGTTAAGCCCTTACCGCGGACAAATAGATGCCGAGGTCCTAGCTCTCTAAAGAGCAACTCTTCTCAAAATCTAAAAAACCAAATCCGGCTTGGTTATTGATAGAGTGAATAGATCTGCCATTTCTTAAAATCTCTCTTCTGATTCAAAATCGTACAAAAAATGGGTTCTCCTTTCATTTCGTATTTTCTTTCATATTTATTCGATTTCTTCACTCTTGTTTATGTTACTTTTTGGGGTCTGTCTAAGTTAAGTTAAGTGATGTGCACGGTGGCTTAGGGAAATGCTTGTTGAGTTGGTGGGCCCGGGAGAGCCCCCTTAAGGTTAAGCATCCATGGTTGAATGGTTAAAGCGCCCAACTCATAATTGGCAAATTCGTAAAATCCCGTAAAACAGAATAAGTAATGTGGAATGATTCCATGTTTTATCTATTCCACTTACTTATTTATTTATAGTATGAAAATGCATTCGATACTTTTGATTCTGATCTTCCTTTTAATAAACGGGGATCTGGAGCAATAGGTCGGTTCACTTATCCGACACAACTCCGGATTTTATTAAAGTAAAAGAATATTTTTTTTGTTTAGTTGGTTAGGCCTGAACTCTGCAATGGAGCTCCCAAAGAAATTTGTTCCTTCCTCCTCACTGTCGCTCGCCTCAGTTTCACCAGCAAACGACTTCAAGACCTTTTGTTTTGAAGCAGGGGCGGACACTCTTTTTTTTTCTCTAAAGGCGAGTTTCTTTTTTACTTTTCTATACGATCAAAATAAGTAAAAATGATTCTTTTTTACCATTTTCGTACTCTTTCTTTTTCTTGTGTCTGATGAAATGGTTGTTGCTATCTGTTCTAATAACGAATCATTGGTTTAACTGAATAACCAAAGAAAATAGATCAAGCGAAACGTGTGTTCGATCTTTCCAATCCAAAGGGCAGGAAGCAGGAAACAGAGGAACTTCACATCCTCTATCTGTTGCGGGTCCAGGGCTCCTTCCCCTTCTTCAAACTTTGATTCATATTGGGTCCAATGTTTTTGATAGCTTGAACGCGGGTTACTTCACACCCACCTAATCTCAATGATAACTGCTTTCAATCAACGGTCGCGCAATCAGCGATAGGCTCGTCGCTCAACGGATAAAAGTTACTTTAGGGATAACGGGTGGAATCTTTGGCGTCAGCCTATAGGATTTATAGTTTTTATTACTATGAGAAATAGTTCATGCATGTTTGTTACCAGGTAGAGAATTCTTGGTTCGGTTCTCCACCTTAACGATAGAAAAAAGGATTGAGAAAATTCTATTGAGTCTGACTCAGAGTGATCCTTTATCAAAGAATGACTCGCAAAATTCAGTATTTATTAAAAAAAAAGGATCAGATCCGAGAAATCTTATATTTTGAACCCTCGATTCCAAAATCAAAATTCTTGCATTTGTATCTATATGCGTTAGGATCCCGATTCATGGATCTCTTGGTTCAAGAAATAAGAGGAGCAAACCATTTCTTCTGACTCTCTTTCAAATTCGATAAATGTTGTAGGCTTCAGTTGTTTTGGTACTTTTGAACTACGTCTTATTCTTTTTTTAGTAACCATAGGACGAAAAGAGTTTCTTTTGAGGACCTTATACTCATTATGCCTAGCATTGAATGGACTGGGTATTTACCTTATCAATTATCAAATCAATGGCCGGTTCCATTTTGTCTACCATTTCACCATCAAGGCATCTTGAAAGTGAATCACATCTTTTGGATTTTTTCTTGAGTGAAGACATTTCTATGTAAAAATATAACATCTTCAAATGCAATATCTTATACTTATAGTAGTATGTCACAATTTTTTTCAAGGAACCTAGTTTCGAATTTCGAGATTTGTTCAAAATAATTAATAATTTGCTTTGAGGGGACGGACAATTCAGCAAAGCATGACCCAGGATCACAATTCTATTTCTGTCTAAATTGTGGAGTAAATGAGCTTCTAAATATGGTATTTCCATTCCATCATTGCGAGATCAATCCGTATCCGTACGGTTCAATTAATAGTGAACCAATAATGGTATTTTTTTATTCAAGGTAGGTAAACTACTATTTGCGCTAGAAGGTAGAGTATGTCTTATAATTCAGAACTTCAGAATATTCTGTTTGATAACCTGCTACTAATTCCACTTCCGCTTGTGGTAAATCAAAGGGCAATCTTTCACATTCTGCTAGAGAATAATAGATCTGCTTCTCTTTGTTCTTACGAACAGAATTCTTCTATTATTTTCAATGGAACGGAAAAAACAGTATCCAGAGTTTTGCTTCTACTCCATTCCCAGGCTTCGGGTAAAATCTTCCTATTCTGGTGTAAGGTTACGATTTTGAAGACATAATAATAATTAGCTAACGTCATCGCTGCCTTAGTCAAAAGGTCAGAATTATTGACTGAACACCGAACGAAGACCGTGAAAGTCAATTGGAGACGGCGAATCTATCAACAAAATGATTTTCTTTCAGTGGTGGCATATTAGAAGTAGAAGGCGCTCTGGTGGGATCCTCACGGACAGAAAAAGATTGCAGTCAGTTTGATAATAATCGAGTGACATTACTTCTTCGGTCTGAACCAAGGAATCAGTTAGATATGATGCAAAATGGATATTGTTCTATCGTGTGAAGTGGGAGAGAAGAGATGTCATAATTGGGGTTTTAAATAAAACGACTGTGTTTGATAATAAACGAAAGAAATTGAAACTAGGTTTATACGAAACCCTTTCTTTGTTTACAAACAAGAAAAAAAGTATAATTAATCCTATACGAGGATGTTAAGTACAAAAAATTAATTCTGGGGAAATATTACTATAGGAGTCTGATCTACGGTCGATCACTTTGTCCCTTGGACCACATGATGACGAAGAAGTGCTGTAGAAGACGAAAAAGATGCTTCAAAGACTGCAGGAGGGGTTGAACTCTCGTTGCCAAAGTAGTCAATCAACACTCTCTGGATATACTCTCTTTTCTTAAAAATTCTTCGACCTTTGACCTCCGTGGCCGGAGGTCTCTATTTATAAAGTTCAGCTACAGTCAGCATAAAAACCGAACAGTGGAGAGAGCTCCACCATTTACGCGGCGGTTATAATAACTGCTACCCACGTATGAATGATCTCCTGAATTAGCATGTGACGCGTGTTCCATTATGAGGTAATGCTTATAATCGCTTATCGAAGATCACGGCATGCATGACATGTAGATAACTGCCCCTTGCGTAAAGATGGTTGGCATAAAAGCCAAATAACTGTCTCGTTGGCGTAAAAGCCAAATAGCTGTTCTGATGGCGTAAAAGCCAAGTAGACGTAGAAGCCGGATAGTTGTCAAGTTGGCGTAGAAGCCAAGTAGCTATCATGTTGGCGTAGAAGCCAAATAACGGTCATGTCGACGTAGAAGCCGAATTATGCGTAAAGCTTGATGCTGCAAAGATAGGTAACCAGCGCAAAGATAGCTAGTTATTCCTCCTTGACTGAGGTCTTGAGCGTAATCTGGGCCGAATAGACTTATCACGCACCTTTGCAAATATAGCCTGAGTTGGCATATTTCGAGGAGATAGCGTACGGCGTACTCCTATAGTTGAAAATAGCCCGGTTGGCATAATGTGTGGGGATGGTGATATGGACGTATTAGCCCTAATTATAGCTCACCCAGTCATTAAAAGTAGAACCAAATATCGTGCATTAAATGCAGAGATCTGCCCCCCTCTCGCGCATTAACTGCAGAGACGTACCTCCAGTTCTGTACGAAGAACAACTTTGGACGTGGCGGTTGGTTTCGTCTCTTCCTGAGCATAAAAGCTCATCTTTGCCTGTGTAAAATAGGCATCATATTCCTTGAATGCGTAAACAACATCTTATATCAAGGGTTAAGTCACTAGACGACAGTCTGGGGCTCTGTGCAGAATTATAATTACAACCGTCCTCTCGATCGCCGTGCAGTATTCTTTGTCAGGAGTCAGGTTCACTGCTTCACTGACAGGTTCATTCGAGGAATACGAAGAATTCCTCGTACAACTTTCCGCTGTATTAAAAGCAGACAGGTTTTACGTCGAAATGGCGATGCAGCAACCTTTTTATGCCGAAGCAGTCTGGAAAAACTGTATTACGCGGGTTGTTCTGGAGCTATATTTTTACGCTGAATAGCGTTGAAGCTCGGCTGTACGCCAATGGCTCTGAAGTCATATTTTACGCCATCCAGTGCGGGAACTCTGTTTTATACGAACTTCCTGCATGTTGAGGATTTTACGCGTATGATTTCCCAGCGTATTTCCATGCTTCTACAAGACCCCCTTCAAAGTTTTCAAATTCCTCGTAATTTGAAATACTTTGAATGAAGCATGAAACGGTCAAGTTTGACTCGTTCCGCGAGGCTAATTTCTTGGTGAATTTTTAGGAGTCTGTTGGGATTTGGTGTGCTCTTCTCTGCTTATATAAAGGCGAGTGAGTTAACCTATTTTTTCTATACTTCCTTTACCACAAAGAGAGAGATGGTTGCCGAGCTTCATCGGGTTGACTTGAGAAAGAAGATGATCATGTTCTTCCAGCATGTAAGGAGCCATAAAAAGAGGCATCTTCGAGCAAATATCCTCTGCAACGATGGATCATGGAAGGATATCATAGCTTTATTTGCTCGGGATGATCAGCAATTTTATATGGCGATTCGTCCAGGAGAAAGGAAGGGTCATATTGGACCACACAGCTTGCAAGCTGTATTTTCTTCCAATATGGCGCTGGACGATGGTAGGCAGTCTGGCCCTGTCTTCGAGTATTGTGTTGGGTCTGAACCCCCAACACAAATCTAGGGCATGCCTGCCATGGCGTATGAGGGATGGACTTGCGAAATTGATACAAGCCCAATTATGTATCCTCTCGCCATTAATTATTTTCTTGTTAATCGGCTACAAAATCTGATTAACTGCTGTAGAAGACGAAAAAGATCTACACCAATATGAGAACCTGGCACAACAGATTCTTCGTGTGATCTTAAATGCAAACGAGAAAACCCTTTGTAGAAAAAGGATTTCCATCATATGTAATCATGAAGATGAAAAAATTCTTTGTAAACTGGATTTCCATCATTAGAAAAAACCCTTTGTAAACTGGATTTCCATCATATGTAATCATGATTAAAAAAATTGTCTTCTTTTGCGCATATGATGATTTGCCATATTTGCTGTGAGGTAGTCTGAATAGTGCGCAGTTTCGGCACGTCTGAATAATTTTACGTCGACTCCAAAAAAAGAATATCTGATCTCGTCTCGTCTTTTACTCGTAACAGAAGACGCGTAGAAAGCTGCTTAGCATTTAAGTTGAAGATCCAAACTGTCATGCTGTTTTGGACGAGGAGTCGCGTAGAATTCTTAACTGTCACTTCTCTGATACGAAGAATTCTTGTTCAGACCATCATCTTCAAGAATGGTTTCCCGAAAATCCTTTAAGAAAGGCGAGAAATTTCTTTCGACTATGCCATACTTGAACTTTTGTAAAATATTCTGACTGGACTTTGGATGAACTTCAAAATGGCCCAAGAAGAAGAGTCATCTTCAATGCTTAACTCTGTGTGTTTCAGGCACTTGGAAAGTTTTGTAGCCAAAAAGGAGCATCTTCTGCGTAAACCCTTATAATTTGTCGTCTATAGTTTTCGAGCGTAGAATCGTAGATTCGTAGCCTCTGAGCGTAAAAAGCTACAGAGCGTGAAATCATGGATTTGTAGCCTCTGAGCATAAAATCGTAGGTTTGTAGCCTCTCGAGCATAAAAGCTCCTGAGCGTAAAAGCATCTGAGCATAAAATCGTAGATTTATAGCCTCTGAGCGTAAAACCGTAGATCTGTAGTCTCTCGAGCGTAAAAGCTCCTTAGCGTAAAATCATAGATCTGCTCTGTGCGTAAATTCTGGATCCACTGACTGTCCGTCTTCTCTTTTTTCAAATGATAGGCTGATGTGGTCCCAAATCATAATAAAATATTAAATATCGAATTTGGTTAGGGTTTCGAAGAGTCATCCGAACTCTATAAATAGTCCAAAGTCTAGAGAGAGAAAACTTTTATCTGTCTTCACAAAACCCTTGCTTTCCAAGAACCCTTCTTCTTCGTCTCTTTCTTGAGAACTCAGAATCGCCATGGCACCTAAACAGACTTCCACTACTAAGGGAAAGAAGGTCGCTTCCTCTTCTCGCTCCACTGCTCAAGCACGAGCAACTCCCCTTAGGCTGAACGAGCCTCGATCGGAACGTAGCGTTCCGTCGTCGAGCTGTGCTCCGGACATTACAGGTAAAAACTTCGGGAGAAAAAGAAAATCCTTCGCATACGTTGTACGTGCACGCGCAAGGTCCTCTTTTGTGCTGAGAGACTCTTTGAGGAAGATGATGGACAGAGATGTTTTATTATTATGCACACATTCCTAATGTGTTGGCGTAAACACTCCATTTTTTTCGCAGTCTTGCATAAAAACTTCGACTGTCGAAATTTGGCGTATACTTCCAACTTTGGGCTTTACGCGCTGGATGAAAATTTTGGCGTAAAAACTCCAATTTTGGCAGTCTGCCGTAAAAACTCAGACTGATAATCTTTGGCATAAAAGACAAGAGTGTAGCGTCTAGTGTAGAAAAAATTTCGACAGTTTTCTTGCATTTTCTAGTGGATTTGCAGATTTCTCCTTTGGCTGAAGTTATGGGCTCTGCTGTCGGGATGTTGAGCTCAAACTATTTGGAGGACTTGTCCCATGTGACATTCCCCATTTCTGGAGCCAACTATCCTGAGAAAGGGGAACCCTGATGGCGTCTCAGGGAGAACGCATGTTGCTGAGTATGATCAGTGGGGAGCCCCTGACATACATAGACGGGATGGAGTATAAGAAACCAGGTTTCTTATTTGGGGATGTTATCGACAAACAATCCCAGACCATGCCCAAGAAGGAGGATTGGGTGTTTACTACTGAGGGCACGGTGATGTATCTGCCCAGGATGCCCAGGGATTACCCTATCTTTGCGTTCTTCCATGCCACACATCCTAGGAAGATGTCATGGACCCTGACTCCCGATCTTCACGGCCGACCGGGGAAAATCTTATACAGCAAGGAATACGACGGGGGGACCTATATGAGCCGTCCCTCGGGCCCTGTTATGCCCTTTAGGGGATTACTGCCGGGTAGTATCCCGAGCGAGGATACGTCGTTGACCCAGCCGGTTCAGATGTCGACCTTCTATAATAACTTTATGGGGCAGGGAGGAATGTACTCCAGGGTCAACCCTCGGACCAATGGATGGCTTAGCCCAGGGAATCTTCGATGGGCCAGTTTGACTGCCTGGGCCCTGAAGCACTTCCAGACGGAGCTGAAAAGTATTGGCTTGTTCGCGGCTGTGAACGACACAAGTGTTGGGTTGCCTGTTAATCCTAACTTATTTTTAGCCTTGATGGAGTGATATAATTCGCTTACTGGACTTTTGCGACTCTACTGGGTGAGTTGGGCTTAGCCCTTCATGAAATGGCAGAGATTTTAAAGCTACCGATGGGGGACGCTCCTTATGAAGAGTATGTCCCTACAAACAGGGAATTGAGGGATACAAACCCTCGGGCAGTGGCAGTATATCAGGAGTTGATGTGCCACTATCTGGCCTGTACCACTTTCTACAAGGAGCCCTCTGATTTGGCTCATATCAACAAGTGGGAAACCTATCTCTTCTTCCACGAGGCCAGAAATGTTAAGCCGGACAAGGTGGTAGATAGCCGAAATAGGCCCTTGAATCTCCTGAGCATGCTCAATGCTGACACGGTCGATGACCTTATTAAAGACGTAGGGGCTTCAGATTATATTTTTGACGAGAAGATAGGGGTTTACCCTGCAGGCACAAAAGCCTTCAGTTATATGAGGCATTGTCGCAAGCCTCTATCAAGGGAAGCTCAGCTGGCTGGCTTTCTTTCTGTCTGGCTTTGCCGCTGTGTAGTTCCTGGTATTGCGTCTGCAGATCGCATCCATCGCAACACCTTATGGCCTGCAGTGCGTTTAGTATTCGGGGCAAGACTGGGCCTGCTTCCTGCTATGGTATATAGAATACAAGCAGGCATGAGGGCCCTTACTGATGGGCTGCTCGCAGATGAGATGCAGCGTGAAGGATTTCCCAGAGTGGAATTACCTTTCCTATACCTGAAGGGATGGTTAATCCTTCACAACACTAGGGTGATGTCTTCCGGTTCTGCTAGCGGTTCCGGAAATAACTTCTTGTTGAATTACAAGAATTCCTCTTGGAACGTGGCGACCGTTATAGATTGCCGGCGGGCGCTAAATGTTGCCCACTGCTAGAAGCTTTTATGTAGCGTCCCCCCTGTACATATCAATCAACAGGGGACGAAACTTAAGGATAGGGGCCATGGGAGGACCATTCTTTCTCCTGAAACCTTCTACTGGTTGGTCTGTATTAGACCTTCCCATTTGCTATACAGAAGCGATGACCATTGCTACCTGGAGCCTTATTTGCCCAGTCGGTTTGCCAGGCAGTTTGGGTACGACCAGTTGCATGTGGGGAATGCCGTTACCAGCTTCAAGTCCAAAGGTGGACTTATTGATGGAGCCAGAGAATGGCGGTACTTTATCACGGGCTGTACTGGTGCCACTTTTGCTGTGCCCGTGACTTTTCTCTCTATGGAGTTGCGCATCCTTTACTCATATGCGCAGTTCTATGCGTCCATAAATACCTTCCATCGTGATTTTGATGTGCATGGAAGTTTTAGGATACCCTCCCATAGGTCTACTGGAAGGGAGGAGATTCTGTCTGTTTCCTCAGATGAGAATAAGGACAGCGCCGGAGCAGACGAGTTCTTGACGACAATAACGAGAGGCATAGTAGCTCCGCCAGTAGAGCCACTCATTATCCCCCAGAAACGGAAGGCTTTGACTCTGAAAGAGCCTTCTCCCCTCAAGAAGAGGATTGCCAGAGGTCCGAAAAGGGCTTCCACCAGGGAGGCTTCTAGGAGCGAGCCTGTCGTTTCCCCAGTTGGGGATGATTCTTTGATTAGAGGTCCTTCGCCTTTTAGAGAGGGAACCTCCATAGTTTCGACTGGCAGTACCGGAGATTCTTTGCTCGAGATCGCTGCTACTACTGCTTCTGGTAGTGCTACGAGATCGCCTCCGAGGCCGAGCATAATAAGATTCTATATACCTTTATCCAGACCAAAAATGGGAGTAACCCCTACTTCGTCTGTAAGTATTTCCAGCGATATTCCACCCGATGAGCCTCGAGTATATCTTGGTAAAGACTGGGAAGCCTACCCGCCAGTGTTAGTTGGTGCACCCTCGTCTCCAGGTATGATAGCTTGTCTAGCATCATTAAGAGATGATTTAGCTATTCAGGCTGCAGATGCGACATATATACCATCGGCCATGGGTAAATGTTATCTTTACGCCTCTTTTAGGAAAATTAACATCAGGTTGATATTAACTTTCTCTTGTCTTCTTCTCAGATGAAGATATCTCAGGGGAGGACAGAGTTGACGCAACCTTTGACTTTGTTGCGGATCTTGTCGATAAAATGGCGGCGCTCAACTTTGAAGGGGCATGCTTTGAAGTTGCCGATCCTTCATCCATAATATTTTCGGGTGTCGTCTCGCCCACTGCAGTTCACATATCATCAGAGGAGGATGAGCCCATCATCACGACTGTGCCTCCTTCGTTGAGTACGCCAGCAACTTCAACTGTTGCTGGTATTCATTCTTTTGTAGCGCCATCTGTAGAGGCAACGACCGTGGCAACATCCTCCGCGGTCACTCCTGGAAGGAGATTTCCCGGTATCACGGCCACTCCTAGCGTACATTCGGTCTTCGATATGCTGATTGAAAAATATACCATCCTATTCTATCTCAGTTTGAAGGAGTTGATTTCCATGGTGCTGGAGAAGAACCTGAGCTTTGATAATCTGCTGACGTCCTCCCAGCTTGCTATAGCTCCGATCAAAAATTTTAATAACGCTGGAAGAGCTGATGCACTAGAGAAAATAGTTAATGGTTTAGAACAACCCATTAACGAATATTTGCAACTATCTTGAGGCAACGTCGATGAGATGAATCAGGCCGAGTATGACTCCTTGACTGCGAAGCTTGCTGAACAGATAAAATGCTTAAATAAATCCATCCAGGCATAGCAGCAGGAGATGGATGAAGAGCAGGCCATCTTGGAGGAGGTTATTCCTCTTCTAACAAAGTACAAGGCCGAACATGAGGGAAATGAAGCGAGGGTCCGCAAATTAGAATCTAAACTCGCTCAGGCAAAGGTGTGGGCTCTCCAGTCATCGGCAGGTCTAGATGTGTTGAAGGGCCGAATGGATACAGCTCAGTGGAACTTGGCATATGCGGGAGACATCCGCGCCGGTTTTGTTCATGCTCAATCCGAACTATCCCTCTTGAGTGATGACGAGGCACGACTAGAGCGTGCTCGCGCTAATATGTTAGACTCCAGAAATTAAAGGATGGCTGCTTTAGCGCAACAGATTAGGGATTTAGCTGCTCCTCCCCAATGATGTACCTTTTTTGTTTCTCCTATAATTTTTTAGAGAAAATAAAGACACATTTTCTGACTTTGTGGACCTATCACTTTAGAATATGATAGGTTAAAATAAAAGTGATATCAGAGGTATCATTAACATGACATACTTTCATTATGGTTTTGCTGAATGTATATCCATTCAGAGGTAATATGAACCTGATAGAATATAATCCAACTAAATTTGTATACTAAACACTATCAGAGGTAATATGAACATGATAGGTTTACAAATTAGTTAAGCATATCCATTAAGAGGTCATATAAATCTGATAGAATATAATCCAACTAACCTATGTGCATGGTATCGTCAGAATAAGATCTTAATCACACTCCATTAAGCAAAGGAGATCAAGTATAGTACTTCTTCAGAAATTTGAAGTTGATAGTAGCCGTTACCAGATTTTTATTAGGCTTGGCTAACCTGTAAGCGCCATTTGCAATCATATAAGGGCCCTTCATTTCTTTATGATTGTTTGTACGAACTTTGGACCTCGAACCAGAGGTAATATGAACGTAGTACGATACCGTGTTTGTTGATGACATCTCGCTGGGGGATCTTTTGGTGGACCTATTATTTATTGCGCATGTTGAGTGCAAATAATAAGTTTAAAACAAGCCCTATCAGAGGTAGTATGGACGTGATAGGTATTGTGGCTGGTAAAGACGTCCTGCTAGGGGATTTTTGTGGACCTATTACTTCTTGTGCACGGGAGTGCAAGTAATAGGTTTGAGACAAGTCCTGACAGAGATGATATAGACACGGTAAAATATGACTCTTTGGGGGAATGAACATGGACAGACTCTTTCCTTGCTGGGGAAAATGAGGATAGTTCAGAGGTAATATGGATATGAACAATTCGTTTCTATTACGGATATTCCACAGGAAGGTTTTCTTTTTGGTGGACCTATTACTTCTTGTGCACGAGAGTGCAAGTAATAAGTTCGGGACAAGCCCTGCCAGAGGTAATATGGATATGGTAGTTTTTGTGGACTTAACACCACTGGCGTACTTAGAGTTAAGTACGGGTGTTAAGTTGAGATAACAACCGATATCAGAGGTAATATGGACATGATAATCGATAGCCGGACTAGAAAGGTTTGTTCAGAGGTAATATGGACATGACAAACTTTTGTGGTGTGACTCCACTGGGGATGGAGGTATACATCTGCTCAGAGGTAATATGGACATGGCAGTTTTTTGTTGACTCAATACCACTGGCGTACTTAGAGTTAAGTATGGGTGTTAAGTTGAGATGACAACCGATATCAGAGGTAATATGGACCTGATAATCGATAGCCGGACCAGGAAGGTTTGTTCGGAGGTAATATGGACATGACAAACTTTTATGGTGATAAATTTACTCTGTTGGAGAAAGTGGCGAGACGTAGTTCAGAGGTAATATGGACGTGAACTGATCTATAGCCACAAACTGGGAGGTTTGCTCAGAGGTCACTTGGACATGGCAAATTCAGTTGGGGGAAGAAAGAAATGTTCGGACAATAGTTCAGAGGTAATATGGACGTGAACTCATGTCCGAAAAATTTACTATAGAGTGATTTTCCTGAGTGGGGATAGACCTGAAGAATTCGCTGGTGAAACTTTAGGGACTCATCATCCGGTATTTTCTTGAGGGAGCAAATTGTTACGTTCGAGTGAAATCGATTTGCAGTGATTGTCCCCTCGTTTATAAATGCAAAGTGACGACTTTGGCGTCGATCAACTCCTAGATTCTTCTTTTCAGTACATAGCACGCCCTTGTGGGGTGATGAATGTACCGATGAAAGAGACAATAATCTGGGTCATTAACTTTGCCAGCCCTCTCAGGGTATCTGATGTTGGGTAGTTGAAGTTTGTGTTCCTTCATCAATATATTGAAGATTTCAATGATATCATCTTCATTGAAGGAGAAAGTCCCTTTTGGCCTTCAGGCTCCCGATGCCTGAGTTTTACGGTCTTCCGGGAAGATGGTCATCATTGCATCATCTTCGAACTCAGAGGGAATTCTATCCCCAGCTTTGGATGTTGCCCTATTTTGTCGAGGTAGACTACCCCCAGACATATCGTGGCGTTTGTTCACAGGAGTTGATTTAGAAGGATCTGCCTCTGGTATTACAGGATCAGACTCTAGAGGTTTGGAGTTTACAAGAGATGTAGTATACTCCAACCCAAAATGAGTTTGTTGACAGTAAGGATTACCATGCAACGGTGTTCGTCTGCCTTTTCCATAGTTGAGGCCTCACTTCAACTTCAGGTCATAACCCATACTTTTTATAATCCTCAAAGCCTGAGGGCTATATCTGTGGATTTATATTTTCCCAACATCAAACTCGCGAGATTCCTCTTGTACAATCGGTCTATTCCGTATTCGACCAAAGATTATTTAATGCTGATCGTTATGAGTCAGAGGAATAATAAAGACAATTTTATTATGTGGCCCATATATCATGACAATATTAGATGTTGACGCATCTTCCCACATGATCTCTCCATGCTTGGAAGTTAGGTGCACTGAATCCTGGTTATGACCCCTGTCTTTGCATTTTAGAACACTTTCTCTGCCATATAAGTAGAGCAGTTCAGCCATGTGAGTAGCATACGATCCGTCATCTGTCTGAGGAACGTATGTTCCTGTGAACCGGGTCTTCTTTACGCCGAGAGGCTTATTCTGGCATAATCTGGCACTTTGCACAGGTTGGCGTAAAACTGAGGAAGTCCTCAATTGGCCGTCAGTATTCCACGTAATCTGAAGAGCGGGCAGATTCTTCTCTTGATGGCGTAAAAGCCGAAAGGTTGGGAAATCTGCCACTTGTTTTCCTTGCGGCGATTGCAATGACCATCTGCCTCATTGTAGAGGGGAGATGTATTTTTATGCGCAAGGCACTTTTGGAATTTCTGAGTTGGCGCTGAGGCCTTGTCAGAAATTTTGTCTGCCACGTCACGGACGGGAGACCAAGTTTTACGCGCAGGGCGCGGAGTAGACTTCTGGATTGGCACTAAGGCATTGCCAGAAGCTTTGTCTGCCACATCACAGATGGGAGACAAAGTTTTACGCGTAGGGTGCGGAGTAGACTTCTGGATTGGCACTAAGGTATTGCCAGAAGCTTTGTCTGCCACGTCACAGACGGGAGACAAAAAAATTTTGTGCGCGGGGCGGGCAGGTTGCGATGCTACAATCTTGTTGGTCGGAGTGAGAGAGTCCGCAGGAACGGTAGAGGATGTCCGGGGCATCCATACTTTACGTAATTTTCTGTTGTCTTGGACAGAGAGGGAATGAGAGCTACCCCCTGCTCGAAGCATGTCTTCGTAAGCCGATTGGTCGAATTGGATGACGAAGGTCTTCTTCGTTGATCCTACGGATACAGCATCGTGTTGAGCAATGGCTTTCTCGTCAGATGAGAAAGTAGTCCCCAGCAGAGTCGCCATCTTGTGTTTGATAATAAATGAAAGAAATTAAAACTAGGTTTATACGAAACCCTTTCTTTGTTTATAAACAAGAAAAAGAAGTACAATTAATCCTATACGAGGATGTTAAGTACAAAAAATTGATTCTGGGGAAATATTGCTATAGGAGTCTCATTTGTGATCGATCACTTTGTCCCTTGGACCACACGATGACGAAGAAGTGCTATAGAAGACAAAAAAGATGCTTTAAAGACTGCAGGAGGGGTTAAACTCTCGTTGCCAAAGTAGTCAATCAACACTCTCTGGATATACTCTCTTTTCTTAAAAAAATCTTCGACCTTTGACCTCCCTGGCCGGAGGTATCTATTTATAGAGTTCAGCTACAGTCGGTGTAGAAACCGAACAGCGGAGAGAGCTACACCTTTTACGTGGCGGTTATAATAACTGCTACCCACGTATGAATGATCTCCTGAATTGGCGTGTGACCCATGTCCCATTATGTGGTAATGCGTATAATCGCTTATCGAAGATCACGGCATGCAAACCACGTAGATAACTGCCCCTTGCGTAAAGATGGTTGGCATAAAAACCAAATAACTGTCTGGTTGGCGTAAAAAGCCAAATAGCTTTTCTGATGGCGTAAAAGCCAAGTAGGCATAGAGCCGGATAGTTGTCAAGTTGGCGTAGAAGCCAAGTAGCTGTCATGTTGGCGTAGAAGCCAAATAACGGTCATGTCGGCATAGAAGCCGAATTATACATAAAGCTTGATGTTGCATGGATAGGTAACCAGCGTAAAGTTAGCCAGTTATTCCTCCTTGACTGAGGTCTTGAGCGTAATCTGGGCCGAATAGCCTTATCATGTGCCTTTGCAAATATAGCCTGAGTTAGCGTATTTCTAGGAGATAGCGTACGGCGTACTCCTATAATAGAAAATAGCCCGGTTGGCATAATGTGCGGGGATGGTGATGTGGACGTATTAGCCCTAATTATAGCTCACCCAGTCATTAAAAGTAGAACCAAATCTCGTGCATTAAATGCTGAGATCTGCCCCCCTCTCGCGCATTAACTACAGAGACGTGCCTCGAGTTCTGTACGAAGAACAGCTTTTGACGTGGCGGTTGGTTTCGTCTCTTCCTGAGCGTAAGAGCTCATCTTTGCCTGTGTAAAATAGGCAGCGTATTCCTTGAATGCGTAAACGACGTCTTATATCAAGGGTTAAGTCACTAGACGACAGTCAGGGGCTCTGTGCAGAATAATCATTACAGTCGTCCTCTCGATCGTCGTGCAGTACTCTTTGTCAGGAGTCAGGTTCACTGCTTCACTGACAGGTTCATTCGAGGAATACGAAGAGTTCCTCGTACAACTTTTCGCTGCATTAAAAGCAGACAGGTTTTACGCCAAAATGGCGATGTAGCAACTTTTTTATGCCGAAGCAGTCTGGAAATACTGTATTAAGAGGGTTGTTCTGGAGCTATGTTTTACGCTGAATAGCGTTGAAGCTCTGCTTTATGCGAATGGCTCTGAAGTCATATTTTACGCCACCCATTGCTGAAACTCTGTTTTACGCGGACTTCCTATATGTTGAGGATTTTACGCGTATAATTCTCTAGCATATTTTTTATGCTTCTACAACGACCTTTGCATTTTTGATTTTGATGTACTTTTGATCGAAAAATCCATCTGATTTATTTCGTACCCCTCGAGAAAGTGGGTCAGATTCTACAGGATCAACAAACCTATAGGACTTAAGGAATGAGTGTTTAGGGCTTTGCCCTTTTTATATTTTTGATTTTCTTTTCGATCTCAAGAAAAAGATTTGTTCGGTCCTTAAACAAACCTAAGAAAAATATTGGATTCGTAGAAATAAGTAAATGGATCCTTTGCTCTGATGTCTCAAACCACATGATAATGAGAATGATGGGTTTTTGCCTAAAATTGACACTGATTGCAGGGTTGATCATTCGGACCTTTCAATTCATAGATGTGGATCTCGGACCTATGAATGGGGATATTCCGGTAGGCATCAGTTTATTATCAATTCCCACTATGACAAGTTGGTCTTTTATTGGAAAACTACGTCCTCGAGCCCTAGGTCTTAACTTTTTCACAAAAGGACCCCCATTGACTTCGGCTTTACTAATGAATGAATCAGCTTTGTTCAAACCATGGATTTGCCTAATACAGTAAATGAGATGCCAAGGAGGTTTATGTCCTGTTGGGTGATTCTTTGAAGAACTAGTGAGTCAACCTCAACCTGCCAAAAAATATCAAGTTGGCTCATCCGTCTTTCCTTATGTTGATCATTACGGGCCTCTCGAATCTTCTAGAGAACAATTAGCGGATTTGGATTTACGAATTATTATAGATAATTTATTGGTAGAGTGGAAGGAATTTGGAGACGAAGAGTCTGCTGGAAATGAATGGAAAGATAGAAAAATTAGAAGAAGAAGGGATTTTTTGGTTAGACGTATGGAATTATCTAAACATTTTATTCGAACAGATGTAGAACTAGAATGGATAGTTTTGTGTCTATTACCCGTGCTCCCTCCCGAGTTGAGACCAATTATTCAGATAGATGGGGGTAAACTAGTGAGTTCCGAAATCCAGAATTTTAAATTACTGATTTTGGAGAAAAAATAAAAAAAAGGAAAAAACAAACAAAGAGAAAGAAGGCCAGATCAGCCCGTTCTGCCATAAGTACCTCCATATTTCGACGAGTAGTCTTGGACAATGGACCTGGGTTGAATTTTAGGCTTTTATTGGACAACAAATAGTTTCAAATTTCGAGATTTGTTCGAAATAATTAATAATTTGCTCAAAAAAAATTAAAAAATTGGATCTATGTCCAACGGATCACACCTACCAAAAAAAAGTATTTTGTTTCAGTTCTGCACGTTCGGCCGTAGTGGACCAAATAAGTACTGACGAGTTTATAAGGGCATCAGGACGTGAAGCAAATAGAACATACATTCGATGATCTTCATGCAGAGCAGGTAGGTCTTCAAAATGCCACACTTTCTGAGCTTTCCCGCTCGCTTTCTGACACTGCCCTTTACCTGAGCACTGTCTAGCAGTCGGTCAAGTATCGAGCCCGCTTAGATCAGAGGTTAGAGCATCACATTTGTAATGTTATGGTCATCGGTTCGATTCTGATAGCCGACTTTTTCTCTATCAATTTTTTGATAAAAAAGGGGGAACGATTCATGTTCCAACGAAATAGAATTTCTAGTTAGTAACTTCTATTGATTTTTTTGTTATTTTTGTATTCTTTGGTTCGGATCAAAAATAGAAGAGCTAAGTAGATTCAAACGTTGATCTAGCCGCCACCGGAGCCAAGGGTCAACGATTACGTGAGTTGCACAAACAATCCCAATCAAACCCTCTTACGGTGTAAGAACATATAGCTACCATTTTCATACCAAAGGCCATGGGATGGGTCACCTTCAGGAAAAGCGAGTGGGTTAGCCTCACATAATTGTCGATATGGACTAAATGCTTTCTTTCCTTACTGAAGCTATCCTTTTAGTTCCGCTTGCTCGCCTTCTCAGGCTCACTTCGCTCTCCTTACTTCAGGGCCCCATAGTAGCAACAAAGAGTGGGCTAAACTATTAGCAGGAGTAGAAATTGCAGCGGTTAAGAAATTACAACCTTCCAAATAGGAACTGGCCCCCTCTTTCGAAGAAATGCACGTATTTTTCTTACAAAAATTATAGATCTAGTTACGATTGGAAATAGATTTTTGTATCTTCATCCATAGATCCTTTACTCATACTCATTGAATTGGAAGATTTGATCCAATAATTTTTTTTTGCTTCGCGACTATAGCGTTTGAATCAATAGAGAACCTTTTCTTCTGTATGAATCGATATTATTACATTCCAATTCCGAATCCTTTCCATTCTTTGGTTATGTATGGAAAGATAGAAATAAAATGACTACAATTTTGGGTATTCACTTAATTTTGTTAGGTATAGGTGCTTTTCTTCTAGTATTCAAGTCTCTTAATTTCGGGGGTGTATATGATACCTGGTCCCCTAGGGGTGGAGATGTAAGAAAAATTAACAACTTGACCCTTAGCCCGAGTGTTGGATTTACCTGGACCAATACATTATATATTTGTATTATTTCTAGGATCATTTCTTATATTAGGAGGTCTGGGGGTAGTATTACTTACCAATCCAATTTATTCTGCCTTTTTATTAGGATTGGTTCTTGTTTGTATATCCTTATTCTATATTCTATCAAACTCCTATTTTGTAGCTGCCGCGCAGCTCCTTATTTATGTGGGAGTCATAAATGTCTTAATTATATTTGTTATTATGTTCATGAATGGTTCAGAATATTCCAATAATTCCTATCTTTGGACCGTTGGGGATGTGGTTACTTCACTGGTTTGTATAAGTATTTTTTTCACTAATTATTACTATCTCAGATACGTCCTGGTACGGAATTATTTGGACTACAAAATCAAACCAGATTATCGAATATGACAATTTCTCATTCGAAAAAGTAGGGATTTTTTAGATCGGCCATGGAATTTAGCAAAAGCAAACAAAGCCGCGAGTGCCCTTTGGTTGTTGCAAGCCTGTCAAACCATAGCTCACTTCGCTCGCCTTTTTTTTGAATTAGAAAGAACAGGACGGTCAAGAAGAAGAAGAAGAAGCTTTGATACGTTATTTACACCAATCAGACTTTCGTCGGGGTCCGAACGATCAACGGACCCATTCGTTCAAATTTTGATTTATTTTGCATTGGGTAGACCTCATACAATAACTGTTCTAGTTCTACCGTATCTTTTGTTTCATTTCTTCTGGAACATGATTTTGTTCTCTCACTATCAGTTGATAAGGTACACCGGTAGAGCAGAGGAAGTGATGCCTAAGCTAAGGTTTCAGGCTCTACTAACAGGATAGTAAGTGAAAGTGAGGAGGCGAAGGCCGGCTCGACCAACCCTTGATCATCGGCCCTGGTGATGGCTCCGCTAACTAGTCAAGGGAACTAGAAGGGATGCTATTGGTGCTATTGGTACTGCTCCGACAAAAGTGATTAATCATGAGAAACTGAACAAGATGACGGTGGGGAAATCCGCTTTACTTAAAATTTTAGGATTGGTTTGAATTTTTATTATTAGTGATTAGATTTTTCATTTGATGAACCTTATTTTGAGAAATTCATGGAATAACAAATTAAGGAAGAAAAAATATGACTGTACCGGCTACAAGAAAAGATTTCATTATAGTTAATATGGGTCCTCACCACCCATCCATGCACCCTTTTCTCTCTTCCCTGCTCGAGTAGGACCTTCGATCACGAGATATTTTGAATCTTTTTTAGGCATTCAATTTCGACAGCCGATTTATCTAAGGTAGGGTCGGGCTAACAATATGATATGGATATCGCTCGCTACTTTGAAAGAATTCCCTCTACGGCATAGGTCACAAATTGGGGGAATTCACGCCTACTCTGACTTTCGCGAGACATGTGAGAAACGCTTTTATAGAGAAAATAACTTAAAGCAAAATACTTAATAACACGGTGATACATTTATATAAAACTTCTACCCCGATCACACGCAATGGAGCCGTAGACAGTCAAGTGAAATCCAATCCACCAAAAAATTTGATCTATGGACAGCATCGTTGTGGTAAAGGTCGTAATGCTAGAGAAATTATTACCGCAAGGCATAGAAGGGGAGTTCATAAGCGTCTATGTATTACAAACGTATGATCATTACACATCAACCAGGTTATTCTATTCCACCTGAACCGATCTTACCTGGGATCGCAAATCCCAAGTTTGGCTCACTTGCTCTTAGCTAATTGTAATAGGAGAGCATGCTTCCTTCAAAGAATGGAAGATCGATCCAAAATAAAGAATCCTCTTTTGTGTCTGCTCTCAGCATAGGAATAAGCAATACAACATATTTCCCTTGGAGAAGAATGGTTGGGACAACAAACATCCATCTCGTTCTGATCTTCTTACCTCTCTTATAGCCTGCTTGACTCATGATGGGATCCTTTTCTATTTGAGAAGTAGTAAAGGCTCTAGGTGTAAAGGATCATGAGAGTTCACTCGATCTGGCTCCCTTCTTTCCTTTGTTCACTCTTCTTAAGTCATTCCTTGAATAAGCTGCTTAAAAGATGGGGAGGATTCCCCCCTTTTTGTCTATGTCAGTAGAGCGAGGCCCTATGATGCCTATCCCTTATCCTTATCTCTATGTTATTCTCAACTTTATACCCTTTCCTAACTATATGTATTTCCTTGTACTGTTATAAATGCTCTGGCTAAACCTATTGATGGAAGAGGTAAAATTTCTGCTTCTGAATCTAGGTTAGGGAAGCGCCTGCGCAAGCAGGTGTGGACAAAGCAGAAGCGAGAATGTTGGCTTGAGTAACGCAATCATTGGTTAGAATCCAATGCCCCGAAAACCTAAGGGTTCCTCCGCAAGGTTCGTCGACGGAGGGTGAGTCAGGGCCTAAGATTTGGCCGAAAGGCGAGGAACTGGTCTCTGCTATTCTCCAATGGTATGAAAAAGCAAGGTCACCTTGCGTCCTTGAACCGATAACCATCTTTCGGCTAACCTAGCCTCCTCCGTGGCTGGTCTAATTCTCGAAAAGGAAGTGGAGAAAGAAGAGTGTGCTATTTTTCTTTGCTAAAGGGGTATTTCCATGGAGTTTGTGGCTAGGTACTTGACCAAATAGGATCGTCCAGTTCCTAAAGAACCTATTACTAAAATATCCAGTTGATAAATAAGAGAATACTAAAGATTCGAGCCATAGAATTTCTTAATTCAAATTTCTCGATTTTGAAATATTTCGAAGCCTTGGGTAGTAAAAATAAGTGGGATGCTGTATTTCTGGGATTCACTTGAGGAGAATCTTTTCTATGATCATACCTGAATTATGTCATGCATGAACAGGCTTCGTAAGATCATGAATATTTGGAATCCATATTATGCAAGGAGACATTGCTTTTGCTAATTCGAATTAAAGGGGATAATGCGTAAAGAATTTGAAGTAAAATCCTTAGAAATTTATTGAGTCGTCTCTAACCTCTTTTGGGTCTCCTTGAACAGAGAGCAAGCCAAGTAGCGGGCAACAGATAGTGCTGCGAGAGCACCAAGGCAAGCAGGTGCATCCGGCTACCCCCACCTCTGAAAACCCTTAATACCCGGTATAGCCATTCCCCCTATCAAACTCCAGCGAACAGCGATTATGGGGATGTTTCAGTTCGCTAAGTTTGAAAAGTCCAAAGAGCGCAGACTAGCCACGGAGGTTGGATACGGTTTTACCTGGACTAATACATGATATACTTGTAGTATTTCTAGGATCATTTCTTATATTAGGAGGTCTGGGGGTAGTATTACTTACCAATCCAATTTATTCTGCCTAATTTCATAGAGTCATTCGGTCTGAATGCTACATGAAGAACATAAGCCAGATGATATAATGGGGAGACCTAGGATGTAGAAGATCATACATGAGTGATTCAGCAGATTTGGATTCCTATATATCCACTCATGTAGTAATTCATCATACGATTCTTCGAAAAATGGGCGCTGTGGAAGTACATGCCACTCAGTCAAAGGAAGATAATGGAGAGTTGCACGAAATGAGCACTAAATACTTTTCGAGAGATCTCCTCCAAATCACACAAAATTTTAGGTCTTCTTTTTTAGCTCTGATCGCTCGATAATTTCCACAAGCACAAATTCCACTTTTTATGGGTCCAGAGATTCTTTCACAAAACAATCCATCTTTTTCCGATTTATTGGTTTTATAATAAAAAGTATAGGATTTTGTCACCTCTCCTACTATTTCTCCATTGGGTAGGATTTTGTTAGCCCAAGCCTTTATTTGATGAGGAGACACCGGTCCAATTAGCCAAGAGAAACCATGAACCAGAATAGAAGAGCTTGCCCAACCCATGAGTAAATATTTTGTAGTAGCCTCATTAGACCGTACATCTCTCTTGAATTAGCATAAAGTGATGTCTGAAATCCCAGGTGTTGACTCTTTCCTGGAGTAGTTTGTGCCTAGAAACCTCTTCTCTGACTAGAGTCCTACCTATGGGGTCGAACTGGATGACTGGTCGTTGGTATATATACTCACACACACACACACACACACACACACACACACACACACACACATATATATATATATATATATATATATATATATATATATATATATATATATATACATACAATTTGCCACACTAGTGATGTATATGAACTCCCCATTCTACCATGACCATCAATACATCAAAGTAAAATATAAAACATATAATAATTATACATATACATATATATCATATAACAATATAATTATAACACTCTAATAGCTATAACCAAGTTATATTGAATTGAAATGCAAGGAAACAAATAAGTGGTGTGCACCGCACCCGTATCACACTCATTCTATAATACACTTGCGATACGTCTCCACCACACAACCAAACGTATCCTGAAGGACACGAGCAAGTCTAAAATTATAATTATGAATAACACGAAGAGTTACCTATACGTCTAAGTGTCCATGTCAAAATATGACATGCTCAAACCCCCAATGTCAGAAGAAAACCCCCAAATTAACCCGTATCGCCAAATTATTAGGGTACGGCCTACACGTATCCAATTGTAGACACGACACTAGTCATACACAATCAAACACATATCAATTTGGTCTAATTGATCTAATTGACCTATTATGAAACACAAGATGTGCCAATCTCGGAATTCTCCCAAAATTGACACAAAATACCACATAAATTTCTCCATAGGCCCCCTATGAACCTAATTCTAAATCTTATGGGTAGCCTAAGTACATGGGAGGGTTCCTAATGATTAAATTATAGATTAAGAACCTAATTAGAGAGAAAAAATGAATTATACCTACTGGGAGATGGATTTCTAATGAAATTCCTAAATTAAGTGTCAAGAGCCTCCAACTTGTTGATCCTTGTTCCTCCTTGTGGATCCTTGCTTCCTCTTAGTAGATCCTTGTTCTAATAGCCTCCAATAAAAAATAGAGAAAAAATTGGGAAGAAATTTTAGTAGGATATGGTGTAGGAATGAAGGAATTTGGAAGAGGAAAATTCTAGATCTAGATTTGGAATAAAAAAATGAAGAGAGAGAGAGTCTCTCTCTACTCCTATGGTGGCCGGCCATAACCCCTCCTCCAAGCTACTATGAAATGTCTAAAATACCCCTTGGGGCTTGTCATGAAGAAATAATTAAGGAGGAAAGGTTCTAGTCTAATTGGTTTCACTAATTAATTCGTCCTCTAATGAATGGGCTTACTATTGGGCTCAATTCTAACTAGAATTAAATATTGGTCCATGGATCTAATATAAACTAGTTAGGTCCTCTAACAAAAGTCCAGAATAAAATCTAACATCTAACAATAATTAAATAATATAATAAATAATATTTACAATATGCACAATATTTAATATAATATTTCTAAAAATAAAAATACCCATGCCCAATTACCAAACTATCCCTAGTTAGAAAAGTGAGGGTGACGGGCATATGCGGCACCCATAGCACGTCCACAGGGCGGCTATAAATTGCAAGGTACCACACCGATAAAAGGGCTCGCTATCTACAGATTCACACTACAACCAAGTAGAGAAGTTTTTGCGTCCGTATCGTCCATGGAGTAAAGAGATTTGCTACACTCCTAACCCTCCATCGTCACCCCCAGATCAAAAAAAAATTGTACTTAGATTGTCTCTTAGGACTCTACTCTGTACTTTCAAGTTTGTTAAGCAAAATCAAGTCCTCTTAGTTCTTTCTTTTGATTTAAATGGCAAACACGATGGCGACTCTGCTGGGGACCGAATTCTCCAATGTTGAGAAATTGGTGATACAATCCGATGCGGCCAAACATGGCTCAACGCAAAATATTTTGGTAGTTCGCTTCAATTACAAGCGTTTGAGGAAATGCTCTCTGAAGGAAGTGCGAATCATTCGCCAAGGCAAGCCAAGCCCAAGAAGACCCACAGATCATGGATATAAAAGGCCACTGCGCCTCGTCCAACTGTGGAGGAGGCGATCTCCGCTTCTCAATCATTGCTGTGGAAGTCCACGTCTATGCGGCATCTTCGACTGGCGCAGGAACTGCTCAGTACTCAGAATCTAGCAAAGGAAAACACTACGATGCTAGATGTTCTGGGGCTGGGGCAGGTCCTATGCGTTCAAGAAGGAGGCCACATAATACTGTCCATGCATCATCTATTCACAGGCCATATAAGATTGTCCAAGCAACATCAACTCACAGCCGCAGCAGACAGCCGCATGTGGCTCTGACAACAACATAACTAATATTTTTGACCGTATCTCACGCGACACAGATCCTATGGGACCTACTAGGAGTGGCAAAAATCCAAATCTGGACTCTTCTTACTACCCACCTGCGAGTACTGAATTGAAGATGTCTAGGGCAGTACGAGATCGTTGATGTCACGCCCCAGTCCCAAAAATATACGGGATCAGGCCACGTGGCAATAGCCCAATTTAATGGATCCTAACGAAGAGTGCTATGCTGTCCTAAATACTAACATATCCCATATAAATCAACAACAAGTAATCTAATCTCATCTACAATATAAACAACAAGAATGTACTAATAATAAATGCTGGAAGATAAATGCCAGTCTCAAAATATCATAGTACAACCAAGAATGTCTGGTGGGAACAAACCCACTACTAGGACGAAATAAAGTACTGAAAGATAGATAAAAGAGTAATGACTAGGGCATCGGCTGACTAGATAATGATGCTCCCAATCCCAGGTAGAAGGCCTACCAAGTGATCACGGAAACTCTGATGGTAACACCTCTAGCTCCTCTGCGGTAGCGAACCTCGTCTCCTGTCCTGGGCGTACACTGTGGTGTAATATGCCTCGTCCAAATCTTGAAAGGTACCAGGTCTTCAGAGGGACGTAACAAGATACATAGAAGCATGCCATATATATAAATACTGAATAAAATAAATAAAAGGTGTTCTAACCAATCTTAGTGAATGCAATATGAGGATAACGCTGGTACGTATGGGTAGGTGAAGGCATATAACGTCCAACACTCCGAAGAGAGTGGCATCAGTACAGTATATCGTCCATATCGCTCCGAAGAACGTGGCATCAGTATAGTATATCGTCCATATCGCTCCGAAGAACGTGGCATCAGTGTAAAGGAAGTCATTGGATCCGTGGCTCTTCCGAAACTATGGCTCCAATGTGTGTACCCCATACGCCTACTAGTTGTCCTCCCCGCCCAATATAAATACACAAGCCGAATACTCGACGTTCATACCACGCATCTATATGCCAAGTCTCTACTAATACAAATCCTAAATTACGTACTATCCGTGATGCATGTTACACGCACCGATAGCTAGTCGAGTACGCGAACCCACATCCCAATATGCATTTGTCACTGTGAAATGTGTAAACGTGTCAGGTCTCAGAAGATATCAGAGTATCCTTCAATGAGGTGAGTCTGCTAATGACTAGGTCAAGTATACTAACCATCGACGCAACCGTCGACTGCACCCGAGTCAATCTCGGACGTGCACAGTTATATGAAATAAAGCAACAAGAATTATACAAAATATGCAATATTTAAATTAGACAGTAAATATGGCAAGGTATCTTGCCTGAGTCCTCAAGCTGTGAATACCAATAGCCTGCTCCAACGGTGTCTCCTGGCTGATCCAATGATCCTAAACACATAATATAATATAGCAATCTAACATCAGACACTAAGTAACACACACAGATACTACGACACTTCTCTTGGGTATTGTCTCAAGATAACGGCTGGTCAACTACAGTTGCGCATGTACACGTAGCTAAGATGCACGCATGCCCTATCCTCAGTCACCGTGTACCTTACGATAATAATTAACTAAGTTATAGTTTTAGGACACTATATTATGTCTTGTTAAATTATACGTCATTTAATTCCCATGTTAAATGTACTAGGTCTATATCTATGTTTCCAGGTGAATTATAAGTTCCTTACACCAGTCTTGTGATTGGGATAATTACCATCTATTAATTACTATTTAAATCTAATTAACATTCATACCCACACATAGGGTTTCACATGAATTTGCTTGTGTCCACGTACGATACGCGATACAAACTCGATGACACGACGATACAACTATACATGATACCATAGAGAAAGAGATCAAACGAGGTTTACCTATTCAAGGTTGATCGTGGGGGTCTGTGTTCGAAATCTGGATGTCCTTCGGCGAGGGGTGATGCTCCGGCGTCGGCCGACGAGCATGAAAAACAATATCAGCGGCTGTAACAGCAACTGCAGTAGCCGCAGCAGTCTTGTAACGGTGGCAGCGGCCTGGCCGGCGGGGGAACGGCGCATGGGTGAAGGTCAGGTCGTGGGGGAGGTGGTTCTCCATTGGGTAGTGGCGGTTAGCTGCGCTAGAGGCGGTTGGGAGCTGTCGGGATCGGTCGTCGGGTTGGCTATGATGGGGATGGTACTAATGGTGAAGGTCCGGCGGGTGCAGGGTGGCTGTGGTGGTGGTTGGCGTCGAGGGGGCAGTGGCAGGCGTCGAGGTGGCAGAGGTGTCGTCCAGTCGGCGTAGGGATAGGATGCTTGGGTGATATGAGGGAGTCGGCTAGGGTTTGAGGGAGGGATGATCAAATTTGTTTTAGGGTTTTTATTATAGGAAAGGTGTATTTATACGGGAGGGGGTTTATGGGCTGGCCTCGGGACTTGGGCCTGCCAGGGCTATTTGAGGTGGGGTTGGTCCGCATGAGAGGGGGTACCTGGGCTTGGTTAGGTCTCATTTTGGGTGAACTTGGCTTCAATTTAATTAGTTTTCAAATAATTGCATCTTGTATTATGAAAATTGGATTTATTGAAATAATACATAGGTGTTTGTAACGATAATGCGCAGCTCATTTCAAGCCCAATATTGAGTATCCAAAAGTTGCACGAGGTCATATGATAGTCTGGCATGTCTAGGGAAGGTATAATTAAGTAGTTTGAGGGTAACTACTTGTGTAGCGCTCCAAACCTCAAAGCTACGGTACGGGGTATTAAGATGTATGATTGATGTACATTAATCCTAATTGTATCCAAATTAGTCCTATTCTCTCGATTTAATTAAAATTAAACTCTAAATTGGTCGAGGGGGTTTACAATCTACCCTCCTTAGAGCATTTCATCCTCGAAATTAAAACATACGTAAGGTAAGAACTACTGACTGAAATTAAAAGCTACTACATACCTATGCCTTCGAAGAGATGGGGGTAACACTGTCGAATATCCTCCTCACGTTCCCAGGTCGACTCACCTGGTGCATGATGCCTCCATGCTACATGAACTAGAGGGATAATCTGACCTCGCAATACCTTCTCGCTTCTGTCCAGAATCTCAACAGGCTCCTCTTGGTATGATAAGCTCGGGCCGACTGTGATTTCTGGATGATCAATCACATGACTCGGATCTGTATGTACTTCCTTAGTTGAGATACATGGAAGATGTCATGCACTCCCTCCAAGGTCTGTGGTAAGGCTAATCTGTAAGCAACCTCTCCGATGCGTTCTAACACATCGAATGGTCTAATGTACCTCGGACTCAGCTTTCCTCTACCTCCAAATATGATAGTCCCTCGAGTAGGTAAGATCTTTAGAAATACATGATCTCCAACCTGAAACTCTAGGGGTCATCGGTATGCATTTTCCCAATGCTTCTGTCTGTCCTGTGCTGCTCGTAGGTGCCCTTGGATCTTCTTCACCTTCTCCACTGTACGAACAACCAATTCTGGTCCAAGAATCTGTCTCTCGCCTATATCACTCCAATATTCTGGGGAATGACACTTCCTTCCATACAACGCTTCATAGGGAGCCATTTGGATGCTCGCTTGATAGCTATTGTTGTAGAAGAATTCAACCAAATAAAAATGGTCCTCCCATGATCCTCCAAAGTCGAGCATGCACGCTCTTAACATGTCTTCCAATATCTGAATGGTGCGCTCGGACTGGCCATCTGTCTGCGGATGATACGATATGCTGAACTTTAGGCGGGTACCGAGACTCTCTTGCATACTCCGCCAAAAGTAAGATGTAAACCTCGTATCTCTGTCAGACATGATGCTAACTGGTACTCCATGCAGTCGCACAATCTCTCTCATGTACATGTCTACTAAGACCTTCGTCGATTGCCCAACTCTGAAGGGTAAAAAGTGTGCGGACTTGGTAAGCCTATCCACGATTACCCATATTGCATTGCGACCACTAGGACTCCTCGGAAATCCAGTAACAAAGTCTATATTAATGTGCTCCCAATTCTACTCCGGTGTGGGGAGCGGTTGAAGTAATCCTGCAGATCTCTGATACTCAGCCTTGACCTGCTGACACACCAGGTATTTCGCCATAAAGCGGGCTATCTTTCTCTTCATTCCATGCCACCAGGAGTACTGTCTCAAGTCTCTGTATATCTTTGTGCCTCCTGGATGAATAGAGTAGGTTGAACTATGTGCTTCTGACATCAACTCTTGCCGAAGTTCTCCATTTGGAACATAGAGACAATTTCCACATCTCAAGGTTCCGTCTTCGTGTATACGCAGTACTGTCTGTATTCCCGCCTCTGTCCTCTGTCTAAGCCTCTGGAATCTGGCGTCTGTCGACAAAGCAGCCTTGATCCTCTCCACTAATGTCGATTGCAACTGAAAACTCGACAACTGTCCGTCTATTCTGGGAATAAAGACTTCTATACCCATCTGCTCTAGATCTCTCACCAGATGTTGTTGGGTAGTCAAGAAAATGCCATGGGTCTTCTGCTCAACGCGTCAGCTACTACGTTGGCCTTTCCCGGATGGTACTGTAGCTCAATCTCGAAGTCTGTCATCACCTCGAGCCAATGTCTCTGTCTCTGGTTCAGATCCTTCTGAGTGTAGACGTACTTTAGGCTTTTGTGATTAGTGAATATCTCTACTCTTTCCCCATATAGGTAGTGTCTCCAAAGCTTCAAGGCAAAGATCACTGCTGCAAGCTCCAATTCGTGAGTGGGATAGTTCTTCTCATGGGTTCTCAACTGTCTAGAGGCATAGGCTATAACCTTCCCATGTTGCATCAAGACACATCCTAGTTCTTTCCTGGATGTATCGCTATAGATCACGAATCCTCCGGGTCCAGAAGGTATGGTCAAGATAGGTGTTGTAGTTAAACTCTTCTTCAGCTCATCGAATGCCTTCTGACACTCCTTTGTCCAGGTGAACTCTTGCTCCTTACGGGTCAAGCGGGTCATCGGCTCTGCGATCTTCGCGATGTTCTCCACGAACCTCCGGTAATATCCGGCAAGTCCTAAGAAATTCTATACTTCTGAGACATTGGTAGGGGTTGGCCATATCTCTACTGATGAAATCTTCACCGGATCCACTGAAATGCCATCTCCGGAGATAACATGTCCAAGGAAAGAGACACGATCTAGAAGAAACTCACACTTGCTCAGCTTGGCATAAAGCCTCTCTCTCCTCAACGTCTCTAACACTAGTCTCAAGTGCTCTTCGTTCTCCTCGTGGCTCTTCAAATACACCAAAATATCGTCGATGAAGACTAACACGAACTGGTCTAAGTATTGGTGGAATACTCTGTTCATCAAGTTTATGAAAACAGCAGGTGCATTCGTTAGTCCAAAAGACATCACTAAGAACTCGTAGTAACCAAAACGAGTCCTGAAGGCTGTCTTTTCAATATCTTCTCTTTGTACCTTCACTTGATGATAACCCGATCTCAAGTCGATCTTTGTGAACACTACTTCTCCCGTCAACTAGTCAAACAAGTCATCAATCCGCGGCAGGGGGTACTTGTTCTTGATAGTCAAAGCATTAAGGGCTCTGTAATCAATGCACATGCGTACTGTCCATCCTTCTTAGGTACAAACAACACTGGTGCTCCCCATGGTGATGCACTAGGACGGATAAATCCCTTGCTCTGTAACTCCTCTACTTGTAGTTTCAGCTCATCTAACTCCATTTTTGCCAATCGGTACACATTAGAAGATACAGGTGCTGCTCCGGGTACTAGCTCAATAGTGAACTCTACGTCTCTATCTGGCGGTAAGCCTGGCAATTCTTTCAGAAAAACATCCTCGAATTCTGAAACTATTGGTGGGGGTACCATCTCCATAGCCATGTAAGTTCCAGCTACCTGTCCTACTCCTTGCTTAACGGTCCCTCGCATGTACTCAAACTCTGGTTGATCTGGCGGTCTAAAAGTGATGCTACCCTTCTGGCAATTCAGTACGGTGTTGTACTGGCTTAACCAGTCCATGCCTAGCACAACATCAAAGTACGACATAGGTAATACCAAGAATCGCGCTCTTATCTCTTTACCATATACAACTACCGAGCACATTCTGATAGAGCTGGTAACCGGCACGATACCTCCTCCGGTAAGAATCTTCCAACTCTTAGGTAAGGGAGAAGTAGCTACTCTATGCATTGCTACGAATCTACTAGATATAAATGATAGGATAGCACCAGAATCAAACAATGCCGTCGCAGGTAATGATGCAACTAAAATTGTACCTGTAATAGCTTCCCCTCTGTTTCCTCCTCAGTAGCTGCCAGTGCAAAGGCATGTCCATGTCTCTGCCCTCCGTTCTGCTGTCGGGATCGATCAAACTGTGCCTGCTGTGGGGCTAAGGGTGGCCCCCTCTGAAATCCTCCGGGTGCTGGTGGACGCTGACCTTCTGGTGGGGGTAGTATCCTCGAAACTGGTGCTCTGGCCTCTGTCCGGTCTGTGGTGCTTCCTCTCTGCGCTGTGGGCAATCTCTGACATGCCGGCTCGCTCCACAAATCATGCATGTCCTTAGTCTCTTTCGGCAGTCCTTCTCGAAGTGACCTCTCCTACCACAGAAGTGGCAAGTCGAAAGTTCCTGGTGTGGGTATGGTGCAGCCCTCTACTGTGTCTATGCTACGAGACGACGGATCAGTCCTCCTGCTCCGGGCTGGCCTCTGGCTGGTATGGTCGTGCTGGAACGTCTTGCTCCTCTGCCGATGGCCTCCTGGATTCTCGCCTCTGCAAGAACTTCCTCATAAGAAATCCTCACCTGTGTGGTGGTATACCTATGTAGCTCGAAAGTGAGGCCATGATGGAAACTCTGAGCCTTCTCTAGGTCATTGGGTATCAGGACCGCACTAAATCTGCTAAGACGGCTAAACTCCACGTCGTATACGTCAACAGTCATATTCCCTTGTTCTAGATGTAGGAACTGGGAGTACAGGGCATTTCTGACTGTAGTTGGGAAATATTTTGCATTGAAGTATTCTAGGAACCATTCCCAAGTCTGGTTCTTGCCTACACTGCGCTCAATAGAATCCTACCAGTGATGGGCGTTGCCTTTTAGTTGGGCCCTCACTGCGGTCATCCAAAGTCTGGATGCAGTTGTGAAGCCTCTAGTAGCATCTCCGTGTTGGCAACCCAATCGAAGATCTGTTCTACTGTCTCGTTGGCTGGGAAAGTATCTGGTTCCATCTGTCGGAACCATCTTACAGTGCCACCTGTCTGGGCTGGTGCAGGTGCTGGCACTGGTGCTGTGACAGGTGTCCTCTCTAGTATTGCCATCAAACTCTGTCTCAACGTCTCGGTCTGATGCCACTGTGCTAGCATCCTAGTCTGGAAGAACTGAAGCATCTGTGGCTGTCCATCTAATTGGGGCATCTGAGGTGGATAAGGTAGAGGTGGTGGTAACAGAACTTTTGGTTGTGCAGTAGGTGTCTCCTCAGATGTCGACCTCTTAGTTTGCGGCATCGATGTAGCTCATGAAGTCTGGCCCTCAAAAAGCTGCATGGGGATCGTCTGAGAAGTCTGTCCCTCGTGCTATGGTGTAAGATCGCCCTTAGAAGTCTCGTGCCAATGTATCAGCGGGGCCTGTAGTGGTGGTTGCCCTCCAAGTAGTCCTTGGGGTACCTCCTCTCTTTGGGTGGTGTTGTCTGGCACCACGGTACTGGGTGCTCCTCGTCCACTGCGCAAGTTCATCTTGCTGCAAGAGATAGGACTTCATTAAAAGAGTACAGAATCAAACAAACAGGATGCAGATATTTAGAAGCAATATGAAGGAAGTCCAATAACAAAATCAAAGTAGATGAGACCTAGTAATTTCTATCCTATTGCAGGCTCGCTGGGCGTGTTACCATACCACAAGGGAATAAGAAGACCAGCATGGGCCACCACTCAAACCATGTCACGTCCCAGTCCCAAAAATATACGGGACCAGGCCACATGGCAATAGCCAGCTGTCACGTCTCCGTGGATATCCTAATTTAATGGATCCTAACAAAGAGTGCTACGCTGTCCTAAATACTAACATGTCCCATATAAATCAACAACAAGTAATCTAATCTCATCCATAATATAAACAACAAGAATGTACTAATAATAAATGCTGGAAGATAAACGCCAGTCTCAAAATATCATAGTACAACCAAGAATGTCTGGTGGGAACAAACCCACTACTAGAACAAAATAAAGTACTGAAAGATAGATAAAAGAGTAATGACTAGGGCATCGGCTGAGTAGATAATGATGCTCCCAATCCTAGGCAGAAGGCCTACCAAGTGATCACGAAAACTCTGATGGTAACACCTCTAGCTCCTCTACGGTAGCGAACCTCGTCTCCTGTCATGGGCCGTACACTGTGGGGTAATATGCCTCATCCAAATCTGGAAAGGTACCAGGTCCTCAAAGGGACGTAACAAGATACATAGAAGCATGTCATATATATAAATACTGAATAAAATAAATAAAAGGTGTGCTAACCAATCTAAGTGAATGCAATATGAGGACAATGCTGGTACGTATGGGTAGGTGTAGGCATATAACGTCCAACACTCCGAAGATAGTGGCATAAGTATAGTATATCGTCCATATCACTCTGAAGAACATGGCATCATTATAATATATCATCCATATCGCTCCGAAGAACATGGCATCAGTGTAAAGGAAGTCATTGGATCCGTGGCTCTTCCGAAACTACGGCTTCAATGTGTGTACCCCAAATGCCTATTAGTTGTCCTCCCCGCCCAATATAAATACACAAGCCGAATACTTGACGTGCATACCACGCATCTATATGCCAAGTCTCTACTAATACAAATCCTAAATTACGTACTATCCGTGATGCATGTCATACGCACCGATAGCTAGTCGAGTACGCGAACCCACATCCCAATATGCATTTGTCACTGTGAAATGTGTAAATGTGTCAGGTCTCGGAAGATATCGGAGTATCCTACAATGAGGTGAGTCGGCTAATGACTAGGTCAAGTACACTAACCATCGACGCAACCGTCGACTGCACCCGAGTCAATCTCGGACGTGCACAGTTATATGAAATAAAGCAACAAGAATCGTACAGCATATGCAATATTTAAATTAGACAGTAAATATTGCAAGGTATCTTGCCTGAGTCCTCAAGATGTAAATGCCAATAGTCTGCTCCTGAGGTATCTCCTGGCTGATCCAATGATCCTAAACACACAATATAATATAGCAATCTAACATCAGACACTAAGTAACACACGCAGATACTACGCCATTGCTCTTAGGTACCGTCGGAAGATAACGGCTGGTCGACTACAGTAGCGTATGTACACGTAGCTAAGATGCATGCATGCCCTATCCTCAGTCACCGTGTGCCTTACAAAAATAATTTACTAAGTTATAGTTTTACGACACTATATTACGTCTTGTTAAATTATACGTCATTTAATTCCTATGTTAAATGCACTAGGTCTATGTCTACGTTTCCAGGTGAATTATAAGTTCCTTACACCAGTCTTGTGATTGGGATAATTACCATTTATTAATTACTGTTTAAATCTAATTAACATTCATACCCACACATAGGGTTTCACATGAATTTGCTTGTGTCCACGTACGATACGCGACACAAACTCGATGACACGACGATACAACTATACATAATACCATGGAGAAAGAGATCAAACGAGGTTTACCTATTCGAGGTTGATCGTGGGGGTCTGTGTTCAAAATCTGGACGTCCTCCGGTGAGGGGTGGCACTCCAGCGTCGGCTGGCGAGCATGGCAGCAACGTCAGCGGCTGTAACAGCAACTGCAGTAGCCGTAGCAGTCTTGCAGCGGTGGCAGCGGCCTGGCCGGTGGGGGAACGAAGCCTGGGTGAAGGTCAGGTCGTGGGGGAGGTGGTTCTCCGTCGGGTAGTGGCGGTTGGAGGCGCTAGAGGCGGTTGGGAGTAGTCGGGATCGGTCGTCGGGTTGGCTATGATGGGGATGGTGCTAATGGTGAAGGTCTAGCGGGTGCAGGGTGGCTGTGGTGGTGGTTGGCGTCGAGGGGGCAGTGGCAGGCGGCGAGGTGGCTGAGGTGTCATCCGGTCGGTGTAGGGATAGGGTGCTCGGGTGATATGAGGGAGTCGGCTAGGGTTTGAGGGAGGGATGATCAAATTTGTTTTAGGGTTTTTATTATAGGAGAGGTGTATTTATACGGGAGGGGGTTTATAGGCTGGCCTCGGGACTTGGGCCTGCCACGGCTATTTGAGATGGGGTTGGTCCGCATGATAGGGGGTACCTGGGCTTGGTTAGGTCTCATTTTGGGTGAACTTGGCTTCAATATAATTAGATTTCAAACAATTGCATCTCGTATTAAGAAAATTGAGTTTATTAAAATAATACATAGGTATTTGTAAAGAATAATGCGCAGCTCATTTCAAGCCTAATATTGAGTATCCAAAAGTTGCACAAGGTCATATGATAGTCTGGCATGTCTGGGGAAGGTATAATTAAGTAGTTTGAGGGTAACTACTAGTGTAGCGCTCCAAACCTCAAATCTATGGTACGGGATATTAAGACGTATGATTGATGTACATTAATCCTAATTGTATCCAAATTAGTCATAGTCTCTCGATTTAATTAAAATTAAACTCTAAATTTGTCGAGGGTGTTTACAGTTGAGCTCAAGCCACTGCTCATGCGACTGACCGCCAACTTGAATCGCTAACTATTACGTGGGTCTCTGACAAAAAGTTGTACAAAATTGACCTATGCATCCAACCCACAGGTACCAATGGACAGGGTTCGTTCCAAAAGTCTTCCACCAGTACCTCTGGGCAGGCTCATGTATGAACCCCAGGTCCGGGAGCAAATGCATCGCTAATACGTTTCCGGGCCAGGGTTGCCCGGACTAGCAAAGAAGATACAAAGGTAAAACACTCTTCGCACGACTTGTGTGAAGTGATTACTCACAAGCGCAAAGCGAGAGAAACCACTATGGCATGCGACATATCATCTTTCATGCACTGTCGTGCCAACATTATCATCGATTGTTGCTGTAATAAAGCAGCAGTACTCATAGACAGGCCGTCAGCCGTCCGACGACAACACCAGAAAGCACCAACCCGACAACAACCCGAAGATCAGGTGCAAGTATCAAAGGAAGAGGAGTTGCCCTCTGCCTCATGCTACTCAACTGGAAGGCTTCCCGCTACCAAGGGAAGAAAGCAGTCAAACAGCTCCAGTCCGACGCTCTCTACCACTGCATCGCGAAGGTGATTACCCGGAGGGCTGATGACAACACCCGTGGAAGGCGTCTTTCAGGGAACCTTCTCCAGGAGGAAGTTGCCAGCTCTTGGGGGTTGTTCCTTTTCAGAACCCCTCGGGGTGGCCCAAGCTGAGGTTAGTACCCCCTGGAGGTACATAATAATTCGACATCCTAAGGAGACAATGATCCCCACAGGACAAACCTCGAGATCTCTGAGGGGATCTACCCTTATTAAGATGACATTATCTTCTACACTGGAGTTAATATCCCCTCTGAATCAGAGGAGTATACATCGTTACCTACTCTCCGTGAAGAATACCTACTACAAGGGTATGAAACAGGAGGCACGACCTCAACTGTCCCATCAGTTTCTCCTATGTAAGGACGGTTTACATGGCTGACGATGAAAGCCTCGGTGATCGACTACACCTTGAGGTGCTCGAGGCTATGATACATATGATGAGGGAATCGATGCAAACCTTGACCTAGACTATACTAGAAATAAAGGAAACATGCCCCCCAATAAGCAAGGGCGTCAAGGCAAGCAAACTTGGACCCCGGGACCAACGGAGATTCTAACACAAATGCCCAATCCACAGGCGATAATCCTTCCCCGCCCGGCTCATCAGCGGCAGACGAGACCAAAAAAGCAATGAGAGAGGTCTGACAACTCCGGGCTTGCCTAGATTCTATGGGCAATCGTGACTTGTTCTGCGATCTTGCGGTTCAGCAACCATACCTGATAGAATTAAGGGACGTACCATATCCATCCAAGTATAAGCCCTTCAACATCAACCTGTTCGACGGGAAGTCCTCGCCTCGCCGGTTCATGAGCTACTTTGAGATCACAAAGGGATACTTACTCCCACAGTGATGGTATCCTTACCAGACTCTTCGTCGGGTCATTATCGGGAGTAGCTTTTGATTGGTTCTGCAGTCTAAAAGACTACTCTATCTCGTCATTTGATGACCTCAAGTGTCTGTTCCTTAACAGATTCTATAAGGCTGGAAATGACATGATGATGTCATCTCTGATGGACATCGCCCAAGGTAGAAAAGAGCCAACATTAAACTACATCGAGCAATTCTGACATACGACACTAAGGTTGCCCCCTAGCAATCCCGAGGCAACACTAATGGAAATATTCCTGAAAAACATGCTTCCGACAGTCAGTACTATCAATGCTGAAAAGAATTGCTAGACATTATTCATTATAAGTGATGTCAATACTGAAAAGAAGCTCAAAGACACTCGACGCTTGGGAATCCATATCCCTACAGCTGAGAAAAAGGGTAAACGTCCTGCCTACAATAGCAACATCGGCAACAACAGCCACGATGCAAGAAGAAAGCAGGCTATGGTCGCCAACGTAACCAAGAAGCCTGAGCAAAAGCAAGCAGAGCATCCAAAACCAAAGGATACCTACTCTTTTAAAGATGGTGATATCAAACCCATCTTCGACATGCTGATGTAAGGAGGTAAGATTCGCCTCCCCGATATCAAGTGCTAACCAGAAGTGGCAGACATGAATAACCCGAAGTACTGTCACTTCCACCGCTACATCCACCACACAACGCAGGAGTGCTATACCTTAAAGTGGTACATCTAGTGTCTGATTAACACCAAGGCTTTATCCTTAGATTTCGATGATGTGGCGGTTATTGCTAACATAGTATCCCTACAGTTCGGTAATTTCCTACCAACGAAAGCCAAAGACAGGGTAATCCCGATCCCCAAGGCAACTATGGAAGTTTTCAATCTTCCATTGGCTCGAGACTGAAAGTCAGGGCCAATACCTCTCACCACACCACGAGGAGAGGTTATGTGGGTCCATCCGGACCTCATTTTAGACTTGAGGCAGTCAGCAGCATGTTCTGCCATCAAGTCCAAAGACAAGAAGTCCAAGTCCTGCCATATGGTATCTTCCACCACTGAAGAAGCCATGGCAAGGGCGACTAGGTCGGGCGTGACCTACCAGCGGGACTATAACTCTCTTGACAAAAGAGATCCGCCAACGGTTGCACCCATTGCACTCGCTTTGACAAGTCGTTGTGCAAGGAAACCGCTCAAGGGATGAAAAAGCCCTACAACTTTGATATCTTGGCATAATTAGCCAACACTCCAAAAAAGTTATCACTCTACGAGTTGCTCCGGCTCTTCAGATACACTCGGGCCACACTCAGCGAAGCATTACAGAATGCCGACACCTATCTGGAGTAAGTCAAGTCGCCAGCTGAAGATTCAGCAGCCTGCCCCCACTACAATAACGTTATAGACACAGTACTCAATATTGTATTTTTGCAATAGGACATGCTGCTAAAGAATAACAAGCATGATCATCCCTTGTACTATACATGGTACATTAGTTCAATAAAAGTAGATCAGATGCACGTCGATCTTGGTTTGTTAATCAATATCATTCCAAGGAGACTACTACAAACTTTAGGGATCCCGATGCATCACTTCGTAGCTACCAATACTGCCATCAGTGGCTTCAATTCAGGGAGAACCTATCCCTTGGGCAAGATATGTCTAAAATGCCAGATTGGCGACTTGAAAATGGAAGTTACTTGCTATGTCATCGATGTAGACATATCATATAATGTTTTGCTCGGATGGCCTTTGCTACACCAATACATGATCGTGCCATCAACTCTGCACCAGTATTTTAAATACGTCGACGAACAAAGGGAAGTCAAAATAGAGTTTGCAGACATTGACCCCTTCAAAGGTGTTGAGGTGTACTACTCCGATGGCATCCTCTATAAACAAGGCCCTAAAGATAAAGAGGGCAATAAAGCCGACGATAAAGCAGAGACTACAGCTACACCAGTAGAACCCATGAGTATCCATCTCAAAGCTTGGACTCCCGGCATAGTGGCTCCCCTCATCTTCAACTGCAAGGAAAGGCACCTAAGCCCTTGTCTCCTTCCACATCATCAAAACCTTTTGTCGTTTGCCTCCCCAGGTCGAGAAGACCACGAACGGGAGAACCAACTCCACCTACTCTTTCTGACCCTATGGTCATTCGCCTTCACAGGCCAAGCCAACTACCTAGGGAAGGTCTAGCACCATCCTCGCCTTTCGAACCCATGGTTGTTCGACTTCGCAGGTCGAATCGACCACCAAGGGAAGACCGGACAAGTACTAAACCTCTAGTAGTAAAACTGTACCGATAACGATCAGAACCTTCACCTGTGCTGGGGGTACCTGAAGAAGAAGACGAGTTGGAGGAATTCGTAGACACTTAGGCTGATATTCCTTTCCTTGATGATGTAATCCCAAATAAAAAGTAATCCTACTTTCTGAATAAAGGGCTACCTTTGGACTATTCTGAGATCTCCCACCTAAATACACTATATGCCATGGAGCATGGTCTAGGTTTACACCTGCAAACACAAGTGACTATAACCTACATAGCACATCGGATACTCCCCAGCCAAGATTCTTACCTCCTAGTCTTGCCTAGGAAGAGAGAAGATAATCAGATCATCTTTGGCAGGGAATAATGCCCTCAGTCCATCATTCCAGGGGAAGAATAACCAAAAAATGACATCGGTAGAATACTCTCTATCGATATAGTTCACAAGCTCTGCACCTTATTCAAAAAATATGGTACAATCTGAAGGCTACTAAAGGGCTGAACTACGGCAAAGGCCGAAGGTTGGCCCTGCGTCTACCCACTCCTACAGGCAATCCCGAGTATTACTACCATACAACCAAGCATGGCTTAGGATATGTGGTGCCTCCTACAACCCCTGAGGACTCAGATGAAGAAGATGAGGTACACTCGCACTCGTCAGAATCTTCAGCCTGGGACTCCGATGTCAGTATAGGGGACATGCTCAGACAAACGCTGTCCTCCAACATAGTATCTTCCGACCCCGAGGAAGACAACGAAGGTCCATCCGAACTCTTTGAGATGGGACCTTGGGTCTAATACCTTGATTCATAATGGGAGACGCAATTCGAACAATGACATCCTCCCACAGAGGATAAAGTCATACAAGTCGACCTCGATGACGAATCATGCCCCAAACCTATCTTCGTCAGCAAAAGCCTGTCCGACGAAGATCGGGAAGCCCTATTACAACTCATTAGAGAATACATTAATGTCTTTGCTTGGAGATACGAAGATATGCCAGGACTGGATCCCCAAATCATATTCCACAAACTTAATATTTTTTTAAATGACAAACTAGTCAAGCAACAACAACGACGGTTTCGGCCAGACGTGATGGACTCCAGCGAAGCTAAAGTCAATAAGATGATAGCTAATGGCTTCATCCGCGAGGAATAATACCCAAACTGGGTAGCCAACATTGTCCCTATCATTAAGAAGAATGGAAAGATTCAAATCTGCATCGACTTTCGTGATCTAAATGCGGTATATCCTAAAGACGAATTTTCTCTTCTGATCACTGACATCATGATCAACAACACTTGCAGCTTTGAGAGCATGTCCTTCATGGATGGGTTCTCAGGCTATAACCAAATCAAGTTATTTCCTAACAATGAGAAATATATATCATTTCGGATACCGATAGGCGTATACTGCTATACGGTCATGCCTTTTGGTCTAAAGAATGCAGGTGCCACATACCAACGAGCCATAAGCACCATATTTTGTGATAATCTGCACAAGACAGTGGAATATTACATTGATGACATTATCGTCAAAAACTACCCCAAAGACGATCACCCCCAAGACCTGAGGACTGTGTTTGACCTGATGCGTGCACACCGCCTCATGATGAACCCTACTAAGTCCTTCCTGGGAGTCTCCAGCGGCAAATTTTCAGGTTTCGTCATCACCGCCCGGGATATTCATATAGACCCTAACAAGACCAAGGCCATCCTGGAGATGAATCCGCCAAAGAACCTCCGGGAACTTTGTTGTCTGTAAGGGAGGTTGGCATACATCAGAAGGTTCATATCAAACCTCTCTGGATGCTGCTAGCCGTTCATACAACTCATGAAGAAAGGTGTCTCCTTTTTTTGGAATGAAAAGTGCTAACGAGCATTGGACAATATCGAATAATACCTATCAAACTCTTCTGTGCTGGTGGCTTCGGTCGTGGGAAAGCCATTCCTGCTCTATGTACGTGCAATAGATCACTCTTTCGGTGCCCTATTATCCCAAAGCAGTGATTCAGGTCATGAGCAGGCCGTATACTACCTCAGCCAGATGATGGTCGACCCAGAGCATAGATATACCGCAGTCGAGAAAGAGTGCCTTGCGTTGGTATTTGCCATCCAGAAAATTCGACACTACGTGACTAGACAAACCATTCATGTAATCTCATGAGTCAATCCCCTTAGGGTCCTCATGACCAAACCTGGGGCACTCAGTTCCCGTATTGCTACCTGAGCAATATTATTATCTCCATATGACATAATATTCGTCCCACAGAAGGTCGTCAAGGGTTAGGCATTGGCCGACTTTCTAACAGTCCATCCAGGGTCAGAAACCTCAAAACTCTGTGAAGAGATTCTAGACGAAGTGGCAGACGCCAACGTCACCTCATACGAAGTAATTTGGTGAATGTTCTATGATGGTGCTTCAAGGAAGGGACCCAAAGGCAATATCATCGCTGGGGTCGGGGTAGCATTAACCTCCCTAGATGGTCTCATCATCAATCGTGCCTACTCTTTCATAGAACCATGTTCCAACAACGTGGCAGAGTACAACGCCTTAGTCATCGGGCTCCAGCTCGCCAAGCAAGTCAGAATAGAATACCTGCAGGCCTACGACAATTCTCAGCTAATAGTCAAATAGGTCGGGGGTGAGTATGAAGTCCTAAACGAGGACTTGATCCCTTACCACCAGGCTGCACTTAACATCATCACAATATTCAAGATGTTTTTTTTATTATATCCCTCGGTAGTAAAATATTTAGGCAGACGCCTTGGCCGGCCTCGTCGCTTCCTTAGCAATACCAAACAACCCTCACCCGCTAATCGATATGGTCGACCAAGAGCTAGTATGCCCTAAAAGCAACCTAAGCTTGTGCCTCAGCTACGCCGCAAGGGTCGACACCGACACTCGAGATTGGAGGATTACATTCATCGACTACGTAGTCTATGGAATTCTCTCCGAGACCCAAAGGAAGCTACTTCAATCAGAAGATGTTCCCTCAGGTTCTATTTTGATATAACCACCAAAATATTGTACCATCGATCCTACGATGGTCTCCTATTATGATGCTTATAGGATGCAAAAGCAAGACAAGCTCTCCGCGAAGCTCATGATGGCGTATCCGGAGCACATCAGCCTGGTCCAAAGTTACTAGACTATCTTCGAAGAATGGACTACTATTGGCCAATGATGGTGGCAGAGGCTATTGACTATGCAAGAAAGTGCCAAGCGTGCCAAATTAATGCTGACTTTATCCATCAACCCTCCGAGTTTCTACACCCAGCGGTAGCATCCTGGTCGTTCAAAGCGTGGGAAATGGATATCATCAGACCAATAAGCCCACATTCGTCTAAAGTACATCGGTTTATTTTGGCCATCACAGATTACTTCTCTAAGTGGGCGAAGGCAGTTACACTCGTTGAAGTCAAAATATCGAACATGATTAGCTTCGTCAAACTTCACGTTATATCGCTTCGGCTTGCCACAAAGGATCATCCACGATAATGGTCTGTAGTTCCCGAGTCATGCTTTTTACCGGTTCTGTGATAAAAATCGCATCCAGAACGTGGCATCAACCACCTACAACCCAGCAGCTAATGGATTGGCCGAGGCGTTCAACAAAACCATCATTAAGCTCCTCAAGAAGTTTGTGTTGTCCAACAAGCGCGACTGGAATGAGAAACTCGGAGAATGTCTGGGGGCCTACCGTACAATGGTTCGGGTAGCTACTGGCAGTACACCCTTCTCCCTGGTCTATAGGAGCGAAGCGGTCCTTCCTCTCGAGATCCAGATCCCTTCACTTCGAGTGGCCCTCCAACTAACCATCGACGAAAATCATCGCCGACGGCTACAGAAATTAGAAGCACTCGACGAAGCTCTTATCTCAATAACGCATAGAGTTATATCAAGCACGTCTCTCTGTAGCCTTCAACAAACAGGTAAAACAAAGGACGTTCCAAGTGGGTGACCTCGTCTTAACAGTACGAAGACCCATGGTTATGATCCACAAGAAAGCAGGCAAATTCTAACCTAAATGGGAATGCCCGTTCATCGTGGAAACCGTATTTTCCAACGGTGCTTACCGGTTGGCGAAACCCAGTGGCAACTTGCTTATGATGCCTATCAACGACAAGTTCCTCAAAAAGTACTATGTCTAAATTAGACTGGTCCTCCTCTATCACCAAACTATATCGTATCATCCGGGGCGCTAGTTCATGTCCACAGGACCTCTAAACTATCGCTCTAATACACTACTCCGGTGGAGTTTGCCACATCCATATTACCTCTGAGCAAACATTTCGGATCATGGCTATCGATCATCACGTCTATATTACTTCTGATCGGTTGTCATTTTCACTTACCACCCGTACTCACCAAGGTACGCCAGCAGTGCTAAGTCCACAAAAACTGCCACGTCCATATTATCTTTGGCAGGGCATGTCTCGAACCTATTACTTGTACTAACATGTGCAAAAAATAATGGATCCACAAAACTTATCACGTCCATATTACCTTTGATAGGGTTTTTATTCGAATTTATTATTTGTACTCAATGTGCACAACAAATAATAAGTCCACCCAAAAATTTCCCAATAGGGTTCGCCATGTCCTTCGTACCTCTGAGAAAACCTGTCGAGTTGGTTATCGATCATCGTATCCACAAGGCCCCTGATATCGATCGTCGTCTAAACTTATCACCAGTACTCGCCAAGGTACATTAGCGGTTCTATGTCCACAAAAATTGCCACGTCCATATCACCTCTGGCAGGACTCATCTTAAACTTATTACTTGCATCTTCGTGCAAAAGAAGTAATAGATCCATAAAAAAATTGCCCAGCGGGATAGCCACTATGGAAATGAATCCACACTTCCTTTCCCTCGGGAGAGAAAAAGTTAGTTCGAGTCTATATTTCCTTTGAACTATGTCTCTTTACTATCCCCACAGAGTCATATCTTACCACGTCCACCTTACCTCTGAGTAAGTTGTCTCTATAACTTTTCTATCTCTACACAACCCGCAAAAAGAAGATATGCATTAGTCTCAAGCAAAGATCACGTAAAGACACAATTATAATACACTATTGCACGGTCGCATCGACGCATGATAGAGTCTGCACGCGCGAGCAACAGGAGGTCTCATCCATGCGGTCAAGCTAAAGCTAAAGATTTGCGCACATGAAAGCAGATAACCCCCCACTCATGAGGCCATGCCATAACTCGGCACGCGTATTACGAACGATTACCCGTTCACACGGCAGAGGACTATGCACGCCCAAGACTAGTCTCCTGCAGCAAGACGATGTACTAGTGCCTTTGTGTCCTTCATAGCCCAGTGTGAGTATGGCAGTACTAGCCTACCTACAAGCAAAATATCTAAATCAGGAGGCTAGGGAGCTAGACCACCCCTGATAAACTCTTCGGCGAGGAGAGTCCCAGCCTTCGACATCCTTCATAAAAAAGATAGAAAACGAAGCAAGGAGATAAAAGTTCTCTCTCTCCCCCTGACTGCCTATTTATAAGCTCCAAAATCATATGAATGGATCAAGACCATGAACCGAGTAGTTAATGAGATGAACCTGACATATCGATCTGCGTGATCCTCTTTTATCTCCTTAAAAATTGAAACCTTGAGCCCCGTGTCAGGAGACGACACAAAATCCCAACAGATCAGCTCAAAGGTAGAATCAAATCTCGCTATTGAATGCAGATTTGACAGCAAGGTAGAGCCCTCTATGCGACAACCTCTACATGCGTCAACATGACAAAAACAGACAGTGAATGCGTGCTGATTTCATGCTTCTTATTCAAAGTATTCCAGACTTAGCCAAGTCTAAAAACTTTGAAGGGGATCTTGTAGAAGCATGAAAAATCTCTCTATGCGCTCAAGTTTACAGTCACCAAATAAGAAAGAGATGCATAACTGATGTGGACGCATAAAAGCGGCGGATGCATGACACCCTCGGATACATGATATCCTAAGCGTATACCGCCCTTTGATGCATCATTCCTACAGTCACATCAGAGCATTTATGACTCTGACAAAGTAGAAAGTCATTCTGACAGCCTCGAATCCTGCACCGCTGATTGGAATCCGTACTGAGAGTTTTGTCATAATTACTTTTGGCATTATACAGCTGTTTAAATGCCACGAAGGCAGAAAACGATAAAAGATCCATGCGTCTCTGGCCCAATGCATCCCAGACTCCATGTGTTCCATGCGTCTCTTGTCTAATGCGTCCCAGACTCCATGTGTGCCATGCGTCTCGGGCCCAATGGGTCGCAGACTCCATGTGTGCCATGCGTCTCTTGTCCAATGCGTTCCAGACTCAATGCTGCTTCGACTCCATATAGTTTCCATATACGGCCTGAACGATCACAAAGCAGGGCGGTCACATAAAACCCCCTGACACATATTTCGATGTCTGTCAGAAGCTCTAACACCTCACTCATCACCCTGAGATGCTTCAAAATTCGTGCAGATGATAACTTAGAAAAAGATAATGCATTAATTACCTTGACAGATGAGCCATGCCACGTGTCCTACGTATGCGGCTTCGATACCCATGCTGCCTCGACATCATGTGGCCAAAGGATCATTCTGACCAAGGCCAAACGAGAGCTTCTATGCGACTACAATAGTATGCGGCTCTCGACTAACAATATTTTTTGTTACAAACAAAGATAATTTTTTGCATAGTTAGTGTTGACCAAGTGTCCAATTAACCGAGTTATGCACACAACAACCCCAAGATCTCTTCAAACAGAAAATCCTAAACAAACCCAAGTGGCGGCTTGATCGCACCATGCGGCCACCGTTATGGCCGCATTCTGCTGAAGGAGCCCAATGCGGTCACCAAGCACGGGCATATACGGAACCCATAGCATGTCCACAGGGCGACTATAAATAGTAAGGTACCACACCCATACAAAGGGCTGACTATATGTAGATTCACACTAGAACCACGGAGAGAAGTTTCTGCGTTCGGATCGTCCATGGACTAAAGAGAGTTTCTACACTCCTAACCGTCCATCGTCACCACCAGATCCAAAGCTCCCTTCTCTAATGCTCTTGCTCAACATTTGCTCCTAGTCTCCTTGGTGATTAGAATGAGAGGAATTTGAGTGAAATTGGATGAAAAAATGGGTGGAAAAATGAACTATTTGTGGAAGAACTAAATTAGGAAAGAAATAGAGTAAAATGAATGGAGGAGAGAGAATGAGGACATCCTATTAGGGTCGGCCACCCCCTTTCCCTTTCTCTAAGAAATATAAAATACCTAGAATGCCCCTTGGGGTTGTCATGAAGAATTAATTAATGGTGGAAGCTTCTCTCCCTAATGATAGTAGTTCTAATCCTCTAATTATAGCACAAGGTTAACGAAAGGGTCTATTTCGGCTAGTCTAAAATAATTAATAAGTTGTCATATCAAGTTGGTTGGGTCCACTAGGGTCATGAATAATTAAATAGTCCACCTACTAACCATAACCATATAGTTACATATAATATATATAACATGCACATTTAATTAAATAAAATAACATAATTATTTATAAAAAATATAAATGACAAAAAATACCCCTATTCTAGAAATGTGGTAGTGAGAATATGTAATTGACATGTACACGAATACACTTGGATTGATTACATAACCAACTCCAACTCCCCCGTTCCCAACCAATACTCATGGATCCAATCACGACACATTACGAACATGAATATAAGCACACTGAATACGAGAAGTGTGTGAATGCGAAGTACACGATAGTTAATACCCGATACATATGATAAAATACATATAAAGGAGTACCAGCTGAACACGGTAGGGGATAACATCCCATGATAGGATCCATTTAGAACCAGTCCGTATAGCCACTGTATCAGAATCAAGTAAACAGTCCCAGAACATGTGATATATCCACTATCATAAAATAAAAACTAACAAGAGATGTACGCGCCTCTGGTCCTGAGAAAAAGGGTGTATCTCGATGCCCAAGCTGGTGTTACACAATCCTATTTAAAAAATATCATGTTAAATGGTGTAATAAAGGAGAATTAAGTTAAAGAGTGCACTATAATGCTCTTTTAGGCCAACTAGGTCCACACTAAGGTTAATTGGTTTTTAATGGTCACTAATTAGCTAATACTAGCTCTATACTAGGCCATAACCTATGCTACTAAGTCAATACTAGAGTATTAATGAAACTAACTAATAGACTTAAGTGTGTGTATATATATATATATATATATATATATATATATATTACCTAACTGATACTATTCTTATACTCACTTACTTATAATACCCTACTATATACTAATTAACTGACATCACTCTAACTGACACTCACTAGGACTGTCATTAACAAATAACTACTAACAAATATTGATATACTTACTAGTAACTGATAGCACTTACAATCAACTAACACTAACACAACTTAACACTTATACTCTCTGCCAACTATATCTGCTACTGCTGAACATTCCCGAATGCCAGGTACCCTAATTTACATCACCCTCTAATTAGTAACTCATTAGTATATATATATATATATATATATATATATATATATATATATATATATATATATATATATATATATATATATATATATATATATATATATATATATATATTGACACTAACACTAACTATCATAACCCAATTCATTTATACACCAACTGACTTATATATGATCTGATACTAACCTAGCTAATTAACTACCTACTAACAATTACTAACTAACATCTGTATAACTTATACCCTGGGTATTTCCTGGTTGCTGTTATTGCAGCATGTCTGCTACAACCTCATAACTTGATTCCAACGTTTAGGTATCCACATTACATGGCCACAACCACACTGATATCATATAATGAGGATATTGTGGCCATATAATGAACATCAATGAACTGCATCCCTCCTAAGTTGTCGTGTTGTAACTGCTGCTCTGTTCCCTCTAGCAGTCCTACTGCTAATGGTGTTGCTTCCTTGCATATGGCAAGTGTGCATCTGCATACTACTCATGTTCTTGTTGCTATGATGGCCTACTGTCATGATGTCTTCACCTGAGACAGAACATGATCTCTATGCTACCACTATTGCTAATGTTACTGTTACACAGAGTACGTGGCAATGACCAATTGTATATCAAGTTATCTTTAACTTGAATACATATACGTTATCTATAATATGGTAATTCTATCTATAACTAGTCAAGAAATCTATATCTCAATCCACATAAAAGCAAATATCAAGAATGAACAATATGTTTCATGGTCTGCAGCCCACTAGCATATATGTTCGAATAAACTCGTAAGAATAATATGAGTCTATCAAACCTAGGCTATATTAGTATAATATATAATAATGGATAATGATGAATGTAAATACAAATAGATTAATTTTATTAAGAATCCAAAAGACGTCCGGCAGAGACAAACCACTACTAGTAGACGAAAAGATGAAAATAAGGATATAAAACTAAATCCCTGCTAAAAATAAACTAAGCATTTACAAGGCCATCAATTGTTGTCGTACCCTCGGGTTCAGGTCCATATGTCGGCGGGTAATCATCGTCTACTAAATTTAAAAAGGAACCAAGTCCTCAATGAGATATAACAAGATACATATAAACATGCCACTAAGAAACAATAAGTAAACATGCAACTGGATGCAACAAGGAAGTACAGACACAATATGAAATACAAATGGTGACACATGAAAAGAAATAGTGCTACTAGGCATGGCTAAATAGAAAATCAAAAAACCGCTTCACGGTGCGTGCCTATCAGTTCTATAGAGAGCATCACGGTGCATGCCTAGCATTCTATAGAGGGTCTCCATCGCATCACGATGCGTGCCTATCGACCAAGAGTGATCAATTACCAACTCCTAAGAAGTGATATTATAGTAGGTCTATATCACCTCATGGTGCATGCCTAGCGTTCCAGAGAAAAAATAGGATGACAAGTCAAGTTAAATACAAGTAACATGAATACATGATAAAGTCGCTAAAGTAAACAAAATGAGGGAGCAAATACTATCAAATTTATATGGGAAAATATACAGAAGCAACTAATAATAAAAGTACGTGATATAAGGTACAAAATATGGAATTAAATCATGGCAATGCAGTAAGTGCATAATAGAAAAGAAGACATGTACAATCAAAAATAATGGAAAGCATGCATGTAAATAAACTGTACAAAGTTGGCAAGATATACTTGCCTGGTTCAATAGTCCAAATCTGCTGAGCCGAGGGTACCACAACCTTGGTCCAAGCCTAAGTAATCCGTAAAAATTATCAAGTTATTATTATAAAAGTATTTAAACTAGCTTCACCTTTTGTATATAAGTGCTACATACTTTATTAACTATTGTTTATTTATTAGCCTAAGTTTATAGCATATAAATTATACTATTGATTTTAGCCTAATTTTTTATGTTCATATTAGGTCTGACCGAACTCAAGCCGAATTCAGACCCTATAAATAGCCATTGACTTTGCCATTGAAACTCATACATTCACTCATTCACTTACAATTCTATATTTCCCTGAATCATAAATCTTCCCATCACCAAGACAAACTACCTATTCTTCTAAAGTGCCAAGTTCTATTCGATTAGAAGTCTACGAGAGTTGTAAACCTTGCAATTCTAAGTTATTTTTATTCCGTCGTTTAAAGTTGGTGAACTCTTCGGATCTAAGCTCGTAGTTGGCAGAAGTCAGCGAGCTCTTCAGATCAAAGCTTATGATTGTACGAAGTCGGCGAGCACTTCATATCAAAGATCTTGGTGTATTCCTATTTGTTTAATAGTTGATTAAAGGTTGATAAGAGTTTTCAAAATTGAACTGCCTTCCACGAAGGATACCAGGCTACATCGCTGTGTTTGCGCTCCTGAACTCTTATATCTCTGATTACTTGCTTGATGATTTTTATTTGGTGATTTTATTACTTTTATTGTATTATTATTGGTATTTTAATTACTTTTTATTAGCAATTATTATCTTTACCCTTTTTAATACCCTTTAGGGTTGCCTATAAAAATAGGATTGGCATAATTCCTGCATGGTAACCAGGGGCCAAACGTGCATAACATCACTCAAATGTCAGAGGCCTGAAAAAGCTTACGGGTTACAAAAGGGAATGTCTAAAGCAGCCCATACGCTAACTAACTGTCCTCCCACCCCAGGCTCCTATCCATGTTGTATCCACAACACAATCCATCTAATAACTACTAAGTCTTCTAACATATATATCTATTATCAGATATATCATAATTATCGTACGTCCCATACGCACTTATGGCCAGTCAAATATGCAAATCCATGTCCTACATGAGACTCGCATCTCGTGGAACACATATGTCATGGATAAAGGATATAAAAAGATACGTTATAATCGGGGGGTGGTCTCATAACTCTAGGTCAACATGCATAGTAAAATCAAAAGGCAATAGACAACGCATTCTGCCATTGCACCCATCTTTCTTGGACGAACAGTTTAGTAACATAAATAAATAACATAACATAAATATAAGAAACTAAAATAATTATAAATATTACTTAATCATGGCAAGGTCCGACAGTCCTAGAGGCTCCAGCATTTAATATGAATTCAACAACAAGATCAATGATGTGTAGCAAGGAACCTCAGAGTAGGAAAAATATTCTAGAAGGCAATCATAGATAACTCCCTCGAATCTACACCAACTTTAACTTCATGGCTTAACTCCCATGATTTTAAAAATCTCATATGTAAGCATTACACTAATTATACAACTTCACATTAGATGGACCTTGTAAATTTCTTCATGAATCTATCATTGGATTCCTTAACCTTCCTATCCTCTATGCCTCGACTAGGATAATGGACCTAGGAACTGTCTAACTAGAGTTGAGTCTTTGCCTATTAGTTAGATATAAATTGGATCAGACACTAAGGTAGGAATCCTATAGTTTATTTGCATAACAATATGGTATGATTAGCTTAATCATTGTAAAAGAGTGATTAAGAATATGACCTAGAGATAATGCATAGTTAGTTCATTATACTAGCTCAAGTTCTTATATCATTTGGGAGTAATATTAACGTCTTCGAGTGGTATACCTAAGAAGACTCATCTTAGATAGACTAGTTGGTAGACCCATACTTATAATAAGGTAATAATTAGTAATGTGTAGAAACTTCTATCAAGAACTAGTATCAAGATTATAACTAGAACAATCATAAACAAATTTGAGGAAGGCATCTCGGAAGATATGAAAGGAATAGTAATGTAATGAAATTATGTTGACGATAGGGAATGATCAACGAAGAAGGATAAGAGTAATTGAAGGACTAAAATGATTGACTATAATCTCAACCACCTAGAAATGTGACTTTAAGAAAATCCATGATGAAGTATATGATAAATAATAAGAAGGTTGGGTAAAAATTTACTACAAAAGTTGAGGAATCAAAAGTGGCTAATAGTGTGGTAGGTTATATATGTGTATGTGTGTGTGTGTGTGCATAGATGTGTGTGTGTGTGTGTGCTAGGAGGGAGGTCAGGTTGCAGCAGCAAGTCAGCAACAGCAATGCAGCAACAACAACAATGCACAGCAAAACAAGAGAGCAGCAGCCTTCAGCTGTGTGCAACCAACTACAGTGGCATGGACTGCAGCAGCTAGCAACTGCACAACAAAGCAGTAGCAGCAACTGCAGCAGAAGCAACAATCCTAGCAGCAACAACAAGCAAGCAGGAAGAGCAACAGCAGCTGCAGCAGCTGCAGCAGCTTGCAGCAAAGCCAACAGCAGCAATGTAGCAACATTAGCAGCAACTTCAGTAGCTGTGAGAGCAGCAGCAACTCCAGGCAACAATAAATACAAGAACAGAGGCAGCAGCTAGAGCAAGGTAATGGGTAGTTAGCTTGATGTATATCTTTGTTAGTTAGTTCATTGATAGTTAGTTAGTTTTATAAATAGTTTGCTAGTTATATATATATATATATATATATATATATATATATATATATATATATATATATATATATATATATATGTGTATGTGTGTGTGTGTGTGTGTGTGTGTGTGTGTGTGTGTGTATTGGTAAGTTAGTAGGTAGTTAGTATAGTATAGTATAAGTAATTAATGCATGTTAGTTTACAGTTTAGTGTATTGGGTAGTTAGTTATATGTTAGATTCATATTACCTTGTGATACCAAGATAATGTCAAGGTATTGGTGGATACTTAAGGTATTGGGTTTAATTATCAAGATGGGTGTGTAGGTGGTGAGATACCGCATTGGTTCAAAGCCAAGGTATCAACATTGCATTAGTTAGCTAAGAGTAATAAATATATATATATATATATATATATATATATATATATATATATATATATTAATATTTTCATATCTAAAACTTGCATATCTTACGATACGGTACTTGTTTGCATCCTAGTATCTTAGCATAGCTAGTGTGGCCTAGTTACATAGTATATGGACCCAATATCTTAGAGATAGACTCATACAACCTAGAAATAACTAGTTTGACCAAGTTGGACTAGTTTGACCTAGAGTTGACATAGTTGACCTAGTTTGACTTTTTTGACTTAGAAATGGCTTTTTGACCTAGAAGTTGACTAGTTTAACTTATTTTTATTCCAAAATCTTGTATTGATATAATATTCCGTATTTAGGTCTTCGAGGTACCATTCTGGACATCTTTGATACTGTTTACCGAGTTTCAGGCGACTACATTCTCTGATAGTTTTTTATTTATGATATCCTCTATGTCCCTTGTAAATAGTATAGATATCTATGGTTTATTGGCACGAAGGTTACACGGATTGGTATATCCGAATCTTATCATGAGATTTTTTCCTTGGTACTTACGGTGTATCTTGTGCAAGCCTTGTTTTCTTGTTCTTCTTGTACATGTACATACATTGATTCTTGGGGAGACTAGCTACCTACCCTGTGAATCCCGTATCATAACGTACCATAGTTGGATCCACTATACCAGTCGGGGACGGAGAATATGTAGTATAGATATGTGATTATACCCTCCTTATATCATGTCTTGTTCCTTGAATAGTGTTAATCATACACCGCACGTATGATTAACCAGGCCATAATTTTTGTATCAAGTTCCTAAGCTGATCACATATTAAAGCTGGTACTCACTCATTTAGTCATTAGTATTACTTGTTTATTTCTATATTACTTATTCTCGTATTTATTTTTAGTATTTTCTTTATTGCATATCTCTTGTATCTGTATATTTGCATCTTGTATATTCACATCTATTTACTTTTACATAGTGTATATCATTTATTAGAATAGTTGTTAGAGATGTACTTTATTCTTTTCCTGACTGGATATATTTTTCCCAGATGACACTGATGAGTGGTACTCCACTCACTATGGGCCTCAGGATGTGGTTGGCTTAGATCTAGAGACCCTGGCTTAGGAGGGTCTCACCCCGACCGAGACAGACGACCCAGGACTCGTAGCTTAGTAGTTAGTTTTCTTTTGTATTGGATTTGTCTTCAGCTCAGTTATTAGTATTTCTCTGACTCATTGGATATTATTTTATCTTATGAGTTGCATTTGTGACTCTTCTATTATTTTATCATATTCAATCTTATAGATCTTGATAGAGTATATTCATGTTACATTGGTTGCATTATTATGTCTTGATTATTAGATAGATAGTTTACCCAAACAACGTTCTACCATCGATGTTGCGGCGTAGGCTGGACGTTGTTCACTACTAGCATCCCTACACCGGGTGCGGGTCATGACATATTTTTAGTGGTGGCCCATGCAGGTCTTCGAGGTCGCAATTAATGTGATTCGTAGTGGTGCTCTTATTTGAGTGCTATTACAAACCTATTTCAGGATTTAGGATATAGGCTATTGGCTGAGAATACTCAATCACATCTAGAAAAAACTCTATTAATTCAATTCAACTGTTCTTCCTTGATATTAATATTAATCTTTAACTGTCCTTCTTTGAATGCATTATATAATGTGCCATATTAGTTTTTTCCTTTTGCTTTGCCTTAGGATGCCGCCTAAGACTAGATCACAGCAGGGAGAAGCAATTTCTGAGAGATCTACGACTTGCCGAGGACCTGCACCAGTCACTTCTCTGGTTATTGGCGTATCAGCTGCGTTCGGGGGTTCACCTCCAACTCAGAGGACTATTCCGGCTGTATCTGAGGGAATTCCACCTCTACCTTTCGTGCCGACAAATGCGAATCAGGTGTTCACACTGTTTAGCGAGATATTGGAGGCTCAAAGGGATCAGTCCGAGGCACACCAGAGGCAGACCGACGTGTTGCAACAGGGCATTGAGAGTGCTTATCAGCTTGCCCTTTCTGTAGTAGAGAGAGGAGTTCCGGTCCAGCAGCAGGTTGCTTCGCAGGTTGCCTAGCTTCATCCAGGCAATATTCAAGACTTCAAGAAGCTGAAACCTCTGGTCTTTAAGGGGACAGAGGGCATCGTCTACACTGATTATTGGCTCAAGGATATTAAGCGACTTATGAGGGTATCCCATCCTACTAAGGATCTGAAGGTTGAGGAAGTAGGACTTCAGCTGTTCGATATCGCCCGTACTTGGTCCAGGAATGAGCCACTTCTTGCTAATGCGGGGCAGTCTTGGAAGGTATTGAAGGACCTCTTCAAGAAAAAGTTCTTTGCTCGGGTAGAATGGTTGGACTTGGGGAGGCAATTTGAGATCCTTACTCAGGGTAGCATGTCTGTGGAGGAATACACCCCAGAGTTCGGTAGGTTGAGCCATTTTGCGGAGTATTTGGTGACGGAGCCGGAGGTTCGAGCTATCCATTTTTGCTAGGGTCTGAACTGGAAAGTAAAGATCTTTATTCAGTCTTTCTATGAGACCTATTTGGAGATACTTGCGGAAGAATTGAAAGTAGAGTGGGAGTTGGGTTTGAAACCCAAGAGAGATCACGATTCTTTTCTGCGGGCCAATAGCAACACAGTGACTGCTAAGCATCCTCATTTCTAGTCCAGGCCTTTTCAGCAGCTGCAGCAGCACCAGGCTCCAACTAGGGTGCCGTTTTACCAGGCACCGCAACAGCAGAGACAGTCACAACAGGCTTTCTGCCACTACTGCAAGAAGCCCGGCCATATATGGAAAGTTTAAATAAGGAGGTTGGGAGTTTGTCTGTATTGTTGTGCCCGGGCATCAGCTGAGAGAGTGTACTTCCGATCCTCGTCGTGCAGTTCAGGGAGCAGGTCCAGCTTAGAGGACACAGGCGAGGCCACTTGCAGTACAACCGAGGGGACTGCCGCTTTCGACCCAGCAGCAACGTTATGTCCAATACCAGCATCATGGAGGTGCACGTCAGGGACGATTGCTATGACAGTCGAGGAGGCCGAGCCTACCGGAGATGTCATCGCAGGTTCTGTTCTTCTCAATTCTATTCCAACTTTACCTTTGTTTGATAGTGGTGCTTCCTATAGTTTTGTATCTTTTTCTTTTTCTTTGAAGCATCATTTGGTAGCTGAGTCTTTACTTAAGACTTACACGATCATGACCGGGGGAGGCATTATCCTGGTTAGTAATATTTGCAAGGATCGAAGAGTTACTCTGGGAGGCCAGGAGATGAGTGCGTGTTGACTAGTAATGCCACTTTCGAGCTACAATATTGTACTCGGGATGGATTGGTTGAGTAGGCACCATGCTAATATAGATTGTAGAGGAGGTAGAGTTTTGTTTAGCCTGCTAGGAGAGCCAGAGTTTGAGTTTGTTAGAGGAGCTGCAGAGAGCAGAGAGAAGGTATTATCTGTGGAGCTATAGTAGAAGACAAGGAGTTGCCCCATCCGTTGATAGTAGAGTTCTTGGATGTATTTCCTGAGGAATTACCAGGATTGCCGCCAGATCGAGATATTGAGTTCTCTATAGACTTGGTGCCAGGTGCAGAACCAATTTTATAATATGTCTATAGAGTGAACAACAGCGAGCAGGTCCAGTTGAAGAAGTAAGTGGATGAATTACAGGATAAGGGGTTTATCAGATCCAGTTCTTCACCATAGGGAGCCCCAGTATTATTTGTACCAAAGAAGGATGGATCAGTGCGTATATACATTGATTATAGGGCATTGAATAATCTCACTATCAAGAATAAATACCCGTTGCCATGGATTGATGACATGTTCGATCAGTTGAGTGGCGCCAAGGTGTTTCCTAAGATAGACTTGAGATCAGGCTACCACCAGGTGAAAGTAAAGCCGGAGGATATTCCAAAGACTGCTTTTAGGACTCGGTATGGCCAATATGAGTTCATGGTGCTGCCATTTAGGTTGACTAATGCCCCGGCGGTATTTATGAATTTGATGAATAAGGTGTTCCACCAGTACTTTGACAAGTTCGTGGTGGTGTTCATCGATGACATACTCATATACTCGAAGACACCGGAAGAGCACCAAGAGTATTTGCAAATTGTGTTGGATGTGTTGAGGAAGGAGAAGCTGTATGGGAAGCTTTCCAAGTATGAGTTCTTCCTGGATAAGGTGGAGTTCTTAGGACATGTTATGACTGGTGATGGAATTTCGGTAGATCCGAAGAAGATCGTAGTAGTGGAGTCTTGGAAGACCCCGAGTTCATTGGCAGAGATCAGAAGTTTCTTGGGTCTAACAGGCTAATACAGAAAGTTTGTGCAAGATTTTTTAAGGATTGTCGAGCCGATGACTAGACTCACCACGAATGATGCAAAGTTTGTTTGGACAGAGGAGTGTCAGGTTGCTTTTGAGGGATTGAAGACAAGGTTGACGTCTGCTCCTATTTTGATGTTGCCATCAGGGTCAGGAGGTTTCACTATTTATAGTGATGCATCGAGAAAATATTTGGGTTGTGTTGTTCAACAGAATGGGAAAGTGATTGCCTATGCATCCAGGCAATTACGTCCTTATAAGAAGAACTATCCTACCCGCGATTTAGAGTTGGCAAAAGTCATCTTTGCCCTGAAGTTATAAAAATATTATTTATACGGAGAGCGTGTGGAGATCTTCACAGACCACAAGAGCTTGAAGTATATTTTTACTCAGAAGGAGTTGAACATGAGGTAGTGTCGGTAGCTGGAAGTGATGAAGGATTTTGACATATCTTTGTAGTATTATCCTGGAAAAGCTAATGTAGTTGCCGATGCCTTGAGCAGGTATCTGATAGCTACGTTGTTGATGTAGGATCAATATTTGTTGGAGAACTTGGAGAGTTTGGTCGTTGAGGTGATAGTTCCTGTTTTTGCTATACAGATGTGGGGGATGTAGATACACTCAGAGTTGATGGACAGGATCAAGACAGCCCAGTATGAGGATGTATCTCTGAGGAGCATCAGAGCTCAGGTGAGAGATGGATTGGAGGATGATTTCACAATTGCTGAGGATTGTTCTTTGCGACATATTGTTAGATTATGTATGCCTAGTGGGGAGCTGCGTGAGGAGGTGTTGCAGGAAGCGCATCACTTTTAGTATTTCATACATCCAGGTGCCAACAAGATATATTAGGATATGCAAGAGAGTATGTGGTGGTATGGCATGAAGAGGGAAGTGGCACAGTTTGTATCCAGATGCTTAGTATGACAGTAGGTGAAAGTCGAGAGGCAGAGGCCAGGTGATTTACTTCAGGCATTACCCATTCCAGAGTGGAAGTGGCACAGTTTGTATCCATTTGGTAGAGTTTGCTTACAACAACAGCTACCAGGCTAGTATAGAGATGTCCCCATTTGAGGCTCTGTACGGTCGGAGATGTCATACTCCTTTATCATGGGACGATATTGGAGAGAGAGTTTTGCTAGGGCCAGATATTATTGTAGATGTAGCGGAGAAGGTTAAGCTGATCAGAGATAGACTTCGTGTGGCGGAGGACAGACAACGGCATTGGGCCGATAGCCACTGGAGACCTTTGGAGTTTGAGGTATAGTTTTAGATTTTTGTTTTGTGCTTGATATTGGTTGTTTGTTATAGATTAAGTTCTTAAGGTTGTGTTTTGTTCTAGGTTGGTGGTCTGGTGTTTCTGAGGATTTCTTCGACACGAGGCATGATTCGCTTCGATATAGGCAGAAAGTTTAGTCCGTGATTCATCGGACCTTTCAGCATTATCAAGAGGGTCGGTACAGTTGCTTATAGACTAGACTTGCCACCTGTATTGGAGGAAGTGCACAACGTGTTTCATGTATCGTAGTTGAGACGGTATGTGGCGGATCCTAGTCACGTGTTGGATCACTCGGAGATAGAGGTGGGCCCTATTCTTAGCTATCCAGAGCAGCCAGTTGAGATTCTAGATCAGAGAGAGAAGGTGCTGAGGAACCAGACTATTTTCTTGGTATGCATCGCATGGAGGCATCACTCCCGGAGAAGTCTACCTGGGAGAGAGAGGATGAAATACGAGAGCATTACCCATATTTGTTTGTGCCTTGAGGTATGTTCTTTCCTGATTCTGTTATGTTCTTTTTTGTTCTGTTCTGTTTATTTTTCTAGGGTAGTTTTGTCTTTGAATTTCGAGAACAAAATTATTTTAAGGGGGGTAGACTTGTCACTACCATATTTTCTAGGAAAGGGTATTTTGGTTATTTCATAATTAATTAAATATTGTATATGTTGACTATTTATTTATTATATTATTTAATTATTTTTAGATGTTAGTTTATTATTTTAGACTTATTTTAGTGGACCTAACTAGTTTAGATTAGATCAATGGACTAACATTTAATTTTAGTTAGAATTGAGCCCAATTAGAAGCCCATTCATTAGGAGGATGATTAATTAAGTTAAACCAATTAGACTAGAACCTTCCCTCCTTAATTATTTTTTCATGAAAGGCCCCAAGGGGTATTTTAGATATTACATAGTAGCTTGGGAAGGAGGAGAAGTGGCCAACTATGTATTAATGGAGGAACAATTTCTCTCTTCATTTTTCCATTTGAAATCTAGATCTAGAATTTTCTCTTCCAAATGTTTTCATTCCTACATCAAATTCCACCCAAATTTCTTTCTAATTCTTTCCTGAATCATTATTAGAGGCTATTAGAGAAAGGATCTACAAGGAGGACGCAAGAATCTACAAGGAGGAGCAAGGATATACAAGTTGGAGGCTATTTTCACTCAATTTGGAGGTTTTATTGAGAATCCATCTTCCAATAGGTATAATTCAATTTTTTCCCCTCTAATTACATTCTAAATTTGTATTCGAATCATTAGGAACCACCTATATACTAAGGCTACCCATAGGAATTGGAATTAGGTTCATAGGAGGCATATGGAGAAAGTTATATGGTATTTTGTATCAATTTTGGGGAAATTTCGAGATTGACACATCTTGTATTTGTCAATTGGCCAATTAGACCAAATTGATATATGTTTGATTGTGTGTGGCTAGTGTCATGTCCATAATTCGATACGTGTAGGCCGTATCCTGACAATTTGAAGATACAGATTGATTTGAGAATTTTCTTCCGACACGAGGGTTTGAGCATGTCATATTTTGACACGGACACGTAGATATATAGTTAGCTCTTTGTATTATTCATAATTATTATTTTAGACATGCTCATGTCCTTTGGGATACAATTGGTTGTGTGGTGGACTCGTATCGCAAGCGTATCATAGATCTAGTGTGATACGGGTGCGATGCACTCCACGTGTTTATTTTCTTGCATTTTAATATACCTTAGTAATAGCTATTATATTGATATAATTATTATTATTGTATGATATATATGTATATTTATATTTATGTATATGTCCATGTTGTATTTGGAGGTGTTGGTGGTCATGAGAGATAGGAGAATGGATATGCATTACTAGTATAGTAGTTATATGTAAATACTTAGTGATTATATATATACATAGATATATATGTTTATATATGATTATATATACATAGAGAGTTGAATATATGTATGTGAGTATATATATATATATATATATATATATATATATATATATATATATATATATATATATATATATATATATATATATTCATATGTGTGTGAGTGAGAGTGTTATGTATATATAAGTTTATAGATATATATATATATATATATATATATATATGTGTTCATAGATGTGTGTGTGTGTGTGTGTGCTGGGGGGGGGTCGGGTGGCAGCAACAAGTCAGCAACAGCAATGCAGCAACAACAACAATGCACAACAAAATAAGAGAGTAGCAAACTTTAGCAGTGTGCAGCCAACTGCAGTGGCATGGACTGCAACAGATAGCAGCTGCATAGCAAAGCAGTAGCAGCAGCAGCAATGCTAGAAGCAAGAGCACCAGCAGCTACAACAGCATGCAGCAAAGCCAGTAGCAGCAATGTAGCAGCATTAACAGCAGCTTCAGTAGCAGCTAGAGCAGCAGCAACTCCATGCAACAGCAAATACAAGAACATAGGGCAGCAGCTAGAGCAAGGTAAAGGGTAGTTAGCTTGATGTATAGCTTAGTTAGTTAGTTCATTGATAGTTAGTTAGTTTTATAAATAGTTAGCTAGTTATATATATATATATATATATATATATATATATATATATATATACACATATTGTTAGACCAGTAGTTATATATATACTTGTTTACTAGTTATATATATATAGGTAAGTTAGTAGGTAGTTAGTATATTATAGTATAAGTAGTTAATGCATGTTAGTTTATAGTTTAGTGTATTGGGTAGTTAGTTATATGTTAGAATTGACATTACATTGTGATACCAAGATAATGTCAAGGTATTGGTGGATACTCAAGGTATTGGGTTTGAGTATCAAGATGGTTGTGTAGGTGGTGAGATACCTCATTGGTTCAAAGCCAACGTATTTATTTTGCATTAGGTAGCTAAGAGTAATAAATATTGTCTTGTATATATATATATATATATATATATATATTAATATTTTTATATCTAAAACTTGCGTATCTTACGATACGGTACTTATTTGCATCATAGTATCTTAGCATAGCCAGTGTGGCCTAGTTACATAGTGTATGGACCCAATATCTTAGAGATAGACTCATACAACTTAGAAATAGCTAGTTTGACCAAGTTTGACCTAGAGTTGACCTACTTTGACTATTTTGACTTAGAAATAGCTTTTTGACCTAGAAGTTGACTAATATAACTTATTTTTATTCCAAAACCTTGTAGCGATATAATATTCTATATTTAGGTCTTCGAGGCACCGTACCGGACATCTTTGATACTATTTATCGAATTTTAGGCGACTACATTCTCTGATAGTTTTTCATTTATGATATCCTCTATGTCTCTTGTATCTAGTGAGATATCCTTGGTTTTTTGACACGATGGTTATATGGATTGGTATATCCGGATCTCATCATGAGATATTATTCCTTGTTACTTAAGGTGTATCTTGAGCAAGCCTTGTTTTTTTTTCTTCTTATACATGTACAGACATTGATTCTTGGGGAGACTAGCTACCTACCCAGTTAATCCCGTGTCATAACGTACCATGGTTGAATCCACTATACCAGTTGGCGCGGGGATCATGTAGTGTAGATAGGTGATCATACCCTCCTTGTATCATGTCTTGTTCCTTGAATAGTGTTAATCATACACCGCACGTATGATTAACCAGGCCATAATTCTTGTATCAAGTTCCCAAGCTGATCACATATTAAAGCTGGTACTCACTCACTTAGTCATTAGTATTTCTTGTTCATTTCTTTGTTGCTCATTATAGTATTTATTTTTAGTATTTTCTTTTTTGCATATCTCTTGTATCTATATATTTGCATCTTGTATATTCACATATATTTACTGTTACATAGTTTATATCATTTATTAGAACTGTTGTTAGAGATGTACTTTGCTCCTTTTCTGACTGGATATATTTTTTCCAGATGATCCTGAGGAGTGGTACCCTACTCACTACGGGTCTCAGGACGTGATTGGCTTAGAGCCAGAGACCTTGGCTTAGAAGGGTCTCATCCCGACTGAGACAGACGACCCAGGACTCGTAGCTTATTAGTTAGTTTTCTTTTGTACTGGATTTGTCTCCAGCTTAGTTATTAGTATTTCTCTGACTCATTGGATATTATTTTATCTCATGAGTTGTATTTATGACTCTTCTATTCTTTTATCATATTCGTGCTTTATTTTATCTTATAGATCTGTGATTGAGTATATTTATATTATATTGGTGGCATTGTTACGTCTTGATTATTAGATAGATAGTTTATCCAAACAGCGTTCTACCGTCGATGCTGTGGCGTAGGTTGGACATTGTTCACTACTTGCATCCATATACCGGGTGCGGGTCGTGACATTAGATATTATTGTTGACCTGACAACATTCTACCAACGATGTTGCGGCGTAGGCTGGATGTACCCACGTACTCGTGCAACTATACTGGGAGCAGGTCGTGACACCACAAAAACGTTGGCGGGTGTAGGAGTGTCCTATTACCTCGATGATGGTGTATACGCCTATGGTTTTGGTTCATGCAATATATATATATATATATATATATATATATATATATATATATATATATATATATCCCACCCGTGCCATTTTCACTTCATTGTTCTATTACAAAAATCTGCTTGGTATGCTACTTAAATTCTTGATGAGATTAGGGCCACAACCCAGAACCCTGCTTCAGAATAAATAAAATTAGCAGAAAAAAGGAATTCCCTTTGAATATTTGCTTAGAAGTCCCAATATCTGGTGAGTTTGGAAATATTTATTATAATTTAAAATTTATACATTAATGTTTTGATGTCAAACCTATGATATATTTTCTTTGACCTCTTACGAATCCAATATATGTGTTGCTTATGACTTGTTGCAGGAATTTCTACCAATCCCAGCTAGAGAGCATACCCTGAAATGATGATCATAGCTGGAATATCCAACATTGATGTCATGAATTCCATTGCTCCAGGATAGAAAATCCCTCTCTTTTGTGCTGCTGGGCTTCCTCATAATGAAATAGCTGCTTAGATTTGTCGTCAGGCTGCGGTTGTTGGAAAAGAGTGATAATCTCTTGAAGGTATTATATGTCCATTTGATATTAATGACTTAATTGAACATTAGAGAAAAAAAACATCTTTACAATTCCTAGATTCCTATCTATTTTAGTCAGAGTTATTGTTTGTTCTTTACCTCAATATGAAGTACTGAATGAATGTCAAAATAGTGAAAATGACAATATTCTCAAGAAATCTCATACGAGTTGAATGGAAATAACAAGTGGGGGTTAATGTAAATTGTGAAGCATATCATTAGCTATTGTTGTTAGTGTTATAATCATAATCGGGTTCATGGAGTTTTAAACTTGTAGAAATGGAATTACCTTGTTTCTTTCGCAGATGCTAGCAAAACTTGTTATTTGAATTTCTTATTTACAGTTTTACTGGGAGAAGTTTTTGAGGGACCATTCCATCTGATATTTATTATATTATATAATCTACAGAACATAATTTTATATGGTTATGGGGCAATATTTAACTTATTGCATTCCTTGGAATTGCAATATTTAAAGGTATGGCATCTTGACCACATGTATAATTCATAAACATTGTTCTGGCCTTGGAACTTATATTAGCATATAGGGATCAAGAAAGTTCACACGAAAATAATTAGTCAATGACATTATTTGATTTAGCAGATTTGTTTTCTTTTTATTGTCTTCTAATCTAAGTAATCTTACATGCTCATATTTGTAGAGTAGGATGCATTCTCTGATAAAAAGATTATCTATCAATTGTATGTTTATCATGTGCTTAAGCTATATATGTAACATGGTAATGGTTTTCTCTAGCAATAACATATCGATATGGGAATTTTCTTTTCTTTTACTAGTTTTTACTTTTCAAAATGGTAGGGATGGTGCTTTGAACTCTAGAACCTGGTACATGGAGATTTATCATAGATATGCATGGGTTGAAGTATGGTGGATAACTGTTCCGCTAAATCTATTGACAACCAGTTTATGTGATACGCCATGTTGTTTCACCTTATTAAAATGCATGAACAAGAATTATGCTTTGCCTTTCGATGTAAAGTGGAAGCTAGAAAAAAAATACAAAATAGAATAATAGATATCACTTATTCTGTCTTTCGTGGATAGTTGTTTTACTAGTATAGAACCAAGCTGCTTAACTAGTCTAGAGGGAGGCTGTAGCCTATAGTTTTAAGTATATGCAAAAACTATCTTCGTCTTCTATATATCATCACTCAAAAGTATGCGTGGAAGTAGATCTCGCAAAGCCTCTCCCTTCTTTCCTAAAGATTGCTGCGGGAAGTCTTCACTGAAGCGATGATTAATTATATTTCTAACACCAAATTCTGTCACCACTGCAAGTTACAGGGACATGATAATATGGGCTGCTATAGAGCTCACCCAGAATTAAAAAGAAACTCAAATTAATAGCACTGCACATCCTTCAAAGATTGCTCAGGAACACAGGCCGAGCAGTCAGAACCTTCCCATCAGATTTAAGGAGAGCAGCGTGTCTACTTCCAGGGAAGGTCCCGCTTCACCCCCTTCCATTGCTTCGATTAAGATGGCATCTGAGTTACCCGTCTCCAATGCCTTCAAAACCCTGGGGGAAGACGAAGCCACTGGGATTCCATTGGACGTTCAGGTCGATAATGGTGTTTCCCCATCTGTAGACACAGAGGAGGAACTTATCGAGGTAAGCATTGATAGAGCTAGGGCCAAAGATATGCTGGCCTCCTCCCCAGCTAGTATGGAGCAAGCCAGCAACTCGCGGGGTTCTCCCCCTGTGGCCAACTTGGTCCAGCAACTCGTGGAGGATCTGCCCGAGCCCCCCTTCCAGTCCCCCAGCAGCTAGATATGTGGTCTGTGAGGTCAGGAGGGCCAAAATTCCCCTCTTAACCCAATCCAGTGCACTATACTTGTTACAGAGTGCACAATAGAATCTGTGATTATTACCCATCTCTTCTTATCCAACATAAGAAACACAGCTACACCCATCATCCTACTGGTGCATCTGTACTGTGCAGTGTTCTAAATTCTCTAAGTTGACACTTGCAAACACTTGAGACACACTCAAGCATCATGTACCCAAATCCACACTGCCTGGACCATGCATCTGCACTGCTGCTGCTCATTCTGTGATGCAGCAGGCTGCATCAACCAACAGTTGTGTAGCTGCTGCTACTTGCTACAGGAAATCTGCAGGTACTTCCCACTGTGCACACAATTGACGCTGATACACAAGGATACTCATCCACCTCCATTAGGCACTCTGTAGACACACTCCACACATACTGCCACACTTATACACTGTTATATATATATATATATATATATATATATATATATATATATATATATATGATAAAAGGGATATGAGCCATAGGCTCATATTCCTACATGAGCCAATGCATATGTGGACCAATAGGAATGAAGTGTATTAGTGCACATGGGTGCACATGAGATGTAGGAATCTATTCCTATTGGTTCACGTGTGCATGGCTCATGTAGGAATATGAGCCTATGGCTCATATCCCGTTTACCCATATATATATATATATATATATATAAACGAGATATGACCCAAAGTGCTCATATTCCTACAAGAGCCATGCACATGTGGACCAATAGGATTAGACATCTACAAGAACACATGGGTGCACATGGGATGTAGAAGTCTATTCCTATTGGTCCACATGTACATGGCTCATGTAGAAATATGAGCAATATGACTCATATCATGTTTACCCTATATATATATATGGGGAGCAGATCAAAAGATCCGCCTCCGGTGCCCCGCTCGAGCCCCGTCCTCCCATCTTTTGTCAGATTGGGGGGCCTGCGCGTGCGTCCTCGTGGGGCCCTGCTTGATCCAAAGATCGGGAACGACGGGGCTCCCGCGGGGCTCCTGATCCGCTCCCTATATATATATATATATATATATATATATATATATATATATATATATATATATATATATAACACTCCTTAATGTATGATCCTATATACATTACACAGACACTCAACTGGACCACTACACTCACACTCATACACATTGGTGCACACAGACTCTAGTTCTACACTCCACTCTTAACAGTTACCTACATTTACCCATTACCCCAATATCTTAACCTGTTGATATGGTATGTTGGGTGTCATATTTAAGTATAGTATAAGCACATAGGAATATCTTGAGGACATATTTGGGATGCCAGAATATGTCACAGGATATTCCATCATGAGATTATTGTCATAATGATTGAGATCATTGTATTAATGACTGTAAGGCTATATAATGCCAATGAGACAATCAATAAAATAATCAACTAATTTCAATATGGTATTAGAGCCAAGTTTCCACAAACCCTAGCCGTCACCAAGCTTCCACAAACCTACAGGAGGATTTCCTAGATCTCCTCCACCAAACTCTTCCACGCCCCCCCTTCTTCCCTTCTCCACCCTTCGCAGGCCGTCCTTCGCTGTTGCTGCCCCGTCCCGCTACTGCTGCTGCTACTACTGCTGCTGCGACTGCTGCTACTGTTGCGACGGCGGCCGTGACATGCATGCTGCCGCCTCCTCCGCACCAGCACGAGACAACGCCTAATAGGGATGCCTAGATCTGAAAAAAGGGGAGACATGTTCGGATCTAGGAGTGGACGACGAGGACAAGCGTGAGTCGTGCAGCGAACGTGACATGATTGGATAGACGACACATCGATGGAGGAGATCATCAAGAAGCTAGATTCTGCAGAGGTGGCTACGTTGATGAAGTTGTTGACGATGTCGGCTGGTGAGAACACGACACGAACGTCGACGGAGTTGAAGCTTCCCTCCATCGATCTGAAATTAGATGAACCAGCCACCTATCTGAGTTGGTTACGGCGGGTGAGAAGAACCCTCGCAGGAAAAAACATGGAGGGGTTCCTGACGGGCGAGGCGACAGAGCCGAACGAGGGCTCAACAAGACGCGATGAGTGAAAGTCCACACATATAGTGATCTACATCTGGCTTCTCAACTCCTTAGTGCAGTCTATTGCCACCACAGTAGACGGTATTGAGATGGTGAAAGATATGTGGAAGAAGTTGAGAAGGACCTATGATGGTGTGGGGAACAACTTACAGGTCTTCCAGATAAAGGGAAAGATTGATGACACTGTACAGGGAGAGAAGATGGTGCAGGAGTATGCCACGGAGTTGGAGCGTCTGTGGTTGGATTATGATCACTCCTCAGATCGGGCAAACTGTGGGGGCCCTAAGTGTAAGGAGAGACAGGTGTGTCTGCAGGAGAGGACAATGAAGTTCCTCAAAGGGCTGACTGCAGCTTTCGCACAGAGGAAGGCCCTACTTCTAGCCCAACTAAAGATCCCTAGCCTTGAGGAGGCTATCTCAGCCATGATCCAGGAGGAAACACGCATCAGGCTGCAAGCCGGGACTGGTGGCCCCCCCGAAGCAAAGTCCGCACTAGCGATCACCAGCTCAGGTAACACAGGATCTAAGGGAGAGCCCTGGCAGCATAACCGGCAGTGCTACAACTGTGGGGAGATGGGTCATCATCGGTATGCTTGTACCAAACCACCTAGGGAGGGAGATTCAGGTGGTGGACGAGGACCGTTCGGCGGACGAGGATATAATGGAGGATGTGGTCGTGGTCGTGGTCGAGGGGGTAGACAAGGCAGCCGAGGAGGTTATCGGGCGAATCTCCTGATATCAGAAGGGAACGGAGAAGCTGATGGCACCTTTACTGTGGAGGACCAGGCACTGGGAGACATGAGGAGTAGAACAGAGGAGGCATCCACCTCATTCTTTGTTAGGGGCAACGCTGCCATGTATGCCCATCCATCAGAAGGTACTGACGAATCACTTGCCCTTGCGTCTATCTCTTCCCTTAAATCATTAGACTGGATTATCAACTCGAGAGCATCTCGGCATGTGACGGGGAATGCTAGTGAGTTTTCTTCCTACACTCACCTAGCATCAGCAGACAACATTCAGACAGCTGATGGCACTTTCCAGCCAGTGGTCGGTAAGGGTACTGTTAATTGTACAGGTTCAGTAAGATTATCCAATATTTTACATGCTCCATCCTTTCCAGTCAGTCTCTTGTCCATTAGTTTTATAATCCTCCAACTTAAATGCATTGTTTCTTTTGATATTCCTAAGGTGACCTTCCAAGAGAAAGGGACAGGACGAAGACTTGGGACTGGCACTTGGCATGAGAAACTGTGGTACCTAGATCGAGAAGGACTGGACTCAGCATTGGTATCTACGGCAGAAAAGGCTGGCATGGAAGGACTGCAGCAGAGGACTGAGGATACCTTGATACTCCATCATCGGAGGATGGGATATTCTTCCTTTGATACTCTAAGTAAGTTGTATCCAGAGATTTATGCAAAAACAAATAAAGAGAAATTAGTATGTGATGCGTGCGAGTTAGGAAAACTTACTAGGAGCTCATATGTTGGCACGGGTCATAGGAGCACTTTTGCTTTTGAGGGAGTACATTCTGATGTCTGGGGTCTATGTGCTACTAATACTATGAATGGTTATAAGTACTTTATTTTTTTCATTGAGTGTGCCTCCCGTATTACCTGGTTATATTTGATAAAAAATAAGAATGATGTACCTGCTTGTTTTCGGGATTTCCATAAGCATGTCCAGACTCAGTAAAAAGCAGTTGTGAAGGTACTGAGGTCTGACAATGGAATGGAGTATACCAACAGGACGCTTGCAGAATACCTGTCAGCATACAGAATACAGAATTAGACCACCTGTGCATACACACCAGCAAAAAATGGAGTTGCAGAAAGGAAAAATAGACACCTTCTGGAGGTCGCAAGAAGTATGATGATCGACATGAATGTCCCACAGAGTCTGTGGGGGCATGCAGTGTTGACAGCAGCTCAACTCATCAACAGGATGCTCTCAAAGGTCCTCGGATGGAAGTCCCCATGTGAGGTATTGCAAGACAATAATAGTGGGATACTTCCACTGAAGGTGTTTGGGTGTGTGTGTTTTGTGAAGGACAACAGGCCATCAGTTGGGAAACTTGACCCTAGAGCGGTCAAATGCATCTTAGTAGGCTACTCGACGACCCAGAAGGGGTATGTGTGCTGGAGTCCAGTAGAGAAGTAGGGAGGTCGGCTGAATTGGGAATTTAGGTCTTCTGCACATGGGGGAAGTGAACAGTTGATGAAGGATGGGGGAAGTGAACAGTTGATGAAGGGGAGTCGGCTGAATTGGCAATTTAGGTTTTAGGTTGGGATTTGATTTTTAGGTCAAGAAGAAAATAGAAAAAGTAGTTTTATACATGTAGAAATTTGGGCTTGGGTTTGACCTAGGATTAGGGCTTGGTCAACACTCCTTGGGCTTGTGCTTCGGCTCTCATGGGGATGTTGGAAGGACTGGAATTTGCATTAATTAAATGCAAGGGTAAATTAATATACGGGGCGATGTGCGCGCATTGCACATCCCGAAAAATTATGAAAAATCCACGCGAAGGGAAAATTGGGTTTCTTCACGTATTGTCCAACGATGGGGACACCTCAATGCGTTTGTGCATAAAAGCCCCCAACAATTGGAAAAATTGTACAAAGACGAAAATTGGATTTAAATTAAATTATTTGAATGCGCACGATGTTCTGGAATTAATTTAGAGTACCTGGGAATAAAATTAGGTCGGACACAAGCGTCTGGGCGTAGAGAATACGGTGTAGAATATTAATAAAATTTGGTTTATACAAAACGGTCAAGATTATGTCTCCAATTTCGATTGGAACGCACAAGGGTACAAAGTCGGGATTTACTTTAGAATTTGGAAATAACGTCCGCGACGTTTCTGGTGCGACTAAAATGGCGCACCAGAAAGCATGATTATAAGTTATACAAGGGTCAGAAAGGTAGGCGGCCACGTCTAGGACAATGTTGTGAATTTTACAGATAGGCAATGACTAGCGTAATGCTCCAATTATCGAAGCAGCGGTAAGGTGCGCTACACGATAAAATAATGTACAGTTAAATCAAATGCCATGTTTTAAATCCTAATTGGGTTCAAACTAGCCCCAATTCCACTATATAAGCCAAGTAAACCTAATTTTGGGTGAGGGGATTTACAACTGCCAAGTGACAGTGAATTCGTATCTAGTATGCCCGTACTACGGTACGACATATAAGGAGAGTAACATGTGACCACACCATATGATTCCAAATAACTGTAGGGTTAACTTGGCAACTAAACTTGTTGAGCATTAGGAGAGATGGAATCCCGAGAACGTGCACGTGAGCCACCTTAGACAATCGTCATGACATGCAAGGATGCCCCCATAGATGTTGTTCACTTTCGTACTAGTGGGCGACAATATTCGAATATTATATTGTACAATGTGTTCTACGTAATTTGGCATGGTGGCCTTACGAAGGACCGGTGCATATACAATGTGATATGTGATTAACATGGCTCAGCTAGCCCCGCTTAACAGCTTACGATCTGAGGATTTCTGGTTATGCATTAATTCTGGGATAACCTAGACTCCACCTAACAAGCCGTACAAGTGATTAGCCAATTTTGTAATTAATCTTGGTTGTGTAATGTATCTTCTGTCAAATAGTCTAGGACATGGACTATCATGGTACGATGGTATAACCCTTGTCCTTGTTTGGTTTTGAGGTTAGATTATTATGCTATGATGGGATATGGCCTGAAACTATGATACAGAATCCTATAGCTCGACCTGAATCAGAGGATGTGCATTATCTAGATGTGGTATGGCACTTCTTGTCCTTGTTTGGTATATGAGTGTCATACTGCCTCGATGAGGGTGTATATGTCTATGGTTTTGGTTCATGCACTATATATATATATATATATATATATATATATATATATATATCATAGCTTGGTTTTTGTTTCTTCATTCGTACTTCTGTTGTGGTACTTGCTATTTGGAGTCTAACCCCACTAGTTTTGCATGGCCAAGTTTAAAGCCAAAGTACGAGGATTCAGTTTACTTCTCCCTAACCAATGGCACACACCAGGAGGATGGCCTTTGAGGGACACAACTGGGTTTCTTCTTTCCTGCTCGTCATTGTATATTTTACTCTTTTGGGCGTTTAGCTACCGACACTTGTTAGTCGGCCTGTCTGCACATTTAGTTTTCCTTACATGATTGTATTTAATTAGACTGCAACTGATTATGGTCATGTACTTTGGTTACTCCACCAGCTTCTCATTATGTACAACTGGTTTCCAGAATATTTTGACAGAACATTTGTGATGCATTTCTGCTTTATCATATATGTTCTATGTTTACTACTTCTTGCTTAATTAATTGAGATAATAGTCTACGTGTGATCCTTAATGACTTGATTATAGTATGCACTCCCTTGTTTAGTTACAACCCTTATTGTTGTACGATATTTCATACCTTGTACGGGGTAGCTGGCTATGTCCGTCTCCGTATTCTGATACTGGAGCGTAACATGGCTCCATGCGACCAAATTTACTTGTCACCGCTGAAAAGATTCTCTCCACAAACCAGTGTTGACCATGTTTTAAGCTGACCAAGTCATGCACACAACGGGTGAAATAACCCAGGTTATAGGCCGAGATCTTATCAACATCATTTCCCAACCAATGCGACATGGCAGCCTAGCTATGACATGCGCTTGCGGTTGCAACTACATTATGTTAAGAATGGCCATGCTGCTACCAGACATACTCGCATAACATATGCGCGCGCATAAGCCATCCAGTATAGATAGCTATAAATTACATGGATGCATTCCCAAACACAGGGGAGGAGAACTACCTAGAGCAGACATGGATAGATACGTATAAGTGAGACGTAGAGAAAGCCCACTCAGGAGCCCAGTTGCTGTCTTTTGTGACAGTAATCCAGAGACCTAAAAAGTTCCTTCGTCCCAGACCGTCAACAGAGTAAAGGAGTCAGTTGCATTACTCGATCTCCATCGTCACACTCCCCATAATTTTATGCGTACTTAGATTTTTTGTTTAAGGACTCTTTGTACTTTCTTTGTTTTTAATATACAAAAAGCCAAGTTAGCAAAACTGTGTTATTTTTGTAATGAAACAAAAATGGAGACTCTATAGGGGAATTATTTTTTTACTGACGAAAAGATCGTGACGCAGTCCGATGCGATAAAACTGGGCTCCACCGAGAGGATGTTGGTCGTACGCTACGACCAGTAGGCTTTTGAAGAAATGCTTTCTGAGGGCAGCGAAAGTTTTTCACCAAGGCTAACAAAGCCTAAAATGACCTGTAGGAATTGGGTCATTAAGGCCAGTGCACCTCACTCAACTGTAAGCATGCGCTCCCTGTCTCTGTACTTGATGCTCAAGATACAAGACATGCGTCCACCTAGGCTGCCCCTACAGATGTAACGACCGTTTCTAGAAAGAAGGTTGCTCAACACCCAAGTTCTGGTAGAGGAAAATACTACGATGCCAAGAACTTGGTGACTGATGCACGGTCCATGCGCCCAAAACAAGGGGGCAGAAGAAAAATCATGCAGCACCTAACTCCGGGCACATGAAGGCTGTTGAATGTGCCAAAGACAGTAAAAGAGGCTCTTTCTTGGAAAGAATCTCAGGCGGGGCCGACTCCATGCCCCACCATGAATAAGAAGAAAATTTGGACTCTTTGTACTACGTGCCAATATGTGCTAGTTCGAGAAAGTCTTGGGCAGTGCAAGCTTGCCAAGCTCAAGCAGCTGCTCAGATGACTAACTGTCAGAATATGCCACTAACTGTTATGCATGCTCCTGACGGAAAGTTGAACAAGACTGATCCATGCGCCTGGCTTCCTGGGGCGTGTGAATGGGATAGTCTCAAAAGTATTCCACTAATGACTTGGGGTATTTCCTGTACGAGCTCCAAACCAGAATAAAAAATGCCACTTGCACACCCATGTGCTCGGTTTACCCGTACGCATAGAGAGGGTGCAAAGGTGAATCATCCCTCACTTGATATGCTCAATGTGATCACTCATAAATACAAAGTGAGGAAGATAACTACGGCTTATAAACTATCCTCTCTGGGGCACAACTGTGCCAGCATTGTCATTAACTGTTGCTGTACTAAAATAGTAGCACCTACAATCAGGAAGTCGGCATTCCAGCGACTGCAACCAAGAGCACCCGCCCGACAATGGATCGAAAAGTAGGTGCAAGTACCGGAGGAGAAGGAGTTTTCCTTCGCCTCATGCTTCTCTACATGGAGATCTTCCTCCACAAAGGGAGGCCGAAAGACAAGTACCTCCAACCCTCCGCTCTCAGCCAGCGTGCCGAGAAGACGAGCCCAAAGCGGATGAGCAGCAGTACCTATAGAAGGATTGTTCCTGGGCACCCACCTAAGGATAAAATTGTTGGTGGTGGTGCTTTCCCGAAACCCAAGAAGACTCGACAAGTCAGGGGTAGCAATGCTTCGTAGCTCTACAACAACCCATCGTTCCAAGGAGACGGTGACTCTTACGGGATATACGTTAATGTTCCTGGGGGTATCCACCCTCATCAAAATGAAGCAGCATCCAACGTGGAGGGTACTTGCCCTACGAGTTTGAAGAAGATGCAACACTACCAACTTTTCGTGAGGATAACGCGACTGAGGGGTCAGAGTCAAAAAATGAAAGGTCTACCGTCCCCTTCGTCTCACCCCATGTAATGACAGTATACATAGCAGGGGAGGATAACGAGGGTACCAGTGATCGACAGCACCTCGAGGCAGTCAAAGCCATGATGTAGAATATGAGTGCTTCGATGCAGACTTAGACCTGCAGACTTAGACCGAGACGGTACTAGAGCTCAGGGCCAGCATGGTCCCACAATCACCAAGGACCTCAGGGCAAGCCAGCCAGGATCTAGGAACTAATAGGGAGTCAAATTCAACCACTCCCTCCCACGAGTGACAATCATTCTTTCCCCGATCATTGCCTCCTTCGCTGTCGGATGATGCCTAAGAGACAATTCGGGAAGTCCGGGAACTACGAGCTCGCTTTGACTCGATGAACAATCGGGACACGCTACAAAATCTCGAGATACGACAACCATATCCTCCCGAATGGAAGAATGGTGTACCCACTCAAGTATGAGTCATAGTCTATGATTCCATTCGACGGGAAGACGTCTCATCTTCAATTCATGAATTACTTTGATTCGGTGACAGGACATCTTCCTCGAGACAACGCCCTCCTTACCATGATTTTTGTTGGAGACTTGGTCAGGGTAGCCTAAGAATGGTTCTACAGCCTCCCGGACAATTGCATCTCGTCATTCGAGGACCTCAAAAACCTTTTTCTCTACCAGTTCTATGACGGAGGAATGGACATGACTATGTCCACCCATATGGACATCACCCAAAGGAAGAAAGAGTCCGCACGTGACTATATAGAACGATACAAGTAGGCATCACTAAAACTACCCCCTGGCATTCATGAGTCCATGTTGATGGATACGTGCAGGAAGAATCTCCTACCGGCGGTAATACTCTGGATGAGCTCTGGTCAGTTCGAAGACTGGACGACGTTCATCATAAGTGCTGCCGCCGCCGAGAAGAATATAAGGGACGCCCCTCTATTGGGAATAAAGATCCCATTATTGTTAATAGGGGAAAGCATCCCGCCAATAACAACAACAATAACGGTCATGATAATAAAAGGAAGCAAGCCCTTACTGTCAACGTGTCTAAGGGTCCGGCCCCACCCTCCCAAAAGCCGGTAGAAAGACCAAGGCTGAAAGAGACCTACTCCTAAAATGAAGACGATATCATGGGGATTTTTGATGTACTGATAAAGGGCTATAAGCTTCGTCTGCCCGACATCAGATGGCCTGATGAGGCAGATAAGGTCGACGACCCCTAGTACAACCATTACCATTGGTACATCCACCATCCAATACGAGACTACTATGTGTTAAAGAGACAGATCTAATGGTTGATCAATTCCAAAGCCCTCACCTTGGACTTTGAGGATAAGACAGTTGCTGGAAATATGGTATCTCTCCGATTTGGCGACTTCCCAGTGTCGGAGGCCCAAGATGGTGTTGTCCCGATACTGATGGCAACAATGGAGGTCGTCAACCGTCCCCAATTCAAAATCATGTAGTCGAACTTGTACCTCTTACCACAATGTGAGGTGGTCATATGGATTCACACAGACATTGTCCCAGATTTGACGCAGTAAGTAGTGCCTTCCATCAAGTCTAAAGAAAAGAAGCCCCAATCCTGTCATATGGTTTCTCCCTCAACCAATAAAACCCTAGTAGGAGTAACTAGGTTGGGGAAACCCTACTTGCGTGACAATGATACGGTTCCCAAAGACGATGCACCTCCGACCGCTATACTTACTGCCCTAGTGGCATATGATCCAGGTCTGTCTCAACATCCCGTGACGAACAAGCAAAAACAAAAAGATGTTCACCCTGACAAACCTTTGAGAAAAGACACAGCACCAAGGCTGGACAAGATTTACAACTTCAAAATATTGTCCCATCTTGCCAATACTCCAGCAAAGTTGTCACTTTTCGAGCTCCTTCGTCTCTCCAAAGAGATATGTGATGCTCTGAGTGAGGCATTGCCGAACGTCGACTCCTACTTGGCCGAAGTCCAGCCTTCGATCAAGAATCCCACTGCATGTCCCACTGCAACAATGTGATTGAGATGATTTCAAATATCATATTCTCACAACAGGACATGTTGAAGAATAAAATACACGATCGCCCCCTATACTATACATGGTATATAGGGGCTATCAAGGTGGCCTAGATGCACATCGACCCAGGATCATCTCTCAATATCATCCTATGGAGACTACTCCAGATCTTGGAAATCCTGATGCACCGGTTGGCAGCGACAAATACGACTATCAGTGGCTTCAACGCCGGAAGAAGTTACCTTCTGGGCAAAATTTGCCTAAAGTTTCAGATAGGCGATATGCGAACCGAGGTAACCTGCTACGTCATTGACGTAGATGTGTCCTATAACCTCCTACTAGGATATCCTTCGATACATGAAAATATGATCGCGCCCTCCACCCTCCATCAATGTCTAAAATATATAGACAACGAAGGGGTCGTCAAGACAGAGTTCGCAGATGTAGATCCCTTTAAAGGGATCGAGGCCTACTATTTTGACTTAGATCTTGTGAAAAGGGACACACTTGGAGGAAGTAGACAACGATGTCGATGGTGATGCAGAAGGCGATAAAGCACCAGACAAACCCCTAATGGTTTGCCTCAAAAGTTGTGCCGCTGACACGCATGCCCTTCTCGTGGTCAAGCTTCACAGAAAGCCGCAAGAACCTACTATTGTCTGCCTAGGAAGATGACCCCCAAGGGAGGAACTACCTGTTGCAAGGGTCTCCTATACCCTGGTGGTAAAACTGCACAAGAGGCCTCCGAAACCATCGCTGGCGTAGGAGGCAATCCTGAGGAAGATGAGCTGGAAGAATATGTGGCTACTTGTGTCGATGTCCCGTCTCTGGATGATGTAATCCCTATTGAAAAGATACCTTACTTTCTCAATAAAGGGCTATCTTTTAACTACTCTGATGTTGCACATTTGAGTACAATGTATTCTTTAGAATATGGTCTAGGGTTACAACTGCATACATAATTGACTACCACTTACGCAATGAATCAAATTCTCCAAAGTCGAGGCTCCTACTTCATAGTTCCAACAAGGAGGAGAGGAGACAAAACCATCATCTTCGGCAGGGTGGAAGATCGCCGAAACTTTATTTTGAGTGAGCCGGAGCCCGAGTGCGGTAGGGTACAAATCTTCTGCTACAACTCGCAAGCCAAGGACGTCATCCAAAAAATGGGTTACAATTTGAAGAGCGACCTGTTGGCCCATCCGGTCACAGTCAACTTGATTTTGATAGTTAACTAAACCATGCATTGATATGTCGCATCTGAAGCCTTAACACTGCTATTGCATGTCATTTGTATTGCGTCTATTTAAATATAATCTTTTATTTATTTGAGTCTAGCAATGATGTACGCTGAGTCGCAGTGGCAAAACCAAGAACCTATAAACCAGATACCTAGTCCACTCAAATAAACCAAAGAACCTATCCACCAAATTAGGCCACATTTATTTACAAAGTCTACCATACTAGGAGACCAAACTCGGGCCGAACTCATGTCGAACTCGAACCGAACTCAGTTACCCTTTTGGTATAAAATTAGCCAGTTTAATAGCTCCTGATTTCTTGGCCCAACGGTTGGAAATTTGAATTAAACCTCATCCGAATTCTGTTTACCAATAACCTAAAAATAGGATTGGAATTCTCATTCTTACTCACTCAACTATTCTTAAGTCTTCTATCCTATTGTGAGCAAACCTCTACGCCTTAGCTTTCCTTTCTCAAAGAGCAACTCCCTAGCCTTTCTAGTGACAAGTGTGATCTCGGTCTAGAAGTCTTCTGAGTTGTAAAGATCTTTGTTCAATCAGTTACTCTCTTTCTCTCTCTCTCTCTAAGCTGTGAAGTTGCAAGACTTCGGATCAAAACTTGTGGTATAAAGAAGTAGCAAGCCTTCGGATCAAAGCTTGTGATTCACTATTGGAAATTATAGTGGAGAAACTCCGAGCTTGAGTTTTCGAGACAAGACTAGTCCTCTCAGAGGAAAACCAGTATACATCTTGGTGTTTGCATTTGCTTTCTCTCTCTACTTTATTGCTTTACTTTACTGTCTCTATATACACTATTAGTTAGCAACTGCTTTCATTATGATAATCTTAAATTGGGTAGATTATTCCGCTGCACTCTATTCATCCTCCCTTTAGAGTTGCCTCACGGTCCTTTAATTGGTATCAAAGCTAGTTCTCTCGATATTTGGCTTAACATCCTAAGAGACTTATGGCAACTGTTAGATCTATCCACACCAATAATGGTGATGGCCAGTCCACAAATAGGCCACCCCTATTTGACGGTACTAACTACAAATACTGGAAGACACGTATGAGCTTCTACCTAAAGTCACTTGATTTTGAACTTTGGGATCTAGTAGTAGAATGACACGAGAAGCCACCTAGAATAGTCATAGATGGTAACCTTGTAGAAAAGTCTCATGATAAGTACACAGACACCAAAAAGAAATAAGCTAGTCTTAATGCTAAAGCTACTAACGCTCTATTTTGTGCTGGAGACAGAATTGAATCTAACAGGGTCTCCACTTGCGAAATTTCGTACGAAGTATGGAAACTTCTTGAGGTCACTCATGAAGGAACCTCCCAAGTGGAGGAATAAAAAATAAGTCGTCTAACACAAAAGTATGAAGTATTCAAGATGAATCAAAATAAGATGATCACTCAAATATTTACGAGATTTTTCGACATCGTCAACCCTCTATTATCACTCGGCAAGGAGTACAGCAATCACGAGAAGATTCGCAAGGTACTCAGGGGACTCACCAAGAATTAGAATTCCAAGGCCACTGCAATCATAGAAGGGAATGATCTTACCACGATGACCCTCGAGACGCTTATGGGCAAGCTGATGACTCATGAGCTGGATCTCAAGAAATTTGAAAAACCCCACTCCCAAGGGAAAAATGATCGCTCTTAAGGCACATCACAAAAAGGTCACCAACTATAACTCTGACGACAATGAGTCTCAAGATGAGGAAGTTGCCCTGACCACAAGAAACTTCAAAAAAATTTAAAAGATTGAGAAATCAAAGAAGAAGGAGCCAACTGACAACTGTGATGAAGAGCCTATATGCTACAACTGTAAGAAGACAGGGCATATAAAAAAAGATTGTCCAATCCTAAGAAAAGAAAATTGCCACAATTACTCATCCAGAAGAACATCATCATGGAAATATGCAAAAACTAGTATTTGGCACAAAAGTGAAGCTAGTGAATCCGAATAAAAGAATCCTCGAGAAGCAGCAAACCTATGCTTCATGGCGTTAGCTGATCAGGTAACTGATAATGACTCTTATGATAATTTTACTTATGATGAACTAGGTAACGCTTTTAGTGATTTACTTGATGATTTTAGAAAACTTAGAAATAAGTACAAGCATGCTAAGAAAGATATTCAAGAATGTCAAACTGAAATAGAGAGACTAACATCTCTACTAAGTGAAGTAAAGGATACCTTAAATGATTCAGACAAGAATTTTAGACTCAAGCTTAACCTCCACGAGGCACTTGCCAGTCTTGACAATAGCTCTCAGGAGAACGCTAAACTTAAGGAAGAACTCAAATCTGAAAAGAAGAAGTATTACATTGCTACACGTAGAATAGATGCTCTTACTGCTAAATATGATGAAGTATATGCTACCTCTAAAAATTAGAGATTAAATTGGGTAAACAGGTCAAACAAACCTTCACCCAATCTAACACGAGATACGTAGCAAGACGAAAGAACACTCACAGTTATGCTCCTACCTACATGCATAATAGTTCATGCAATCATCATGCACATAGAATCAAACACAATCATGCATTCTATTATAGATATTCACGAAGACCACAAAGAAATATCAAACACAATCATGCATTCTATCCATATAGACCACAAGGAACTGCTTCACACAATCATATCTATCATGCTACACCAAGCATCAATCACACAGCTATATGTCACTACTGTGGTAAAAAAGGACATATATCTAGATTCTGTAGAACAAGAAAATTAGTAGATATTAATGTTTATGCATGGGTACCAAAAACTAATACAGCAGTACCCTCAAGGAAATGGGTACCAAAGGTTACATCTATAACTTATTTTGTTGGTGGACCAACTCTCTCATGTTAGAAGCAAGTGGATTCTCGATAGTGGTTGCTCACGATATATGACTAGTGATGCTAACCTATTTTCAACGCTATCGATGAAGAAAGAAGGTTATGTATCCTTCGGCAATAACCTATGGGATACATTATTGGTAATGGTAATATAGGTGTTCCTCCCTATCCTGTCATAAAAGATGTTTGTCTAGTAACAAAATTAAAATACAACCTACTCAGCATCAGTCATCTAACTGAGCATGGTTATGGTATTAACTTTGTTATAAATAAATATTCTATTTATGAAAGATCTACTGGTAAGGTTATCTTTGAAGGGGTCAGGGAAGACAATATATATATTTTATATCTTGCAAAAGATACTAACAATGCAGGCAAATATCTATACGCCAACAAAGATGACATCTGGCTATGGTATATGCGTATAGGACACGCAAACATGGATACTATTGCAAGACTATCTACAAAGAAACTCGTAAGAGGCTTACCAGAGATTACATTCAAGAAAGATATGGTATGTGCTGACTATGAAAAGAATAAAGCTACTAAATCTTCTTTTAAATCAATCAACTCTGTAAGTAGCTCTAGACCTCTCCAACTCTTGCATATGGACTTGTTTGGACCCAGTAGACTCGCCAGTCTTGGCGGTAAGCTTTATGCTTATGTTATTGTTGATGATTTATCTAGATACACATGGGTTTATTTTCTTGCAAATAAAAATAAAGCATTTTCTGAATTTGTCACTTTTTGCAAAATTGTTCAAAACGAAAAAGGTTTCATGATTACTCGTATCCGAGGAGATCATGAAGGCAAATTCGAAAATAGTGATTTCAAAATATTCTGCAATAAAAATAGTTTTTCTCATGAATTTTTTTGTCCTAGAACTCCATAACAAAATGGAATTGTTGAGCAGAAAACTAGGACTCTTAGCGATATGGCTAGAGTCATGTTAAATCAATATAACTTCCAAAATACTTTTGGGCTAAATCTGTAAGTACTTCATGCCATGTTTTGAATATGGTGCTTATTTGACCTATATCGAAGAAAACCCCCTATGAACTTTGGTTTGGTAAAATCCCCATAATTAGTTATTCTCAAGTTTTTGGCTGCAAATGTTTTATTCTTAATACTAAAGATAATCTAAGAAAATTTGACTCCAAGGCCGATGAAGGTATTTTTCTAGGTTATGCCGCCAAAAGTAAATGATTCAAAGTATTCAACAAACCTCATTGACTGTTGAAGAATCAATCAATGTTACATTTGATGAACACAACACTCAAGCACTAAACGAAAGCGATGATGAAGGTAGTCAAACCGCAACCAACAAGACATCAGAAGATATAAATAGTACAAGTCATCCGAAAAGTCTGCCAAGGAGACTAAAGTTGTCTACAGATCATCCTGAGAACTTGGTAAAAGGTGATGTATCGAAATGTGTAAGTATTCGTTCCTCAAATAGAGATATCATTGCAAATATTGCTTTTATTTCTCAAGTAGAACCTAAAAATGCTGATAAATTTTGGATTTCTGCTATACAAGAGAAACTCAACCAACTTGAATGCAATCAAGTTTGGAAACTTGTTCAAAAACCTAGTAATTATCCGATCATTGGTACTAAATAGGTTTTAAAAAATAAAATAAATGAGGATGGTTCAGTTACACGTAACAAAGCACATCTTGTAGCTCAAGGATACAACTAGGAGGAAGGTATCGACTACGATGAGACTTATGCTCCTGTTGCTCGACTTGAATCTATCTGAATACTTTGCGCTTTTGCTATTTTTTATAACTTCAAACTTTTTCAAATGGATGTTAAAAATGTTTTTCTAAATGGTGTTATCAAAGAAAATGTTTTCGTTAAATAACCCCCTGATTTTGAAGATTTCAAACACCCTGACCACGTATTTAAGTTACGAAAGGCTCTATACAGACTCAAACAAGCCCCTCGTGCTTGGTACGAACGTCTTAGCTTCTTTCTACTTGAAAACAGTTTTTCAAAAGGAAAAATTGATACTACCCTTTTTATAAAAACTTTTGCTGATCCTTTGTTATTAGTGCAAATATATGTTAATGATATCATATTTGGATCTACTAATGAGATGCTATGTAATTAGTTTGCTAAGTGTATGCAGAGTGAATTTGAGATGAGCATGATGGGAGAACTAACTTTCTTCCTAGGATTGCAAATCAAGCAAGATTCACAAGGAACTTTTATCCATCAGGCTAAGTACACGAAGGATTTGCTCAAAAAGTTTGACATGGACAATGCAAATCCTATCGAAATTCCAATGGCAACATCCACTAAGCTTGACCTTGATAAAAGCAGTAAACCAACTGACATACATAAGTATCGAGGTATGATTGGTAGTTTATTATATCTTACTGCTAACAGTAAACCAAAATAATAGTTCCAGTTAATTGATAAGGACTATAAAACAATAAATAGATGATGCTATATACTGAAAGAAATAATAAATATATGCAGTGGCAAATAGTAAAGAGAACATGCAATAGGCAATATGGCATAGTCAGTGCATATATGAAATGAAAAGAAAGAGCTACAATATCATATACGGATGATGTAGTATATAAAACTGAGATAAAGAACTGTAACTATTCTAAGTGTTTGAAATATCAGTCTATCACGTGATCGGCTTGGGACAAGATCAGGCTTGTTACATATTATTAGCTATGATTCATGTAAGGTCAGGCTAACCATCTGGTTAGCTATGATGCAAGTAATGGTCAGGCTAATCATATAACAGGGTATGAGGCATGTAATGGTCAGGCTGCACCCGACGTGAGGTGTGGGGTGAACTATGATGCATGTAGAGATGGGTATGATCACATAATCTACTAATATTTCCCCCGCCCCCAACTAGTATAGTGAATCCAACTATGACACGTTACGATACATGATCAATGTCCAATATATCATGTACAATATATCATGTACAATGTCTAATCTCAATGTCGAATATAATGTCAATATGATAAACAATATAACATCTCATGACTGCAGATCCAATCTATATACTAGTTCGTGTAGCATAGTGTCAAAATCAGATATAACATTTCTAAATGCTTGAATTATAGAAATTATCAAATAACAAAAATTATCAGAGAATGTACTCGCTTGGGGTCCTGAGCGGGCAATACCAATAGCCTGCTCCCGAAGTCTCGTAGAACGATCCAAAGGTCCAATATTTATATAATTTAATACAATAACATCAGTTGTTACACTAGCACACACACAAACACAATTATACTGCACTCAAAAACTGTACAAGGGTGCTAACTAGTCAACTAGCTTGGTCAAGTGTGCGTGTCTATACGCACAGGTGTCATATCCTCGAATATTGTGTATAACAAGACAACAACTAACACTAACACAGTATCCAAATCCAAATCTCGTGTGGCACTACACATGGCCTAGTAGGTTAGATACACAAGGCAGTGAGTTCATTAATACTCAGGGTCATATAGTCATATGCAAATATACGGGATATCCACAGCTAATACCTAGGGTTATATAGCATTTGTGATACTAGAAATCGATTTTCCCATGAAGTATAGACATATTTAAAAATCTAATTATCAGGCATATGCACATACACACATACTAGCTATCAGGGTTTTTACCAACACAGTGTCATACAACACACACATAAAGGAAGGGGCAAACTACGAACCTTGATGGGGACGCACGGGGTCGAGGAAGGCTGCTGTGGGTCATCTCCGGCGAGGGTGATCGACTATTGCCGGGTTGCTGCTCGCCGGAAAGGAGATCGACAGGGTTGATGATGATGATGATGATGATGGTGTTGATGATGATGGTGATGGTGATGGTGATGATGATGATGATGGTGATAATGATGTTGATGATGATGATAAAGTCGAGATGGTGAGGAGGGCGGCCATGGCTCTCGTGCGTCGAGGTCCTAGGTCCGGTCGAGATATCGATACAATGGAGATGCTAGAGCATCTGGACTGTAGTATATGCTGCACGCACATGGTGACTGCGTGCACGCAACGACGCCGACTATGAGGGTCCCGCGAGGAGAGCTCAGCCAGTTTTTATAGCGGCTTGCTGGCTCGGCGAGGCAGGGCGAGCAAAGCAATGTGCTCGACTACACTGGAAGCAGTCGACCGACTAGAGATCGATACCGCTCCGGTGCATGAGAGTCGACTGTGGTGGTCGGTTGGTCGATCGTGTTCGGCGGTAAGGTGGTTCAGGCAAGAAGATGATGAAAGAGGGTGGTGCGCCAGGGTCGATGCTGCTCAGGTCGACGGAGGAGGAGAACGGGATGAAGTAGAGGTGGTGAGAGGCGGTGGTGCGGGTGATGGCGGTGACAGACTGTGGTATGAAGGGAAGACGAAGTCGGGGAGGATGACGGTGAACAGGTCTGGGAAGATGGTATTAATGGTGGCGGTGCTGTTGGGCTCCGGCGGAGGAAGGTCTACTGGTCGGGGTCGAAGGCTCAGTGGGAGGTCGTGGTGATGTTCAGGCGGGGCTGCTATGGTCCATTCGACGGAGGACGGGGCGGTGGTGAAGACTGGCAGCGGAGATCGGATAAGAAGGTGGTTTGGGGTGGAGGACTGTCCTGGCGATGCTCAGGCGGGGAAGGTGACCGGAGGAAGAAGATGAAGATTAGGTTTAGGTTTAGGGTTTGTATCTTTTAAAGAGGGATGGTGGGGATGGTGATGTAGAAAGTAATGAGGAAGAGTTTTGCATGGGGAAGCAGAGGGTGATGACAACCTAGGGATTAGGGCCGGCCATGTGTTCCTTGGGATGGGGTTGGCTCATTGGGAAAGGGGTTAGTATGAGGGATTATATATAGGAAAGTGTGTGTGGTGAGGATAATGCTCCAATTTGAATGAAGGGTCATGATTTAATATGAAGGAAAGTGCAAAACAAAAAGGGGACAGAGGGAGAGAGTTGAACCGGTCAAACAGGGAAGGAGGTTTTCTTCATTGGCTTTGACCAATTGGATGGTGACACCTCATTGCATTTTTGCATAAAAGCCCCCAAAAATTAGAAAATTGCACAAAAGGTGAGAATTGGGATTTGATGAGGGAAAATACTATGTTTGGTGTGATGTAATGGTTAAAAAGGGTGTGTGGTGTTTAGTGTGAGTCTTGAGGGTGTGAATGGGGGTTTGGTTTGGTGTTGGGTCTAGCTTTGAGTTAAGTTGGGTCTTTACACCAATTTAATTAAAATTAATGTAAATGGTGTTCTTAAATTAATTGGAAGTACATAGGGTTAAAATTAGGTGGTACACAAGTATCATGGACATAGAAGACTAAGAATAGAATATTGTCATAATTTGGATTGCACAAAATGGATCAAGATTGTGTCTCCAATTTTGATTGGAACGCACAAAGATGCAAAATTGGATTTATTTGGAGTTAAAAATAAACATTTGTGACGAATGTTGTGCGACTAAAATGAAGCACAAAAGAGCATATTTATAAGTTACAAAAAGGTCAGAATAGAAGGCTGGCACGTCTAGGACAAGGGTGTAGAATTTGTTGGAAGGCAAAAGCTAGTGTAGCACTCCAAATACCGAAGCAACGGTAAGGTACAACAATCAAATAAAATCACAATAATAAATATAATCCCCAATAAATAAATACCAAAAATACTAATTAAATCCATAATCCTATAATTTGGTCAAGGGTTCATTTAGTGGGCTTCTAGGTCTTGTCTACTAACTCATGCATTATATATATATATATATATATATATATATATATATATATATATATACACATATCATGCAATTATTTTAAAATAAATATACACAATACTTATAATAAATAAAAAGATAAAAATACCCGTATTTTAGAATATGGTAGTGACAAGTCTACCCTCCTAAGAAAAATTTCGTCCTCAAAATTTAAGATCCACAATAGTTTTATTTATTTATTTATTTTACCATCAAATTTTAAATTCATCAAACCATATAATCATGAAGTAAATCCATATTGTTATTTCAAAAAAAATTTAAAATTCTATAAATATCATATTCCTGAAAAGCTTCAAATTTAAATCAAATTTCATTCTTATCACAATCTCCTCCAAAATTTAAGTTATTAACTAAATACTCAAAAAAAAAAAATTAGTGTCCAATCCTCTAATTTAAATCCAATCAATGCATATTTTTAAAGTTTAAAATCTTATCCCGAAAAAATTTAAATTCAAACTCTAATCCATTAGTGATCTTATTCCTCGATTCTTTTTCCATACAATACTCAAACACTGTAATACTTACAAAATCTTCAAATACAACATTCAAAATATAAGTTTTAAAATTTATATCTTGCAGTCAAATAAATATAATGATAATCTTCTTAAATTCTCAAAATTTAATGGCAAATTCAACCATGTCTTAATTTTCATAAAAATTAATGATTTAACAAAATCGTCAATCCTGCCATATTAAGTTCCCAACTCTTTATTTAAATTAATATTTATCCTCGAAATTTAAGGCACCTTGTCTCTCTCTGTCGAGTCATAACCTCTTAATAAATCTTTATTACGGTTAAACCCCCAACAATCAAGGTCTAAGAAAATCCTACCTACAGTCATATAACATGCAATCTAGAGAAAATATTCATGGTTATGGTCTATTTTGCCATGGTATTTCAGTCTCTGTCAGGGTGTACTACTAACTACATTCTAGCAAGAAAATTACTGATACAAGCTATAGTACTAAGGAATCAATGAATTAATCAAATAGGCGGAAAAGGAACAGAAGGAACGAAAAGAACAAAACCTGCTAACCCATCACCTAGACATCTTCATCCTCTAACATACACTTAACTCTGGCACATTCACTTACTAATTCCTATCCCTATACACTGATATCCACATCAAATAATCATTAGTCCACAAGATATCCATGGATACATCCATATTGCACACACATTTATTAAAACCAAAATCTGATACCAAGAACCTCTAACACAACCATAGGTCAAATGATGCATCCAAAGTTTGATACTCTTATCCCTTTGGTACTACTGTTTCTACTACAAGCACGCCCACTGCTAGCTCTATTACCTACTATAATTGTTTATACAAGTTGTTCTTATCACTCAAGTGCATACCAAGTGCAACACACCACACTAAGTACTTCTCTCTCTAATAAAACTCTAGATGGACACCCAAGTCAGTTTGCAGTACCATCTCAAGCATGCTCAAGCCTTGTGTTACAATTAAGTACTGGCATCATCCACTCATATACTAATACACATCTCTTACCCACATCTATCTAAGTATACATATATATACTCACAGTCTCTAACACTCAAGGTACACACAAATACACCAATTGTCTACAACCCTCAACTGTGTACTGAAATTTGCACTTTCCGGATTACTTGCACTATTACTCCCAATAATTTTGTATCATTATTAACTGATACACCAATCTAATATTATCACATGAGGTACTTACTGTTACTAGCACAATGCTCAAATAATCCTTGATATAGAAACACTATCACTCTTGGTATGGTAACACTAGCTTCATCATTAGATCACCTCATCACACTCACTTGAACTTACGATCACTTGCACTAGTTATTAACTTCTATAATACACATGCTTTACTTCACTCTCAAAGGCAGGTATATGGTTCCATATCTTGATTGATGTATAAGTATCTTCCTTTAACCTTTTACAGACTGATACACTAATCAGTGATATAATTCATACTTCCTATGACCAATCTTGATATTTCTCAACCCATGACACACTATTGGAATTTTTTAATACTCATGATTCCACATTCATGAACTTCCATACTAACACTCAACACCCACAGTTTATCCTGCACACAATTTCTAGACACTTCTTTCACCTATTGCTTCCAACACATCACTTGTCTCAATATCAGGTAATATACCTATCACTAGTCATATACCGGTACACTCATATCAAACCACATATCAAGACCCAAATTTTATCGGTAACACAAGTCTTACTACTTAGCACAATATATTCTTATTCCGTCATACTCTCCTATCCACTTATGGGTACCCTCCTAATATGGCACACTCATTAATACCCCTTAATGCATATACATTTCTTTACTCTTGACACACCCAAGTATCAACCACCAAATTGAATATCATGCTCCATTAATTTTTAACATAATTTCCTTGATACTTAATTGTTTACATAGATCACCCAACTACATAAATTTATGACTATCCAGTATTGGCATGCTGACTCTAATACTAACTCCTGGAACCCTCACTGATACTCTTTACTCCCCCTTCTACCTATAGTACCAATACTAACTATAATGACACCTATCATAGAACTATTGCTACAAGGTACTACGCTATGGGTTAACTCTAGATTGATGCCTATTGCTCACATGTCCAACCAAGAAACACTTACAGACTCACAAGCTATACTCCCAACAGTCAATACTGATACTCAAGACACGGACCTAATTGCAAGTCATCAATTATTACACTAACAAGGAATCCTAATGGAACGAAGCTCTTTAAGGAACTTGACTAAGGACTGAAGGTAACTCTACTGCTAGCAAGAAAAATGATGGAACAAGGTCCTATAATAACAAAAGTAGATAAGTATTGAGATGATACTTTAAGAACCAATTTAAGATACAATCTGATAATCATATACATCTGTCCAAAATTATGACACTCAGAATCCTCACCACTCTAGTGAGCATAGCTGTGATAAACGATAGTTTCCATAACTTAGGTATGCAACTCTATAATCATTTTGTCTGGAATCCTCGCTGTGTCGACTAGTATAGCCGTGAGAAATTCTAAATCTCATAACCAAGATATATACATCTAAAGTCAGGTACCTATGTTTTCGATACGCCAGCTAATATGGCTGCGATAAATTTTAGGCTCCATAACCAAAGCAAATGTTTTACCTTTCTCACTGTCCTCATCAACATAGGTCATCAGATGATACCATAAATTTTAGTCCGTAAAGTTTATCTCGATATGAAATCAAACTCAACAACGACACCAAGAATTAAATTTAACAACTGATCAACAAGAATCAAATATAATAACAACAAGTGAGAACGGACAAAAACAAATGAAAGATTTAAATTAGAAATTATAATAAGATTCTCAAGGGTCTTCCAGGAATCTCTCAAATAATTTGTGATTGAGTATCCTCTCTCATCCTAGTATCCTATGTCATGTATCATATCACAGGCACGCAGTAGTACAACTAAGATATTGCACTACCTACTTGCGAAGTCAGACCTGCATGGGCCGCCACTAAAAATATATCACGACCAGTACCCGATATAGGGGCACGAGTACATGGGTACGTCCAGCCTATGTCGTAGAATCGATGGTAGAATACTGTCTATGTCATAATACTAACTAATCAATCTCACATGAATATCCAACTCCATAAGGAGACACATATATCACAATATAATATGGAAATACTCAATTACAGACCTAAGCACGATAAGATTTCGAAGAAAATAAATGAAATACAACACAAGTCTAAATAACAAAAATAGTCTAACCTGCAAACAATAACATCCAAATCTCCAAGTATGTCGGAAACAAGTCCTCTATGTTGCAGTATGGAAAAATATTTCCAGTAAGGATGGAGCAAAGTACAACCTAAATAACAGTTCCAGTTAATTAATAAGGACTATAAAATAATAAATAGATGATGCAATATACTGAAAGAAACAATAAATAGATGTAGTGGCAAATAGTAAAGAGAACATGCAATAGGCAATATGGCATAGTCAGTGCATATATGAAATAAAGAGAAAGAGCTATAATATCATATACGGGTGATGTAGTTTATGAAACTAAGATAAAGAACTATAACTATTCTAAGTGTTTAAAATATCAGTTTATCATGTGATCGGCTTGGGATAAGATTAGGCTTGTTACACATGATTAGCTATGATTCATGTAAGGTCAGGCTAACCATCTGGTTAGCTATGATGCGAGTAATGGTCAAGCTAATCATATATAACAGGTGTTATGTCCAAGTGTGCGTGTCTATACACACAGGTGTCATGTCCTCGAATACTGTGTATAACAAGACAACAACTAACACTAACACAGTGTCCAAATCCAAATCTCGTGTGGCACTACACATGGCCTAGTAGGTAAGATACACAAGGCAGTGAGTTCACTAATACTCAGGGTCATATAGTCATATACAAATATACGGGATATCCATAGCTAATACCTAGGGTCATACAACATGTGTAATACAAGAAATTGATTTTCCCATAAAGTATACACATATTTAAAAATCTAATTATCATGCACATGCACATACACATACACACATACTAGCTATCAAGGTTTTTACCAATGAAGTGTCATACAACACACACATGAAGAAAGGGGCAAGCTACAAATCTTGATGGGCACGCACGGGGTCGAGGAAGGCTACTGTGGGTCATCTTCAGCGAGGGTGATCGACTATTGTCGGGTTACTGCTCACTGGAAAGGAGATCGACAGGGTTGATGATGATGATGATGATGGTGATGATGATGATGATGATGGTGATGGTGATGATGATGGTGATGGTGAAGGTGATGATGATGATGATGCTACTGATGATGTTGATGATGATGATAAAGTTGAGACAGTGAGGAGGGGCGGCCATGGCTCTTGCGTATCAAGGTCCTAGGTCCGGTCGAGATATCGACACAACGGAGGTGCAGGAGCATCGGGACGGTAGTTTGTGCTACACATATATGGTGACAGCATGCATGCAACGGCGTCGGCGATGAGGGTCCCGCAAGGAGAGCTCTGCCAGTTTTTATGGCGACTTACTGGCTCGAGCAACGCAATATTCTCGACTTTAATGGAAGCAGTCAATCGACCAGAGATCGATACCGCTTCGGTACACGAGAGTCGACTATGGCGGTCGGTTGGTCGATCGTGCTCGGCGGTGAGGCATTTCAGGCGAGAGGATAATAAAAAGGGTGGTGCGGCAGGGTCGACGCTATTCAGGTCGACGGAGGAGGAGAACGGGATAAAGTCGAGGTGGTGAGAGGCGGTAGTGCGGGTGATGAAGGTGACGGACTGTGGTGTGAAGGGAAGATGAAGTTGGGGAGGATGGTGGTGAACAGGTCGGGGAAGATGGTGTTAATGGTAGCAGTGCTGTTGAGCTCCGACGGAGGAAGGTCGACTGGCCGGGGTCGAAGGCTCGGTGGGAGGTCGTGGTGGTGATTTTCAGGCGGGGCTGCTGTGGTCCAGTCGGCGGAAGATGGGGCGGTGGTGAAGATTGGCAACATAGATCGGAGAAGAAGGTGGTGCGGGGTGGAGGACTGTCCCGGCGGTGCTCAGGCGGGGAAGGTAACCGGAGGAAGGAGATAAAGATTAGGTTTAGGTTTAGGGTTTGTAGCTTTTGAAGAGGGATGGTAGGGATGGTGATGCAGAAAATAATAATGAAGAATTTTTTATTGGGAAGAAGAGGGTGATGACAACCTAGGGATTAGGGCCGGCTATGTGTTTCTTGTGATGGGGTTGGCTCATTGGAAAAGGGGTTAGTATGGGGGATTATATATAGGGAAGTGTGTGTGGTGAGGATAATGCTCCAATTTGAATGAAGGGCCATGATTTAATATGAAAGAAAGTGCACAACAAAAAGGGGATAGAGGGAGAGAGTTGAACCGGTCAAAAAGGGAAGGAGGTTTTCTTCATTATCTTTGACCAATAGGATGGTGACACCTCATTGCACTTTTGCATAAAAGCCCCCAAAAATTAGAAAATTGCACAAAAGGTGAGAATTAGGATTTGTTGAGGGAAAATACTATGTTTGGTGTGATGTGTGGTGTTTAGTATGAGTCTTGAGGGTGTGAATGGGGGTTTGGTTTAGTGTTGGGTCTAGCTTTGGGTTAAGTTGGGTATTTACACCAATTTAATTAATATTAATGTAAAAGGTGTTCTTAAATTAATTGGAAGTGCATAGGGTTAAAATTAGGTGGTACACAAGTATCATGGACATAAAAGACTCAGAATAGAATATTGTCATAATTTGGATTGCATAAAATGGATCAAGGTTGTGTCTCCAATTTTGATTGGAACGCACAAAGATGCAAAGTTAGATTTATTTGGAATTAAAAATAAATATTTGCGACGAATGTTATGCGACTAAAATGAAGCACAAAAGAGCATATTTATAAGTTACACAAAGATCGGAATGGAAGGCTGGCACGTCTAGGACAAGGGTGTGGAATTTATTGAAAGGCAAAAGCTAGTGTAGCGCTCCAAATACCGAAGCAACGGTAAGGTACAACAATCAAATAAAATCAAAATAATAAATATAATCCCCAATAAATAAATCCTAAAAATACTAATTAAATCCATAATCCTATAATTTGGTCAGGGGTTCATCTAGTGGGCTTCTAGGTCTAGTCTACTAACTCATGCGTTAGAGAACACTATATATATATATATATATATATATATATATATATATATATATATATATATATATATATATATATACATATATCATGCAATTATTTTAAAATAAATATACACAATACTTATAATAAATAAAAAGACAAAAATATCCCTATTTTAGAATATGGTAGTGACAAGCATATCCTTAGATACCTTAAAGCGACTTTGATGGCAGGCTTATGGTAACCCAAAAATACGTCATTTGACCTTGTTGGTTACTCGGATGCTGATTTTGCTCGATGCAAAGTCAATCGAAAAAGCACCAGAGGCATGTGTCATTTTCTAGGAAAGTCTCTATTCTCCTGGTTTAGCAAGAAATAAAATTCTGTTACATTATCAATATCTGAGGCAGAGTATATCGTTGTAGGACGTTGTTTTGCTCAAATTTTGTAGATGAAGCAAACCCTAGAAGACTTCAATCTGCACTATAAGAATATTTCTATTTTTTGTGTTAACACTAGCACCATTAATCTCACCAAAAATCCAGTATGCCACTCATGCACTAAGCATATAGAAATCCGTCATCATTTTTTAAGGGATCATCAATCACACGGAGATATTTGTTTAAAGTATGTAGACACGGAACATCAATTAGCAAACATCTTTACTAAATCTTTAGTTGAAGATCGATTCAACTTTCTCCGTTGAGAATTAGGTCTTTTGGATTCTGATAAAATATAAGAATCATAAGTTGCTTTACTCATTTTTGTTACATTTTTTAAAGTTTTAATTTTTTTTTTGATACAAGCCGAAAGGGCCCTTCTGTCAAAAAGGTATAAATAACCTTAATCGACACGGTATTTAAGTGTCTCTGGACCACCACTAGTTGGATCCAGCCTTTACAGCTACTCCAAGATAATTTAAACTCTTGAAAACATATGATTTAAGTTCAGCACTTATGTTTTTGTATTTATATCAAGTCAAGAAACGCATAATATCGATTAAAGTTACATTAAGATTCTAGAAATAAATATCAACAAAATTTGGACCGAACTCGGGCCAAACTCGGTTAGTTTAATTCCAAAATATGCTATGTCATTTAATTATCTTCCTAATTTAGATTTTTGCTAATCTATATATTGATCATTTCACTGCTCATTGATTCAGACTAACGAAAATATTTCCTCCTCCACAAATAAACTTAGTTTTTCCTCCTACATCATGTCCCAATGGCCCCTAAAAGGAAACAATATTTCTTTTTCGACTTTATTTTCTGTCCCATTATGCGAAACATAGGTGAATTCGGCGATTTCACTTTTCGAAGCTCAAAATTTCAAAAGATTGGTTTAATGATTTCTCCAAAAGACACATATGTTTTGGCCATCCTATTAATTTTATTCCTCAACACAAAGGCTATCTACCTACCTTTCAGAAACTTTAACTTGAAAATTTTGTTCCAATCCGTACCAACATTTACACCAATGCTATTCAAATATTCTATTGTAACTTAACATATGAACATGACACTATTTCATCTAGAGTTCATGGTATTCCAATTAAGTTCGATGCAGATAACTTGGGTAAAATTTTATGCATTCTCGCTGATGGACAACCCTTAGTCAACATCACGCAAGTTCAATTCGATCATGAATTAACCCTAGATTCTTTCAAGAATATCCTTGGTCACCCTCTTGAATGTCCACTGGTAAATTTTATTTTAGATATTTGAATGGTCACTTCTTTGAATTGTATCACATTATCTTTTCAAATTTTCTACCTAAGAAGACTTACTTTGATGAGGTCTCTTATCTAGAAATTTTAGCTTTATATTATTTACATTTTGGCATTAACTTCAATGTTCCACAGACCATCTTATCTCAAATGGTTCAATATCGCAAGAAAAGACGTCCACTACTATGCACTATGTACTTGCCAACCATTTTAGCTATTTTGATATTCCTTTGGATACTTGTCCAAATCTTTAGGAACCTTTATACCTCAATCGAATTAGAAGAATTGAGCCAACTATGCTTTTACCTTATAACTCATCATCAAACTCCAACACTCATCATGTTGATTCTATCCCTCCCGTTGATGAACAACCGCAAACCTTAGAGTCTATTTTCACTCTTTTGTGTGATCGCTTCCACCAAGAAGATTTACGTAATCGTGCAACTGATCATCGCTAAACTCTTCAGACTCATGCTCTTGGTAACACTTTGATAGACATTCAGTACACCCTATCGAAGCATCCAGCCAGACCTTTTTTGATTCTCCGGAATCCAAATCAACAAGGATTTCATATGATCACCCATATGTTCAGTGAAATTTGGATCCAGTTGATGCCTTCTTTGATCCAAATATAATACTTGAACCAGATAATGAAGATGAAGAAAATGACAACTAGTTACTCAATTGATTTGAATGTTAAAAAGTTTACTTTGAGATGTTCTACAATGATGTTTCCATTACACATCCACTTTTATATTTTTTTTCAAATGAATAAAATTTTAAATATAAAATTTTCTTTTGTCATTATATATTATCCTGTATACACTTTACGCTCTTATTTTTCTTGTCATCTCACCAATTTTGGGGGAGCATGCCATTTCGATCAAATAACAATAGGGGAGAAAGAATACATGATACTAGCATACAAGACGATATATGTCATACATTGTCTTCAGTATATTAACTGTTCTACAGTTACCGGGGAGCCTTGCATATCAAATATTTGCAGTATCATTCATAGTTTATCAATTATCAAATAGGGGAGATTGTTGTTCCATCTGGTCTCAGTCAACTTAATTTTGATAGTTAACTAAATAATGCATTGATATGTCGCATCTGAAGCCTCAACACTGCTATTACATGTCATCTGTATTGCGTTTATTCAAATGTAATCTTTTATTTATTTGAGTCTAGGACTGATGTACGCTGAGTTGCACTGGCAAAACTAAGAACCTATAAACCAGATACCTAGTCTACTCAAATAAACCAAAGAACCTATCCACCAAATCATGCCACATTTATTTACAAAGTCTACCATACTAGAAGACCGAACTCGGGTCAAACTCGTGCCGAACTCGGACCAAACTCTGTTACCCTTTTGGTATGAAATCAACCAGTTCAATAGCTCCTGATTTCTTGGCCCAACGGTTGAAAATTTCAATTAAATCCCATCCGAATTTTGGCCGAATTCTGTTTACCTACAACCTATAAATAGGATTGGAATTCTAATTCTTACTCACTCAACTATTCTTAAGTCTTCTATCCTATTGTGAGCAACCCTCTAAGCCTTAACTTTCCCATCTCAAATAGCAACTCCCTAGCCTTTTTAGTGCCAAGTGCGATCTTGGTCTAGAAGTCTTCTGAGTTGTAAAAAGCTTTGTTCGATCAGTTACTCTCTCTCTCTCTCTCTCTAAACTGTGAAGTTGTGAGACTTTGAATCAAAACTCGTGGTGTAAAGAAGTGGCAAGCCTTCGAATCAAAGCTTGTGATTCACTATTGGTGATTATAGTGGAGAAACTTCGAGCTTGAGTTCTTGGGAGTCCTCTCAGAGGGATACCAGTATACATCTTGGTGTTTCAGTTTGCTTTATCTCTCTACTTTACTGTTTTACTTTACTGTCTCTATATACACTGTTAGTTAGCAACTGCCTTCATTCTGATAATTTTAAATTGGGTAGATTATTCTGCTGCACTCTATTCACCCTTCCCTCTCTAGAGTGGACTCACGGTCCTTCAACGACCAAGGCCTAAACTATGGCAAAGGTCCACGCTTGTCGCTGCGTCACTTCACTCCTAAAGACAAGCCTCAGACCTATTATCAATGGATATATCATGGTTTTGGGTATGTCACACCGCCAATGATTCTTGAAGGCTAGGAGGAAGAAGTCGAATTGTAATCTCACTCTTCACAGTCTTCTGCTTGGGACTTGTAAGCCCCCTGATTTTTCAGGAACGAATTTTAAAAAATCAAATTTTACAATTTTCTGGAATTTTCTGTAATACTTAACTAATTAAAAATCAAGGTATTTGGAATTAAATAATTTTAAATAATTTTAATCAATATTAAAATATTATGAAAATAATATTTTTAGGTGTAAAATAAAATATTAGACATAGGGTAATTTTTCTGGAATTTATTGGACCCCGAAAACATTTTTAAAGACCTAAAAACTAATTAATTATTAAACCAACCTGAACCCGGTTTATTTCTGAATCGGACCCGAACCGGTCTAGCTGAACTGAACCCAATTCCTAGCGGGTCTGGTCGGATCCGTAAATAAACGCGACCCGAAACCCGACCCGTTAATCCTAACCCTAACCCCCGTTTTCCCCCGATCCTTCGACTCTGCCGCCCTCCGCCCGTAATCGCCGGCTGCCCCGCTCCCTGCGCCGCTTGGCCTCCCCGCAACCGCCGGCGGCCCCTCGGTTCGCCTTCGCTCGTAACCGTCTCGGCCGCCGCTTCTCCTCCCTCTCCGCCTATAAATACCACGCTGCTCCGTCGTCTCACCCGTCGCCCGCTGCCACCTTCGTCCCCGGCCTCTCCCCAGCGCCTCTCTCCACCGGCCACCGCCCGCAGCTCTATCCTCCGCCTTCAGCTCCAGCCCCCGCTCCGCCGAGCTCCCCCAGCACCGACGATGCCTCCGCCTCGACCTCGCCGGCAGCAGCAGCAACAGCAGCAGAACCTCGCAGCCTCCAGCTCCGGTAGCCACGGTTGACGCCGCCGCCACGAAGACCCCGGCGAGCAGCCTCCACCGCAGCCACCAACTCCGGCCGCCTCCGGCAACGTCCAGCGTAAACCCTAACCCTAGCAGCCCCACCGCTTTGTCGCAAAGCCTCGCAAAGCGCACATTTTAGCACTCTGCAGAGCTCTGTTCAGGTAGTCATTTCTTTCTCCCCGCTGCCACGTTTCCCGTTCTGTCTGCTGTGACGCGAACCCTGTATGACCCTCTCGATGCCCGTCCAACTCGCTCGGTATGTCACGTCCTATTTTTCCCCGAAATTGAGTGTGCCCTGCCAAATGGGACGACTTGGTCATGTGCGGACTTCACCGAAAGGTGTGCGCCGTTAATACGGACGTATGAGATTTCGCCGAAGTTGATTTGGATGTGCGTGCACACCGGAATCAACGCGTATTCATCGACAACACCCTATATCGGCCCTATTCTGGAACTCGTTGTATCTTCGTATACGTACAACGTATCGAAACCAAACTTGTGCAATCTGACTCGTAGCAATATGCTGGTCCTGTGACCCAAGTTTGGTTCGATTCTGAGAACGTTGACAAAATCGCGTATCGTGGGCCCCACGGCTCCACTTGACGGGCGATTTTGTGATCGGCTCATCGGAATTCAGTTTTGAACATTCCGTTGGATTCGTATCATCGTTATGGACTTGTTGACACTAAGTTTGACGAATTTAGAGAACATTGTCTATGACATATTTTTTGGTGCGAAGCGGACCACATGTGGACCCCGCTTTGACCAAAAACGGTCACTTTCGCCCCTGTGTCCAAATTGGACTCAAGGACAGGCAATTCTAGCTATTTGATGTCTTCTGAACCTGATGGTAAAGTTTATTTCAGCAATCGGAGGAGTACCTGCAGATCCAGCTGATACCAGAGCAACAGTTGGAGTTAGAACCCCACACAAGTGTACCTTGCCATACTTGCAGCATTTGTTTATACTATTCCCTTGATTTAATTCTGTAAGATCTCTGTTCAACCTTGGACCGTGTGACATTACTTACCGTCCAAATAATATTCGGGTGTCAATACTGTACGCAGAGTTGTGTAATGTCACCTAGACATGGACATCGAGACCCTATACATTCTCGTGCTTGCATTATCAAGTACGTCATACTATAGGACACCTGACACTATTCATGAGACAGAATCTTCCTGAGATATTCATGATAATTCTGTATAAGATATATGTTTATAACATATACTTTATATATGCTTAGCTATCATTATGACTTATTGCATCAGTTAGAGGTCATGATCATGCGTGACATGGACATGAGACGTCGTGGACATGAGACGTATGATTACATTGGGTGGGGAGAGTATTACCATATCAAAGGCTGATTATATTATATATATATATATATATATATATATATATATATATATATATATATATATTATTATCTGGATGTGCTTTGGCACATATACTAGAGTCGTGATACTACTTGCTTTGGCATATATACTGGAGTCGTAATACTAATGCTGCTATGGATTTCCCCGACATAGAGCCTATAGTAGTCTCAGCCTGAGTATGATTAAAACTCTCACTTGCATATCACTTAGCTGGTTATATAGTTTACCCTATTGATTCATTTATTGCTGCACTGTATTTATTTTGGCTTCAGTTATTTTGTACCTTGCTATGTCCCCTAAGGACCTGGATCCGGATTATGTCCCCAGGAATAGCAGAGGAGATCCATCCCGAGGTATACGAGACAGGAGCAGAAGCAGGAGCGAAAGCAGGAACAGGAGCAGGCACTGGATCAGTACCAGAACCAGAAGACGAGTGATCGCCAAGGATTTCTTCTGAGTATATGCTTTATCCATACTCAGTTATTATTTTTGTTATCTTTATTCTTGACTATTGTACCAGACTCATTATCGGGTTGTTCCCCGAGTTATGTTTTATTAAGACTTGATATTGCTTTATATTCTGATATTGCTGTATTTATTTTCTGTGGATGAGATTAGTATATTTAGACCCTTATTATTGTAATACAGCTTAAGTACATCCTGATGGGTCTATTAAATTGGGTTTGCCCATCGGTGTGTGCTGTGGGCCAGAAGCGGCCGCATGCATTAGCATAAGATCAAGCATACCAGGAAAGAGCTACAAAATGACCACAGATGAATCCACCACCAAGAGCAGCACCAAGAGCCTTATTCCTTCCTACTTGTCACTACTGTAGCAAGATAGGCCATATTGAGAGAGAGTGCAGACGCAAGTTGGGACTGTGCTTGATTTGCGGATCCAGCAAACATTTAGCAAGAGGTTGCACGATGCATCGAGGAGAAGCACCAATGGTTAACCAACAAGCTTTACCAGTACCGAGGCCAGCCTATCCAGTATTGGGAGCACCGCAAACGGGAGTTGAAGGAGCCATACCACCACCCTAGGAAGGTATCAGCCGAGGCCACCTTTGATACCTCAGGCAGTACTCTTCCAGCAGGTCCAGCAGCAACAGAGGAATACACCACAAGGACGCGGACAATCTTTTGCGATGACCTAGGAGGATGCGCAGACTCATGGAGTAGCAAATACGCGTAAGTTTTTTATATATATCTATTCCTAGTATTGCTTTAGCTCGTGCCTGTTAGTTTGTGACCTTAGCTTTAACTTGGTAGTTTTGAACTTGCTAATAATTAATAACCAAGTATGTTTTATAAAGTGATAACCTAGTTTTTTTCTAAACTGTAGTTTTCTAGATTTCCTTCACTCTGGAAATTGCATAACTTCCATTGCTTAGGAAAAATGAAGTTTTTCCCTATGTGTTTTGCTTAAACCCTCATCCTTGATTCTCCTTGATCATGATCTTGATAGTGATGTATTTCGAACAATGCTTGTAACTGTGTCATCTCTGTTGAGCGGTTATTCTTTGATTGCGAGGACGCAATCCTCTTAAGGGGGTAGATTGTAAACCCCCTAATTTTTTAGGAATTTTTAAAAAAATCAAATTTCACAATTTTCTAGAATTTTTTATAATTTTTAACTAACTAAAAATCAAGGTATTTGGAATTAAATAAATTTAAATGAATTTAATCAATATTAAAATATTATGAAAATAATATTTTTAGGTGTAAAATAAAATATTAGACATAGGGTAATTTTCCTGGAATTTATTGGACCCCAAAAATATTTTTAAAGACCTAAAAACTAATTAATTATTAAACCAACCTGAACCCGGTTTATTTCTGAACCGGACCCGACCCAGTCTAGCTGAACCGAACCCAATTCCTAGTGGGTCGGGTCGGATCCGAAAATGAACTGGACCCGAAACCCGACCCGTTAATCCTAACCCTAACCCCCGTTTCCCCCGACCCTTCGACTCTGCCGCCCTCCGCCCGTAACCGCCGGCTGCCCCGCTCCCCGAGCCGCTTGGCCTCACAGCAACCGCCGGTGACCCCTCAGTTCGCCTCCGCTCGTAACCGTCCCGGCCGCTGCTTCTCCTCCCTCTCCTCCTATAAATACCCTGCTGCTCCGTCGTCTCACCCGCCGCCTGCTGCCACCGTCGTCCCCGTCTTCTACCCAGCGCCTCTCTCCACCGGCCACCTCTCGCAGCTCCATCCTCTGCCTTCTACTCCAGCCCCCGCTCCGTCGACCTCCGCCAGCGCCGACGACGCCTCCGACTCAACCTTACCGGCAGCAACAGCAGCAACAGAACCTCGCTGCCTCCAGCTCCGGCAGCCACGGTCGACGACGCCGCCAAGAAGACCCTGGCGAGCAGCCGCTAGCGAAGCCACCAGCTCCGGCCGCCTCCGGCGACATCCAGTGTAAACCCTAACCCTAGCAACCCCGCCGCCGTGTCGCAAAGCCTCGCGAAGCACATATTTCAACACTCTGCGGAGCCCTGTTCAGGTAGCCATTTCTCTCTCCTCGCTGCCCCATTTCCCGTTCCGTCTACTGTGACGCGAACCCTGCGCGACCCTCTCGATGCCCGTGCAACTCGCTCGGTGTGTCGCATCCTATGGCGATCACGAACTGTGATCCAAAATCAGGAAAATATTTACCCTATTTTCCCCCGGAACTGAGTGCTCCCTGCCAAAGGGGATGACTTGGTCGTGTGCGGACTTCACCTAAAGGTGTGTGTCATTAATACGGACGTTTGAGATTTCACAGAAGTTGATTTGGATGTGCGTGGCCACCGGAATCAACGTGTATCCGTCGACAACACCCCGTATCGGCCCTGTTCTGGAACTCGTTGTAACTTCGTGTACGTACGTCATATCGAAACGAAACTTGTGCCATCGGACGCATAGCAATACGCTGGTCCTGTGACCCAAGTTTGGTTCGATTCGGAGAACCTTGATAAAATCACGTATGTGGGCCCCACGGATCCACTTGACGGGCGATTTTGTGATCGGCTCATCGAAATTCAGTTTTGAATATTCTGTTGGGTTCGTATCATCGTTCTAGACTTGTTGACACTAAGTTTGACAAATTTGGAGAATACTGTCTCTGATATATTTTTCGGTGCGAAGCGGACCACATGTGGACCCCGCTTTGACCAGAAACTGTCACTTTCGCCCCTGTGTCCAAATGGGACTCAAGAACAGGCAATTCTAACTATTTGATGTCTTCTAAAACTGATGGTAACGTTTATTTCAGCAACCGGAGGAGTACCTGTAGATCCAGCTGATACCAGAGCAACAGTTGGAGTCAGAACCCCAGGCAAGTGTACCTTACCATACTTGCAGCATTTGTTTATACTATTCTCTTGATTTAATACTATAAGATCTTCGTTCAACCTAGGACCGTGTGATATTACTTAGCGTCCGAATAATATTCGGGTGTCAACACTGTACGTAGAGTTGTGTAATGTCACCTAGACATGGACATCGAGACCCTATACATTCTCGTGCTTGCATTATCAAGTACGTCATACCACAGGACACCTAACACTATTCATGAGACAGAATCTTCCTGAGATATTCATGGTGATTTTGTATAGGATACAGGTTTATGACATATACTTTATACATGCTTAGCTATCATTATGACTTATTGCATCAGTTAGAGGTCATGATCCTGCGTGACATGGACATGAGACGTCGTGGACATGAGACGTGTGATTACATTGGGTGGGGAGAGTATTACCATATCAAAGGCTGATTATATTATATATATATATATATATATATATTGTTATATGGAGGTGCTTTGGCACATATACTGGAGTCGTGATACTACTTGCTTTGGCATATATACTGGAGTCGTAATACTAATGCTGCAATCGGTTTCCCCGACACAAAGCCTATAGTAGTCTCAGCCTGAGTATGATTAAAACTCTCACTTGCATATCACTTAGCTGGTTATATAGTTTACCCTAATGATTCATTTATTGTTGCACTGTATATATTTTTGGCTTGAGTTATTTTGTACCTTGCTATGTCCCCTAAGGACCTGGATCCGGATTATGTCCCCAGGAATAGCAGAGAAGATCCATCCCGAGGTATACGAGACAGGAGCATTAACAGGAGCAGAAGCAGGAACAGGAGCAGGCACTGGATCAGTACCAGAACCAGATGACGAGTGATCGCCAAGGATTTCTTCTGAGAATATGCTTTATCCATACTCAATATTTGCTGTTGTTATCGTTATTCTTGACTATTGTACCAGACTCATTATCGGGTTGTTCCTCGCGTTATATTTTATTGAGACTTGATATTACTTTATATTCTGATATTGCTGTATTTATTTTTTGTGGATGAGATTAGTATATTTAGACCCTTATTGTTGTACTACAGCTTAAGTACATCCTGATAGGTCCATTAAATTGGGTTTGCCTATCGGTGTGTGCTGCCAGCCATTGCCACGTGTCTAGTCCCTCGATATTTTGGGACTGGGGCGTGAAAGAACTCCGGCACAGGTATCAGAGATATGCTCAAGCAAATATTGTCTATCAATATGGTGTTAATATACCCCGAAGAAGAAGACGAACACATGGTCGAGCTCTTCGAGGTAGAGCCATGGGCTCAATAGATGGAATCATATTGGGAACTTTTCTTCGAAAAACTACCTATCAGAGATAAGGTCGTACATGTCGAACTGGGAGATGACTCAGCTCCCAAGCTCATCTTCATCAGCAAAAACCTCTCGGTCGAAGATCGTGAATCTCTTATCTAGCTGGTAAAAGAGTATTTAAATGTCTTTGTATAGAGTTATTAAGATATGTCAGGCTTGGACCCACAAATTATAGTACACAAGCTCAACATCTTGCCAAATGCTAAGCCAGTGAAGAAACAACAATGGCTGTTCCGTCCGGACATCTTGGATGCCATTGAAGCCGAAGTGAATAAGTTGATAGCAAGCGACTTCATTCGCTAGGAGCAGCATTTAGATTGGGTAGCCAATATCGTTCCTGTTATCAAAAAGAACGATAAAATCTGAGTCTGTATAGACTTTCATAATTTAAATGCGGCTTACCCAAAGGACGAATTCCTCCTCCCGATCACAGACATAATAGCTGACAACACTTGTGGCTTCGAGCATATGTCCTTCATGGATGGATTATCGGGCTACAATCAGATCAAGATGTTCCCAGGCAACGAAAAACATACGATATTTCGAACATCGATAGGGGTATATTGTTATACAATGATACCCTTCAGACTAAAAAATGCAGGTGTGACATACCAGCAAGCTATAAGCACCATCTTCTACAAACATCTACGCAAGACATTCGAGTGTTATGTTGATGACATCACTGTCAAGAGCCATTTCTAGGACTACCACATCCACTATCTAAAGACGGTTTCAACTTATTGCGAGCGCACCAGCTAAAGATGAACCCCAGCAAGTCTTTTTTAGGATTCTCTAGTGAAGTTCTTGGGTTTCATCATAACTTCAAATGGTATTCACATAGACCCTAAGAAGACTAAGGCTATCATTAACATGCACCCTCCTAAGAATCTTCGTGGGCTTCGTGGCCTAAAAGGGAGGGTGGCGTACATCAGGAGGTTCATAGACAACCTCTCTGGGCGATGCCAACCCTTTACTCAGCTTATGAAGAAGGGAGTCTTCTTCGTCTGGACCAGAGAATATTGGCAAGTATTTGACAACATCAAGGAATACCTTACAAAGCCCCCAATGTTGGTGTCCCTAGTCGTAGGAAAGCTCTTCCTACTATATGTGTGAGCTATGGATCATTCTCTTCGCGCTCTACTAGCCCAAAAGATTGATACAGGTCATGAGCAGTCCATCTATTACCTCAGCAGAATGATGGTCGACGCGGGGCATAGGTACAACCCTGACAAGAAGGAGTGCCTCGCTCTGGTCTTTGGTATCCAAAAGACCCATCATTATGTGGCTAGGAAAACAATTTATGTCATCTCCCAAGTTAACCTGCTCAGAGTCCTCATAACTAAGCCTGGGATGCTTAACTCCCGCTTAGACACATGGGAAATACTGCTCTCGCCGTAAGACATGGTATTTGTCCTGCAGAAGGCGGTCAAGGGCCAAACATTGGCTAACTTTCTGGCAGCTCATCCCGTGCTAGAAACATCAAAGCGCTATAATGACATTCTGGATGAGGTGTTAGAGTCTAACGCGACGACGGTTAGTCCGTTTGGCAAATGTTCTTCAATGGTGCTTCAAGAACAGGGCCCAAGGGCGACATTATCGCTGGAGTAGGTATATTATTGATTTCTCCCGATGGCCTGGTCGTTCACCAAGCCTATTCACTCATAGAGTCATGCTCCAATAATGTATCAGAGTATAATGCTCTTATTATTGGGCTCCAACTGGCTAAACAGTTGGAGGTGAACTACCTAGAGGCCAACAGTGACTCCAAGTTGATAGTCAGTCAGGTCCGAGGCGAATACGAGGTCTAACACGAGGACTTAGTTCCTTACCACCAGGATGAGATCCGAATCATCTTCACCGTCACCTGGTTCTTCATAAAGCATATACCATGGATGCAAAATATTCAATTCGATGTCCTGGCCGGTCTTACAGCTTTCTTGAGAGTCCCGATTAAAAATTATCAATTTATCATAGTGATTGGTCAAGAATTGGTCTGCCCGAGAAATAACCTCTTCCAGTGTCTGAGTTACTTGGTGGAAATATACAACAACGTCAAAGACTGGAGGTTTCCTTTCATAGACTACGCAGTCTACGGGATCCTTCCAGACGACACAAAGAAGGCCACTTCTGTTAGAAGATGTTCCCTCCGGTTCTATGACGATGCATCTACTAAGATGTTGTATCACTGTTTGTATGACAGACTCTTACTACTGTGCCTATCAGATGCAGAGGAAAAACACGCACTCTGTGAAGCTCACAACGGTGTTTGTGGCATATACCAACATGGCCCTAAGCTGCAAGATCGTCTTCAACGAATATGCTATTACTAGCCAACGATGGTAGCAGATGTCGTCGAATATTCAAGAAAATACTGGATGTGTCAAATCCACCCAGACTTCGTCCACCAACTTCAGAATTCTTGCACCCAATTGTGGCTTCTTGGCCATTTGAGGCTTGGGGAATAGACATCATTGGACCTAGCCTACCGTCGTCGAAAGGGCACCGGTTCATTCTCGCCATAACTGACTACTTCTCCAAGTGGACGAAATCTATACCACTCGCTGAAGTAAAAATGTCCAACGTGATCATCTTTGTCAAGCATCACGTCATCTATCATTTCGGACTACCTCGTAGGATTATCCACGATAATGGTCTATAATTTGCGAGCCATGACAACGTAGCTTCAATGGCATAATCCAATGTTGAATAGATTACTGGAAGCATTCAACATGACCATCATAAAGCTACTTAATAAGCTCATCACGTCCAATCAACGTGAATGGCATAAGAAACTAAGGGAATGCCTCTGGGTCTATCGTACAATGGTCTGAACCCCAACTGGCACTATGTCATTCTTCCTAGTTTACGGGAGCGAGGTTGTTCTCCCTCAGGATATCCAAATTCCCTCGCTTAGGGTGGCTATCGCCTACAAGTTGACAGATGATGACAACCACAGCCGATGGCTACAAGAGTTGGAAGCACTCGACGAGAAGCATCTCTTAGCTCAACATCATATTGAGTTATACCAGGTACACCTCTCCAGAGCTTTCAACAAACGTATTGGCAGTGAGAAGAGAAATGGTCATGACGCATAAGACGTCCAAAAAATTTAACCAAAATGGGAAGGCCCTTCGTTGTGGAATTGGTATATTCCAACGGTGCATACCGGCTCACAAAACCCAATGGAGACTTGCTGGTGATGCTGATCAACAACAAGTTCCTTAAAAAGTACTATGTCTAAAGTTAGGCTTGTACTCCCCCTATCCCAACAGGACAATTAAGATGTACAATGTTTATATTTTGTTCATCCCCAGCAAGTGCACATGTGTGGCACAAATTTTTCCCCATAAACTTATTATCAAAGCTATTATTTGTATTCAGGAGCCTTGAATATGCAATAGATAATAGATCCTCCAAATCTCCTCAGTGGGGCAATCCTCAAGTCTATCAACACAATTTTCGCGTGGACTAATTAAAAAAATTATTTACCTCGGGAATTAGTTCACGTCCATACTACCTCTGAATTATAGTCCTAACGTTATCTCTTGTAGGGTTTGCCACATCCACATTACCTCTGAGCAAACCTCCTTATTTTAGCTTTCGACTGTCACATCCATGATACCTCTAATGTTGATTTTCATCTAAATTTATCGTTCGTAGTTAACCTTAAGTACGCCATGGATGACAAGTCCATAAAACCTATTACGTCCATATCACTTCTGATAGGCTTTATTCTCAAACTTATTATTTGCACTCAAGTGCATAATAAATAATAGGTCCACCTAAGTATCCCCAGTTGGATGTTCCTAACAACTGCGGTGTTGTACTACGTCCACATTACCTCAAGTACAATATCCAAGTTCACACATAATTGCAACAAAAGAGGAGTGCTAGAAGTATACAAACTTTTCATTAATATTCAAGATCATGAGTACATATGTTAGAAATCTATTACATCCAAGATTTTTATTAATATTCAAAATCATGAGTACATATGATGGAAGTTTCTACGATAAGAACCTTCTCCATTAAGCTGCCCCTCTTTGGTGTTTCAGGTACCAGTAGAAGCAAGAAAAATATGCTGGAAATCATACGCGTAAAACCCTCGATATGCAGGAAGTCCGCGTAAAGCAGAGCTCCAGCACTAGGTGACGTGAAATATAACTTCAGAGCCATCGGCGTACAACAGAGCTTCAACGCTAGTTCAGCGTAAAATATAGCTCCAGAACAACCCGCGTAATGCAGTATTTCCATACTGCTTCGGCGTAAAAAGGTTGCTATATCGCCATTTCAACGTATAACCTATCTACTTTTAATGCAGCGGGAATTTGTATGAGGATCTCTTCGTATTCCTCGAATGAACCTGTCAGTAGAAGAAGTAAACCTGACTCCTGACAAAGTGTACTGCACGACGACCGAGAGAACGGCTGTTATGATGATTCTACACAGAGGCCCAGACTGTCGTTTAGTGACACAATCCTTGACACAAGACGTTATTTACGCATACAAGGGATACGCTGCCTATTTTACATAGGTAGAGATGAGCTTTTACGCTCAGGAAGAGACGAAACCAACCGCCACGTCAAAAGTTATTCTTCGTACAGAATTCGAGGCACGTCTCTGCAGTTAATGTGCGAGATGGTGGCAGATCTCTGCATTTAATGCACAAGATTTGGTTCTACTTTCAAAGACTGGGTGAGCTATAATTAGGGCTAATACGTCCACATCACCATCCCCGCACATTACGCCAACCAGGCTATTTTTAGCTATAAGGAGCACGCTATACGCTATCTCCTTGAAATAGGTCGACTCGGGCTATATTTGCAGAGCATCAAGCTTTACGCAGCTACTTGGCTTCTACGCCAACTTGACAGCTACTTGGCTTCTACGCCAACCTGACAACTATTCGGCTTCTACGCCTATTTTGGCTTCTTCGTCAACATGACAGATATTTGGCTTCTACGCTAATATAACAGCTACTTGGCTTTTACGCCATCAGAGCAGCTATTTGGCTTTTATGCCAATGAGACAGTTATTTGGCTTTTATGCCAACCATCTTTACGCGAGGAGCAGTTATCTACGTGGCTTGCATACCGTGATCTTCGATGAGCGATTATACGCATTATCTCGTAATGGGACACGCGTCACACGCCAATTCAAGGGATCATTCATACGTGGGTAGCAGTTATTATAACCGCCGCGTAAAAGGTGCAGCTCTCTCCGTTTTTCGGTTTCTACGCCGACTGTAGCTGAACTCTATAAATGGAGACCTCCGGCCATGGAGGTCCAGGGTCGAAGATTTTTCAATAAAAGAGAGTATATCCAGAGAGTGTTGATTGACCACTTTGGCAAAGAGAGTTTAAGCCCTTTTGCAGTCTTTGAAGCTTCTTTTTCGTCTTCTATATTACTTCTTCGTCATCGTGTGGTCCAAGGGACAAAGTGATCGACCGCAGATCAGACTCATATAGCAATATTTCCCCAGAATCAAATTTTTGTACTTAACATCCTCGTATAGGATTAATTGTACTTCTTTTTCTTGTTTGTAAACCAAAGAAAGGGTTTTGTATAAACCTAGTTTCAATTTCTTTCGTTTATTATCAAACACAAGATGGCGACTTTGCTGGAGACCTCTTTCTCATCTGACGAGAAAGCCATTGCTCAACACGATACTGTGTCCGTAGGATCAACGAAAAAGACTCTGGTCGTCCAATTCGACCAATCAGCCTACGAAGACATGCTTCGAGCAGGGGGTAGCTCTCATTCCCTCTCTGTCCAAGACAACAGGAAATTGCGTAAAGTATGGATGCCCCGGACATCCCCTACCATTCCTGCAGACTCTTTCTCTCCGACCGACAATGTTGTAACATCGCAACCTGTGCGCCCCGTGCATAAAACTTTGTCTCCCGTTTGTGATATGGCAGACAAAGCTTCTGGCAATGCCTCAGTTCTAATCCAGAAGTCTACTCCGCGTCCTGCGCGTAAAACTCTGTCTCCCGTCTGTGACGTGGCAGACAAAACTTCTGGCAATGCCTTAGTTCCAATCCAGGATTCTACTCCGTGTCATGCGCGTAAAATACAGTCTCCCGTCTGTGACATGGCAGACAAAATTTTTGATAATGCCTCAGCGCCAATTCAGAAATTCTAAAAGTGTCCAGCGCGTAAAAATACATCTTCCCTCTACAAGGAGGCAGATGGTCCTGGCAATCGCTGTAAGGGAAAACAAGTGGCGGACTTCCCAACCTCTCGGCCTTTACGCCATCAAAAGAAGAATCTGCCTGCTCTCCAGATTATGCGGGATGCTGATGGCTGATTGAGGACTTCCTCTGTTTAACGCCAGCCTGAGCAAAATTCCATATTACGCCAGGTCAAGCCTCTCAGCATAAAGGAGGCCCAGTTCGTGGATAGATTCGCTCCTCATGGATTATATGCTACTCACATGGCTGAACTGCTGTATACGTATGGCAGGAAGAGAGTTATGGTTCCCAATATCCGCATTCCAACTGATGTAGAAAGGCGGAACAAGCCTTCTTCTTCTTCTGTTAATCCTCCTGACTTGCGTAATTTCTTGATTCAGAATCGCAAAGATAGGGGATCTTCTAACATATCTATTACACCCCCTAGGGAGCATTGTTGTAATAGTCACAAAGTTGTAGTTAATTATTGTTGTTCTAAAACAAAACGGTCAGTTTTTGACCAGTTGAACTACTCTTTATCTTTACAAGAAGAAGAGTCAATATTCGCATCAGTGAACATGGCTTTACACATTCCTAGAGGAAGGTCAAATTCAAGACGTCATCCCTCTAGGACTCCAAGCCATAGGAGATTCAACAGACTCCTTGAGAATATTTATGCTGGTGTGTTTCAAAACACTCGTTCAAGGTCACGACAACCGACTTCATATTTTTCTGATTCCGACACTGGGGGTCGCCAATTTTTTGAATCGGATGTTGAAAGTATAGATTCAATCTCTACGGAGATCTATACTGATCCTTCCATAGCATCCAGAGAAATGGGAGCTAATGCCATTAGAGATGAACATGAAGAGGCTTCCCCATCAGGAAGTATTGAGCAACGCATCGCTGTATTGGAGACATCACTGAAAGAGATGCAGTCCATGATGCAAAATATACACCAGATGATGCTGACTCAACATACAGCTGCTATAGCTCAAGCATCGGTCCTTCCGACTCAAATACATGTGGGGGTGGACTTACCACCTTCCAACACAAACCAGGAGCCGGTTCTAGATCAAGAGTCAGCGGCTCCTCAACTCCTTAACTCGGAGAATGTATTGCCTCCTGCTGGAGTTACAATACCAGCTGAAGATCCGATGCAGGCAGTACGGGAATTAAAAGCCCAATTTGATTCCTTGAAGCATAAGGATCAGCTCAAGAAATTGGGAATCAACCAACCATATCTAGCTATCTGGGATGAGATCCCTTTCCCACCTAAATATAAACCACAGGCTATGGTTTTGTTTGAGGAAAAGACGTCATCGAGCCAGTACATGAACTACTTCAGCATGATGACAGTGTTATTGCAAGGGAATGACGCCCTTCTCACTCGAGTGTTTAAAGGCTGTCTGTCTGGGGTGGCTTATCAGTGGTACCGTAGTCTTGCGGATAACTGTATTACTTCCTTTGAAGATTTCAAGTCTCTGTTCTTCGCGCGGTTCTAAGAAGAAGGGATGGACATGTCTATGTCCTCTCTCATCGAAGTAAAGCAGAAGGAGAAAGAGAACGTTCGCACTTTCATCGAACATTTTCGTCAGGCCACTTTGCAAATGCCTTCCAGAGTTCCAAATTCGGCATTGGTGGACATTTGTAGGAAGAACCTTCTTCCATTGATCTCGGTATTCATAGGACCATATCAGTTCCATGATTGGCCCTCATTTATCATCTCAGTAGTAGCCGCTGAAGCCAAAAGTCGGAAGGCGCATGACAATGGAATCATGATCTCTACCTCTGATAGAGAAAAGAGGTCATCATCTAACAGCGACCATCCTCGTGGTTCTAAAGGAAAACAAGCTTTTGCGATCAATACGTCCAGGAAAAATACTGCGACAACCACACAGACGAAACCTGGGACTTCTAGGCCCATTGAAGCGTATTCTTTTGACGACGATGATATTCCGAGCATATTTGATTATCTAGTCAAAAGCGACAAGCTTACCCTCCCCGAGGTAAAGCGGCCTAATGAAGTCGGCAGTACCAATAATCCTAAGTACTATTTTTTCCATAGGTACATACATCATGCCACAAAGGCGTGTTATGTACTAAAGAGGAAAATCGAGGAGTTGATCGACGCTAAGGCCATCACTCTGCATAATAGTGAGAAGACGGTCACTGCCAATATGATCTATCTCCAATTCGGCAATCTGCCTCCTCAAGAAGTTTCGGATGGGGTTGTACCTATTTCCTGGATGATGATGAACATTGTTAATCTTTCTCCGGCCAGGGGTCAAAATCATGACCTGGTACCCCTATCTACCCAGCGAGGTGAGATTATGTGGGTTCATCCTGATCTGGTGTCAGAGATCGAGGAAGAGACTTAAGCTGTTATGGCTAAGTATAAAAAGAACTCGAAGCATAAACCATGCCATATGGTTGCAATATCCTCGACATCAAAAGAAGAGGATTTGGCTACCGGAACCCGTTCAGGAAAAGCCTACCTCAAGGACTATAGAGAAAATCAGGAAGATACAACGGCAGACACTTCAGCTGCCAGACTTCCATATACTGAACCTGTCATACCAGAGGCAGGTCCTTCTAGACCAACTTCGGCGGACAAGGACAAGCAAAAAGAAGTATATTTTGATAAACCTTTGAAAAATATTCAAAACAAAGGTTTAGAAAAACCATATAACTTCGACATCCTGGCCAAATTGGCTAATACACCAGCCAGACTATCCATTTTTGAACTACTCAGGCTTTCCAAAGATACTCGTCAATCCCTGAGTGAAGCATTAATGCAGGCGGATGTATGCTTGACTCAGCTCAAGTCCCCCAATAAAGAACCTGTGGCATACCCTCAATGCTATAGTATGATGGAAGTGATCCCTAACATCACTTTCACTCAAGATGACATGCTGTTGAAAAATAACAAGCATGACAGGCCCCTCTATTACACCGGTTACGTCAGTTCCAAGGAGGTAGACCTGATTCACATAAATCCAGGATCATCGATCAGTATTATCCCTCATAGTCTTCTCAGACCGCTGAGGATTCCTACCAGCAAACTGACTTACACCACCACTACAATCATGGATTTTAATGCCAGGAAGAGCAAACCATTGGGGAAGATTCGTTTGAGGATCCAGATTGGTGACCTTAGATCAGTAGCTACATATTATGTCATTGATTCAGAGGTGTCCTACAATATTCTGCTAGGCAGACCATGGATCCACGATCATAACATTGTTCCTTCGACCCTACATCAATGCTTCAAATATGTAGACGCCCAAGGAACAGTAAAAACGGAGTTTGCTGACCTTAACCCGTTCAAAGGAGTAGAATCATACTATTCCGATACCATGTTGTACTCCCAAGACTATATGAAGGAGGTGTCAGGCAAGACAGAGGAGGAATCCTACCGGAAGCCAGAAGAACCCTCTGCCGAGCAACCCCTGTCAATCAAGGTGAAAGGATAGACTACCCGTCTGAAAGTCATGGAACCCATGGCCATCCACTTGAACAAAACCGAATCAAGATGAGGTGATCCTCTAGTGATCACTTTGAACCAGAAGCCTCAACCTTTGGTCATCAACCTCCGACGCAACAAGCAGCCGACTGATGTAAATACAACCGGCAACGTGGTTTCTAACGATAATAAAGATTCTCCTTTCCAGTATATTGATACTCAATTTCCAAATCAGGAATCCTTCCCCCACAATGATATAGAACCTATAGCACAAAAATTCTTGGAGGCTATAGACTCCTATCATCCGCATGTGTGGGAAGTGGCGTCAACATCTAATGTCATCGCGACATACGGGCCACATGAAGATTCTATCTTTATTATCCTACCTACTCACAGCAATCAATATCCAATAGTCTTCGGTCGTATGTGCAGCAGACCGACTGTACAAGAAGACTCTCACGAGTCCGATGCTGGGAAAATGCAAGTTCACAGATATAGCCCACAAGCTTTGAAGATTATGCAAAGTATGGGTTATGATCTGAAATCAGAATCAGGCCTCAACTATGAAAAAGACAGTCGAATGCCGTTGCATGGTCATCCCTACTGTCAACGAACGCATTTTGGGTTAGGGTATACCACTTCCTTTGCAACTTCTGAGTCAAGTGAGGATATCTTTTCCTCTCCTCAAGATGACTCGTCGACCTCCGACTCATATGCTGATCTCAAACAAGCATCATCAATAAATATGGTATTGACAGATTCTTTCGAAGCAGACGAACAAGAATCTGAACCGTTTAAGAATGACTCTTGGGCTCAGCAAATAGATACACAATGGGAACTCCGGTTCGAGCAGAGAGAATCGCCCACTGAAGATAAAGTTATCCAAATCGATGTTGGGGATGAACTTTCACCAAAGCCGATATTTATCAGTAATAATCTTTTCGAAGAAGAAAGGGAAGAAATAATCCAGCTGATAAAAGAATATATCGATGTCTTTGCGTGGAATTATGAGGATATGCCAGGACTTGATCCTAAAGTGGCTACCCATAAGCTCAACATATTGCCCAATTCGAAGCCTATGAAGCAACATCAACGCCGGTTTCGTCCGGATATGATGGATGCCATCGAAGCTGAAATTAGGAAGCTGATAGCCTGTGGGTTCATCCGGGAAGAACAACATCCTGAATGGGTCGCCAATGTTGTCCCAGTCATGAAGAAAAGTAGGAAAGTGCGTGTTTGCATCAATTTTTGAGATCTGAATGCAGCCTGTCCCAAGGATGAGTTCCATCTTCCCAGTAAAGACGTCATAATCGATAATACATGTGGTTTTGAGCGCATGTCTTTCATGGACGGATTTTTAGGATACAACCAAATCAAGATGCATCCTAAAGACGAGAAGCATACTGCCTTCCGGACACCATTGGGGGTATATTGCTATACGGTCATGCCCTTCGGACTGAAGAATGCCGGGGCTACATACCAACGAGCTATGAGTAACATATTCCATGAACATTTATGCAAAATAGTGGAATATTACGTAGATGATATTGCTGTCAAAAGCCGCCTCACGGATAATCAGATCCAAGACTTGAAGACAGTATTCGAGTTGATGCGCCAACACCAACTTAAAACGAATCCTACAAAGTCCTTTCTTAGTGTATCCAGTGGCAAATTCCTGGAATTTGTCATTACCGCTAAAGACATTCAAGTGAACCCTGATAAAGTAAAGGATATCTTAGAAATGCGACCACCCCGTAATCTGAGGGAACTCAGGGGATTTCAAGGTCGTCTGGCTTATATTAGGAGATTCATATCCAACCACTCTGGGAGATGTCAACCTTTTTCTCGCCTGATGAAGAAAGGGGTGTCATTCATATGGGACGAAGCCTGTCAGCAAGCATTTAATGATATCAAATGCTACCTCACCAATCCTCCAATTTTGGTGCCTTCCGTCATAGGAAGACCATTCTTGCTGTATGTTCGAGCAATGGATCATTCTTTAGGGGCTCTCCTCACACAGAAGAACAATGAGGGTCATGAAAAGGCTATCTACTATTTAAGCAGGATAATGGTATCCATCATATCCGGACGAAACCGGCGTTGATGTTGCTTCACAGGCTTCGAATTGGGCAATATGTTTAGCTTATGGGTAGCCACTTCAGGATCAAGTCCTGGCATATCCTCATAATTCCACGCAAAGACATCGATATATTCTTTTATCAGCTGGATTATTTCTTCCCTTTCTTCTTCGGAAAGATTGTTACTGATAAATATCGGCTTTGGTGAAAGTTCATCCCCAACATCGATTTGGATAACTTTATCTTCAGTGGGCGGTTATCTCTGCTCGAACTGGAGTTCCTATTGTGTATCCATTTGCTGAGCCCAAGAGTCATTCTCAAACGGTTCAGATTCTTGTTTGTCTGCTTCGAGAGAATCTGTCAATATCGTATTTACTGATGATGCTTGTTTGAGATCAGCATATGAGCCGGAGGTCGATGATTCATCTTGAGGAGAGGAAAAAATATCCTCACTTGACTCAGAAGTTACAAAGGAAGTGGTATACCCTAACAAAAAACGCGTTCGTTGACAGTAGGGATCACCATGCAACGACATTCGCCTGCCTTTCCCATAGTTGAGGCCTGGTTCTGACTTCAGATCATAACCCATACTTTGTATAATCTTCAAAGCTTGTGGGCTATATCTGTGAACTTGCATTTTCCCAGCATCGGACTCGTGAGAGTCTTCTTGTATAGTCGGTCTGCTGTGCATGCGACCGAAGACTATTGGATACTGATTGCTGCAAGTCGGTGGAATAATAAAGATAAAATCTTTATGTGGCCCGTAAGTCGTGATGACATTAGATGTTTATGCCACTTCCCACACATTCTGATGGTCGGAGCTAAACACCGGTATAATCCAGTAGAAAAAGAATGATTGGCCCTAATGTTCGCCATTCAGAAAATATGACATTACGTTACGGGCCAGACTATTTATATCATCTCCAGAATCAATCCTCTTCGGGTATTGATGAACAAGCCGAGCGTTCTTAATTCCTGACTCGCGACTTAGGCAATGTTATTAACACCGTACGATATGGTGTATGTCCCTCAGAAGTCCATCAAAGGCCAAGCATTGGCTGATTTCTTAGATGCTCATCCGATTCCGAAAACTACTAAACTATACGAGGACATTCCCGATGAAGTTATAGAATGTAATTCCACAATGGAAGGTGATACATGGCAGTTATTCTTTGATGGTGCCTCCAGAACTGGTCCCAGGGGAAACGTGGTTTCAGGAGTAGGAATTGTCCTGGTCACTCCTGATAAACTCGTCATCTATCGAGCATATTCCCTCAGCGAACCCTGCTCTAATAATGTGGCAGAGTATAACGCTCTACTAATCAGGCTCCAAGTCGCTAAAGAATTGGAGGTCGAATACCTAGAAGCTTTTGGGGATTCTCTGCTAATCGTCAATCAGATCAGAGGAATATATGAAGTTCGCTATCCAGATCTCATTCCTTATCACCAAGCAACGATCGAGATAGCCTTGTCTTTAAAAGGGTTCTTCCTAGAGCATGTGCCTCGATCTCAGAATTTGGAAGCTAATGCCCTAGCCAGTCTAGCTACAGATCTAGCTATTCCTATAAGGAGACAGAATTCGGTGATTCTTCTCAACAAAGATCTGTTCTGTGTAAAAAATAACTTTCACATAGAACGCAGCTACGCTGTAAACACGATTCCTCCCAAGAGATACTGGAAAAGTCCCTTTATAGACTTCGTGTCATACGGAATCTTACCAGAGGATCCTAAAGAAGCAGTATCCATCAAAAGACGATCATTACGCTTCTATTTTGATGCGTCTTCACAATGTCTATATCGCCGAATATACGATGGACTGCTATTACGATGTCTCTCAGACGATGATGCAAAACGGGTTATCCGAGAAGCTCACGATGGTGTATGTGGAGCACATCAACCCGGTCCTAAGTTACAGGATAGCATCAGGAGGATGGGCTACTACTGGCCTACTATGATCGCAGATGCAGTAAAATATACAAGACAATGCAAAGCCTGTCAAGTTCATACAGATTTTATACATCAGCCTTCTGAATATCTGTATCCTACGATTGCATCTTGGCCTTTTGAATCATGGGGTATGGATATTATTGGTCCTATTCACCCATCTTCTTTTAGAGGACATCGGTTCATATTGGCCATCACGGATTATTTCTCTAAATGGGCAGAGGCGATCCCTCTTGCTGAGGTGAAGACATCCAACGTGATCAGCTTCATCAAGCATCATGTTATTTATCATTTTTGGATATCCCGAAAGATAATTCATGATAATGGGCCTTAATTCATCAGCCAAGCGTTTCATCGATTTTGCGATAAGAATCGGATACAAAATATGGCCTCTACGGCATACAATCCTGCTGTTAATGGTTTGGCGGAAGCTTTTACCAAAACCATTATCAAACTCTTAAAAAAGTTCGTCTCTTCGATCAAAAGAGATTGGAATAAGAAGCTAGGAGAGTGCCTCTGGGCATACCGCGCAAAGGTACGAGCACCGACGGGTTGTACCCCATTCTCATTAGTCTACGGGTGTGAAGCAGTTCTCCCCATTGAAATCTAAATTCCATCACTCTGAATAGCAGTGGCTAATGAGTTGACTCAGGAAAATAATGATCGACTACGTCTTCAAGAGCTAGAAGGATTAGACGAGAAATGCCTTCAAGCTCAACAGCACATTGCATTCTACCAGGCGCGCATCTTCAGAGCTTTTAATCAAAAAGTGAAGGAGAGAGTGTTCAAAGTTGGCGATCTAGTTCTAGCTGTGAAAAGGCCAATGATCATTACATACAAGAGTAGGGGTAAATTTTAGCCCAAATGGGAGGGCCCTTATGTGATTGAAATGACGTTTTCAAATGGCGCCTACAGATTAGCCACGCCTAACGGAGATCTGATAATGGCCCCTATCAACGGCAAATTCCTGAAGAGGTACTATGCTTAATCTCCTTTGCTCAACGGAGTATGGTGAAGATCTTATTCTGATAACACTACATACAAAAAACTGGTTGGATCATATTCTATCATGTTCTCATGACCTTTGAATAGATATGTTTAACTAATTTGGAACTTCAAGACCTATCACGTCCATATTACCTCTGATAGTATTTTGTATACAAATTTAGTTGGATCATATTCTATCATGTCCATATAACCTCTGAATAGGTATATCCAGCTGAAGCTTAACGAAAGGATATCACGTCCATATTACCTCTGATATCACTTTCACCCTAGTCTATCATTTATATTCAAAAATGATGGGTCCACCAAAGTCAGATAGAGTTTCTTTATTATCTCCTGGTGGAGCAAAATTACATAAAGAAGCAAAGAAGTACATCATTGGGGAGGAGCAGTTAAATCGCGAATCTGTCACGCCAAAGTAGCTATCCTCTCATTCCTGGAGTTCAAGACGTTAGCACGAGCCCGCTCTAGCCGTACCTCGTCATTGCTCATGAGGGACAGTTCGGACCGAGCCTGAACAAAATTGGCGCAGGTGACTCCTGCACGTGCCAAGTTCTGTTGAGCTGTATCCAGTCGGCCATTCACCACATCTAGAGCTGCCGATGACTGGAAAGCCTACTCCTTTGCCTGAGCGAGTTTGGCTTCCAGTTTGCGGACCCTAGCTGCATTTCCTTCATGTTCAGCCTTGCACTTTGTTTGAAGAGGAATAACCTCCTCCAAGACGGCCTTTCCTTCATCTATCCCCCGCTGCTATGTCTGGATGGATTTATTCAAGCGTTCCATCTGTTCAGCAAACTGCGCAGTCAGGGATTCATATTCAACCTGAATCAAGTCATCGATGCTGCCTCGAGATAATTGCAAATATTCGTTAATGGGTTATTCTAAACCATTAACTATTTGCTCTAGCGTATTAGCCCTGTCAACGTTACTGAAGTTTCTAATCTGCGCTATAGTAAAATTGGAGGACATCTTCAGAGCCTCGAAGCCTAGATTCTTCTCCAGCACCATCGATATCAGCGTTTTCAAAGTGATATAGAAAACGCTAGTAAACTGCTCAACTATCATGGATAAATTCGAGTGGACGCTGGGAGTGGCTGGGATATCGGTGAATTCTCCTCCATGAATGACTGCAGAGGATGTTGCTACAGTCGTCGCTTCGACAGATGGCGCTACAAAAGAATGAACACCAGCAATGATTGAAGTTGCTGGCATACTCAACGAAGGAGGTACAGTTGTGATGATAGGCTCATCCTCCTCTAATGATATCTGGACTGCTGCGGGCGAGACGACACCTAAAAATGTTGCAGACAAAGGCCCGGCAGCTTCTAAGCATGCCTCTTCGATAACAAATTCAAAGGGTGCGTCAATTCCACCTTCTCCAGAGATATCTGCGCCTGCAAAGAAGACAAGAGAAAGTTAATATCAAACTGATATTAATTTTCCTAAAAGAGGCGTAAAGACAACATTTACCCATGGTCGATGGTATATATGTCGCGTATGCAGCCAGTACAGCTAAATCATTTCTTAATGATGCTAAGCGAGCTGTCATACATGGAGAAGAGGGTGCACCAACTGACACTGGCAGGTAGTCTTCCCAGTCTTCACCAAGATCCACTCGAGGCTTATCGGGTGGAATCTCGCTGGATATACTTACAGACGAAGTAGGGGTTACTCCCATTATTGGTCTGGATAAAAGTATATGTAATCTTATTACGCTCGGCCTCGAAGGCGATCTTATAGCACTACCAGAAGCAGTAGTAGCAGCGATCTCGAGCAAAGAATCTCCGACACTGTCAACCGGAACTATGGAGGTTCCCTCTCTAATAGGCGAAGGACCTCCAATCAAAGAATCATCCCCAATAGGGGAAACGACAGGCTCGCTCCTAGGAGTCCCTCTGGTGGAAGCCCTTTTCAGACCTCTGGCGACCTTCTTTTTGCGAGGAGAAGGCTCTTTCGGAGTGAAAGCCTTCCGTTTCTGGGGGATAATGAGAGGCTCTACTGGCGGAGCTATTACGCCCCTCGGTATTGTCGTCAAGAACTCGTCTACCCCGGCGGTGTCCTTATTTTCGTCCGAGAAAATAGACGGAACCTCCTCCGTTGCAGTGGACCGATGGGAGGACATCCTAAAACTTCCATGCACATCAAAATCACGATGGAAAGTGTTTATGGACGCATAGAACTGCACATACGAGTGAAGGATCCGCAACTCCATAGAAAGAGAAGTCGCGGGCACAGCAAAAGTCGCACCAGTACAGCCCGTGATAAAGTATCGCCATCCCCTGGATCCATCAATAAGTCCACATTTAGACTTGAAGCTGGTAATGGCATTCCCCACATGCAGCTGATCATACCCAAACAGCCTGGCAAACCGACTGAGAAAATAAGGCCCCAGGTAGCAATGGTCATCACTTCTGTATAGCAAATGGGAAGGTCTAATGCAGACCAACCAGTAGAAGGCTTCAGGAAAAAGAATGGTCCTCCCATGGCCCTCATCCTTAAGTTTCTTCCCCTGTTGATTGATATGTACGGGGGGAACGATGCAGAAGATCTTCCAGCTGTGGGCAACGTTTAACGCCCGCCGGCAATCTGTGACGGTCACCACATTCCAGGAGGAATTTTTGTAATTCAACAAGAAGTTATTTCCTGAACCGCTGGCAGGACCGGGAGACATCACCCTGGGGTTGTGAAGAATCAACCATCCCATCAGGTATAGGAAGGGTAATTCCACCCTGGGAAAGCTTTCATGCTGCGTCTCATCAGCGAGCAGCCCATCCATAAGGGCCCTCAAGCCTGCTTGTATTCTCATACCATAGCAGGAAGCAGGCCCAGTCTTGCTTCGAACACTAAATGCACTACAGGCCATAAGGTGGTACGATGGATGCGATCTGCAGACGCTATGCCAGGCACTACCCAGTGACGAAGCCAGATGGAGAGGAAGCCAGCTAATTGAGCTTCCTTTGACAAAGGCTTGCGATAATGCCTCATATAACTGAAGACTTTTGTGCCTGCAGCGCAACCCCCTATCGCCTTGTTAAAAATATGATCTGAAGCCCCTGCGTCTTCAATAAGGTCATCGACCGTGTTAGCATTCAGCATACTCAGGGGGTTCAAGGGCCTATCTCGGCTATCTACCTCCTTGTCTGGCTTAATATTTCTGGCTTGATGGAAGAAAAGATAGGTGGCCCACTTGTTGATGTGATCCAAATCAGAAGGCTCCTTGTAGAAAGTGGTACAGGCAAGATAGTGGCACATCAGCTCCTGATATACTGCCACAGCCCGAGGGTTTATATCCCTCAACTCCCAGTTTGTAGGGACTTACTCCTCATTCGGAGTGTCCCCCATTGGCAGCCTTGAAATTTCTGCCATCTCATGAAGGGCCAGGCCCAACTCCCCTAGCGGAGTGGCAAAAGTCCAGCTGAGCGAGTTGTATCGCTCCATCAAGGCTAGGAACAGGTTGGGGTAGACAGGCAGCCCAACACTTGTGGCGCTCACAGCCGCGAATAAGCCAATATGTTCCAGCTCCGTCAGGAAGTGCTTCAGGGCCCAGACAGTTAAACTGGCCCATTGGAGATTCCCCGGGCTAAGCCATCCGATGGATCGAGGGTTGACCCTGGGGTACATTCCTTTCTGCCCCATAAAGTCATTGCAGAAGGTCGACATCTGAACTGGCTGGATCAGCGACGTATCCTCACTCGGGACACTACCCGGCAGTAATCCCCGGAAGGGCATAACTGGACCTGAAGGTCTGCTCATAAAGGATCCTTGGTTCAATCCTTTGTTATATGAGATCTTCCCCGGACGGCGGTGAATATCGGGAGTCAGAACCCATGACATCTTTCTAGGATGGGTGGCGTGGAAGAACGTAGAGATGGGATAATCCCTAGGCATATTGGGCAGATACATCACCGTGCCCTCAGCAGTAAACACCCAATCCTCCTTCTTGGGCTTGGTCTGGGATTGTTTATCGATCACATCCCCGAATAAGAAACCAGGTTTCTTATACTCCGTCCCGTCTATGTATGTCAGGGGCTCCCCATTGATCATACTCAGCAGCATACATTCTTCCTGGGACGAGATCAAGGTTCCCCTTTCTTCAGGATAATTGGCTCCAGAAATATGGAATGTCACATGGGACAAGTCCTCCAAGTAGTTTGAGCTCAACATCCCGGCAGCGGAGCCCATAACTTCAGCCAATGGAGAAATCTGCAAGTCCACTACAAAATATAAGAGAATAAGTCAGTTTCTACACTAGACGCTACACTCTTGCTTTTTACGTCGGTACTCGTATCCAGCGCTTAAAATTCAAAGTTTGTAGTAAACACCAAACCTCCGCAGCCTGAGTTTTTATGCCAGACTGCAAAAATTTGGGGTTTTTTACGCCGACACATTAGGAATGTGCGCGTAATAATAAAATCTCTCTTTACATCATCTTCCTCAAAGAGGCTCTTAGTACGAAAGAGGACCTTGCGCGTGCACGTACAACATGTGCAAAGGATTTTGTTTTCTCCTAAAGTCTCTACCTGTAATGTTCGGAGCACAGCTCGACGGCGGAGTGCTACATTCTGACCGAGGCTCGTTCAGCCTAATGGGAGTTGCTCGCTCTTGAGCGGCAGAGCGAGAAGAGGAAGCGACCTTCTTTCCCTTAGCAGTGGAAGTCTGTTTTGGTGCCATGGCGATTCTGAGTTCTCAAGAAAGAGACGAAGAAGAAGGGTTCTTGGAAGGCAAGGGTTTTATGAAGGCAGATAAAAGTTTTCTCTCTCCAGCCCTTGGACTATTTATAGAGTTTGGATGACTCTTCGAATCCCTAACCAAATCCGATATTTAATATTCGGTTATGATTTAGGACCACGTCAGCCTATCATTTAGGGAAGACAGACAGTCAGTGGATTCAAAATTTACGCACAGAGCAGATCTATGATTTTATGCTAAGGAGCGTTTTACGCTCAGAGGCTACAAATCTACGGTTTTACGCTAAGAGGCTACAAGTCTATGGTTTTACGCCCGGATGCTTTTACGCTCGGTAGCTTTTACGCTCGAGAGGCTACAGACCTACGACTTTACGCTCAGAGACTACAAATCTATGATTTCACATTCAGAAGCTTTTTACGCTCAGAGGCTACAAATCTACGATTCTACGCTCGAAAGCTACAGACGGCCAGTTACAAGGGTTTACGCAGAAGACGCTCCCTTTTGGCTGCAAAACATTCCAAGTGCCTGAAATATACAGGGTTCGGCGTTGAAGACGACTCTTCTTCTTGGGTCATTTGGAAGTTTATCCAAAGTCCAGTCAGAATACTTTACAAAAGTTCAAGTATGGCTTAGTTGACAGAAATTTCTCGCCGTTTTCAAAGGATTTTCGGGAAACCATTCGCGAAGATGATGATCTGAACAAGAAATTTTCGCATCAGAGAAGTGACAGTTCAGAAATTCTACGTGACTCCTCGTCAAAAATAGCATGACAGTTTGGATCTTCAACTTAAATGCTAAGAAGCTTTCTACGCGTCTTCTGTTACACGTAAAAAGACGAGACGAGATCAGATATTATTTTATCAGAGTCGGCGTAAAATTATTCAGACATATCGAAGCTGCACACGATTCAGACTTCCTCACAACAAATATGGCAAATTATCAGATGCGCAAAAGAAGACAGTTTTATTAATCATGATTACATATGATGGAAATCCAGTCTATAAAGGATTTTTTTATCTTCATGATTACATATGATAGAAATTCTTTTTCTATAAAGGGTTTCTCATCTTTATTTAAGATCACACCAAGAATCTGTTGTGCCAGGTTCTCATATTAGTATAAATCTTTGTCCAGTCTTCTACAACAGTTAATCGGCTTCCGCAGCCGATTAATAAGAAAATGATTAACGGTGGGAGAATACAGAACTGGGCCTGTATAAATTATTCAGAGCCCATCCTCCTTACGCCATGGCAGGCATGCCCTAGAATTGTGTTGGTGTTCAGACCCAACTCAATACTGTAAGACAGGGCCAGACTGCCTATCATCGTCCAACGCCATAATAGGAGAAAATATAGCTTGCAAGCTGTATGGTCTAATACGACCCTTCCTCTCTCCTGGACGAATCGCCATATAAAATTGCTGATTATCCCAAGCAAAGGAAGCTATGATATCCTTCCATGATCCATCGTTGCAGAGGACATTTGCTCAAAGATGCCTCTTTTTACGGCTCCTTACATGCTGGAAGAACATGATCTTCTTCTTCCTCAAGTCAACCCGACAAAGCTCGGTAACCATCTCTCTCTTTGAGGCAAAGGAAGTGTGGGAAAACTGGTTAACCCATTCGCCTTTATATAGGCAGAGGAGAACGTACCGAATCCCAACAAACTCCTAAAAATCTGCCGAGAAATCAGCCTCGTAGAACGAGTCAAAATTGACCATTTCATGCTTCATTCAAAGTGTTTCAAATTACGAGGAATTTGAAAACTTTGAAGGGAGTCTTGTAGAAGCATAAAAAATACGCTGGAAATCATACACGTAAAACCCTCGATATGTAGGAAGCCCGCGTAAAGCAGAGCTCCAGCACTAGGTGACGTGACACATAACTTCAGAGCCATCGGCGTACAGCAGAGTTTCAATGCTAGTTCAACATAAAATATAGCTCCAGAACAACCCGCGTAATGCAGTATTTCCAGACTGCTTCGGCGTAAAAATATTGCTATATCGCTATTTCAGCGTATAACCTATCTGCTTTTAATGCAGCGGGAATTTGTACGAGGATCTCTTTGTATTCCTCGATTGAACCTGTCAATAGAAGCAATAAACCTGACTCCTGACAAAGAGTACTACACGACGACCGAGAGGACGGCTGTTATGATGATTCTACATAGAGTCCCAGACTATCGTTTAGTGAGACAATCCCTGACACAAGACGTCATTTACGCATATAAGGGATACGCTGCCTGTTTTACATAGGCAGAGATAAGCTTTTACGCTCAGGAAGAGACGAAACCAACCGCCACGTCAAAAGTTGTTCTTCGTACATAATTCGAGGTACCTCTCTGCAGTTAAAGCGCGAGATGAGGGCAGATCTCTGAATTTAATGCATGAGATTTGGTTCTACTTTCAAAGACTGGGTGAGCTATAATTAGGGCTAATACGTCCACATCACCATCCCCGCACATTACGCCAACCAGGCTATTTTCAGCTATAAGGAGCACGCTGTACGCTATCTCCTTGAAATACGTCGACTCGGGCTATATTTGTAAAGCATCAAGCTTTACGCAGCTACTTGGCTTCTACGCCAACTTGACAGCTACTTGGCTTCTACGCCAACCTGACAACTATTCGGCTTCTACGCCTATTTTGGCTTCTATGTCAACATGATAGATATTTGGCTTCTACGCCAATATGACAGCTACTTGGCTTTTATGCCATCAGAACAGTTATTTGGCTTTTACGCCAACGAGACAGTTATTTGGCTTTTATGCCAACCATCTCTACGCGAGGAGCAGTTATCTACGTGGCTTGCATGCCGTGATCTTCTATGAGCGATTATACGTATTATCTCGTAATGGGACACGCGTCACATGCCAATTTAAGAGATTATTCATACGTGGGTAGCAGTTATTATAACCGTCGCGTAAAAGGTGCAGCTCTCTCCGCTGTTCGGTTTCTACGCCGACTGTAGCTGAACTCTATAAATGGAGACCTCCGGCCACGGAGGTCCAGGGTCGAAGATTTTTCAAGAAAAGAGAGTATATCCAGAGAGTCTTGATTCACCACTTTGGCAACGAGAGTTTAAGCCCTTCTGCAGTCTTTGAAGCTTCTTTTTTGTCTTCTACAGACTTCTTCGTCATCGTGTGGTCCAAGGGACAAGTGATCGACCGCAGATCAGACTCCTATAGCAATATTTCCCCAGAATCAAATTTTTGTACCTAACATCCTCGTATAGGATTAATTGTACTTCTTTTTCTTGTTTGTAAACCAAAGAAAGGGTTTTGTATAAACCTAGTTTTAATTTCTTTCGTTTATTATCAAACAGTACAGACACAAGTAAAGTCGGCAGCATAACCCAATGCATTCTTGGTCATACCTTCTCAGTGCAAACCTCGGTACATGGAAAAGAATCTATATTGATGGATAGCAAATAAGGGGAGGATCAGGAGCTCTTTAACCATGCGAAAAGACTGAAGACAGGGATAATCAATCCAAATCAGTAATCAGCACCACAGGCTCCGACTGGCGGCATGCCACATAAAGGGAAAAAATACAGCGAGCATGCTGCATAAATATGGCGAGCTCCACTCAAGACGACAGACGTTCATTCTTGTCTCTTGGATCAATTCTTGATGAACTGACGCATAAAGTTGGCATTCTCTTTGAATGACGGGTTCTATGATATCCTTCCATGCTCCATCATGATAAATACAAGGGGAAATAAAGCCTGCAATAAGAAAATATGCATCAGTCTCAATGAAGATTGTGAAAATTCGAAATGCTCCAGACTGTACGCATATTGTAGATGAGCCTTCATCCATGCGATGGAGCTACGTGAGAGCCTTGTGCGCATGTTCTAGATGAGCCTTCATCCATGTGGCAGAACTATGTAAAAGACATGTGTATGTTCCAGATGAGCTGTCATTCATGCGAAAGAGTTATGTGTGAAGTTTGTGCATGTTCTAGATGACCCTTCATCCATGCGGCAGTGCTATGTGAGAAGTCTACGCATGTTCTAGATGAATTCTCATCCACGCGGTAGAACTTTGTGGAAAGTATGTGCATGTTCATGACGATTTCCCGCCCATACGACAAGACTGTGTACTTGTGTCTCATGTTCCTGACATTGGAGAACAAAGACTGAGGCACCCCTATACCTCAAGACCGAGCATCAGTTCCAGGGGGAACCCCTATACCTCAAGACCGAGCATCAGAGATGGTAAAACATTTCATGATTTCAATTTTTTTACAAATTGTTTTATTTTAGTTAAGTTGTTTAAAAATATTTTCTGTATATCAATTTTTTTGTTAAATTAACTTTTTGTATTTGAAACTCTTGGAATAGATTATTTTTTGATAAATCGTCCATCAAATTCAAATTATAACTTCATCGTTAGACTCGTGGCGTCGTTCTTCCTAAGAATGACCTATAATTTGCTAATTTTGGACATTGTCACTCTGGTAAGTTTTTTGGTGCAATGTGGGCATGCCTAAGTATCCTGTTTGGCTTCGAAACGTCAATTTTTGTCCCTGTGTCCAAATTGGACATTTGGGTAGGCTTTTCTGAGTATCTCACATATTTTTGACATATTGGTAATATTTGTGACAACATCCGGATCATGTTTGTTCAGGCTCTATTTTTCGTATCATTGCTTATTGACGAGTTCGCTTCCGAATCTTTTTTAGCTTGTGTCACTACCACATTCCAGAATAGGGCTATTTTCGCCTTTTTATTTATTTAATTTAATATGTTAAAATATTTATATATTATTTATAGTGTTCCTTAAATGCATGAGTGAGTGAGCTGGACCTAGAAACCCACTAGATGAGCCCTGACCAAAATATTGGACTATCGACTTTGGTTAGCATTTTTGGGATTTAATATTAGGGATTATATTTAATTGCTGTGATTTTACTTGATTGTTGTACCTTACTGTTGCTTCGATAATTGGAGCGCTACACTAGCTTTTGTCTTCCACAAATTTTACACCCTTGTCCTAGACGTGCCCGCCTTCTATTTTGATCTTTGTATGACTCATAACTATGCCCTCTTGTGCTTTATTTTAGTTGCACAACATTCATCGCAAACGATTATAATTAATTCCAAATAAAGCCAACTTTACATCTTTGTGCGTTCCAATCAAAATTGGAGACACAATCTCGACCCGTTTTGTGCAACCCAAATTATGACAATATTCTATTCTGAGTCTTCTACATCCATGACACTTGTGTCCCACCTAATTTTAACCTTATGTACTTTAATTAATTTTAGGACACAATTTACATTAATTTTAATTAAATTGGTGTAAGGACCCAACTTAACCCAAAACTAGACCCAACACCAAACCAAACCCCCATTCACACCCTCAAAACTTATACTAAACACCATACACCCTTTTTAACCACTACATCACACCAAATATAGTATTTTCCCTTATTTAATCTAACACCCCACTTTGTGTAATTTTTTAATTTTTGGAGACTTTTATGCAAAAGTGTATTGAGGTGTCCACACCCCTTTGGACACAACACATGAAGAAACATATTTTTTCTTTATTGACCGGTCATGTGAATTTCCCCATAATTTTGGAGTATGCAACACTCAACATCCTTCCCCCTCATTAAATCCTATCCATCCATTTCAAATAATACAATCCTAGCCCTCCAAATTTCTACATGTAGAAAGCAAGCCCTATCCCAAGGAGTGGTTGACCGGCCCAACTTCCTAGGTCAACATCAAACCCTATTTCCCATACATATATATACAACTTTTCTCATATTTTTATCACCACCATCACCAATACTAAACCATAGCCGAATACATCTCATCCCCGCCGGACTTCCTTCCCTACTCACTGCCACCGCCGGAGCCCAGACTTCTGACCCGCCTGAACGTCGTCACCCGACCGCCTGAACACCCGACAACCCTATCAACCTCCATCAACCCGGCTGAACCACCTCACCACCACCATCTACACATCATCATCTTTCTCTTTCCCACAGAACTACACCCCCACGCCGGATCCGTCGACCTCCACCGGATCCACCCCGCGGACACCACTACTCCACGATGACCCATGCCGGACTCGCTGGACCACCGCAGCGATCACCGCATCGACCTTCCTCGACCGTACGACTCCGTCAACAGCTGAACAGCAGCCTCCCCTCGCCTGGATGACCCATTCTCGACTTTCCCATCACCGCCACCAGCGCGACCCGACCGCTTGAACGCCAACCCCGTCTTCTTCCTTCGACGACTGAACCACAGACGTCTTCCTTCATCATCATCATTAACCCGACTCCACTCACCGGACCGACGACACAGCACCGGAGCAGCCGACCTCCCTCACCTGAAGCAGCCGAGCCCTCCACCGTGACGCAACCGAGCACCACCTCGATGTCGAATATACCCCCTCGTTCACATGCACGCAGGTTTGACTTGTTCATAGTGTGTGTATGTGCATTTGTAAATAGTGTTAGGATTTAGTGTATTGCTACATGATAAGTTTTGTTAGATGTTCATCGATAGACACTATGCAAGCAAACCTAGAAACTAGTGTATGTACGTGCGTGTGTGTATAATAACTAATTGGTATATATATATATATATATATATATATATATATATATATATATTGTGTGGAAATTGACTACTAGTAGTTGGTAAGACTGTAATATAATTGCATATGACCATAAGTGTTAATTATGGGTACCCTGTATTGCATATGACCATGTGACCCTGAATGTTAGTAAACTGTCTGCCTTGTGTACACCGACGTACTGGCTAGACATGTGTTAGTGATTGACTGTCTGATTATACACCACATTTGAGGACATGACAACCGTACAGTTAGACGTACATTTGACCCTGTTAGTTGACCAGTATCACCCCAAGCGTAGTCTCTGAGTTCAGTATATTTATGACTGTGTGTACGCTAGTGTAACGACTGATGCTATATTATTATTAAATGATGTCTATAGGACTGTTGGATTATTCAGACAAAACCTCAAAAATAGGATATTTGTATTGCCAGCAAAGGACCACAGGCGAGTACATTCTCTGACAGTTTTTATTATGTTAATCATCTCTATGATTCTAGTTGTATAGCGTACTTGATTCTGACACTATGGATACACGAGTTAGCATTATCGAGCCCTGTCACGAGGAGTCATGATTGGAATCCATCGTGCTAGCTGGGGACAGGGAAATATTAGTAGATTATGTGATCATACCCCACTCTACATGCATCATAGCTTACCCCATACCTCACGTCGGGTGCAGCCTGACCATTACATGCCTCATAGCTTGTTATGTATGATTAGCCTGACTATTGCTCGCATCATAGCTAGCCGAATGGTTTGCCTGACCTTACATGAATCATAGCTAATCATATGTAACAAGCCTGATTAGTCCCAAGTCGATTACATGATAGACTGATGTTTCACATACTTAGCTAGATATTCTATTCATGTATTTCCAGTTTATAGTTCTAGCATTCACTTATATTCAGTTCATTGTTCTAGCATGCACTTGTATGTAAGAACCCTAATTCTGAAAATTGTATTCTATATTATTATTAATTATGTAATTTATTACTATTAGTAATTATGAGCTAAATAGAATTTTCTGTTGGATCAAACCCAAAACTCGCAAACCATTAAACTACCCTTCCCGCGTAAAGTAAAGAGTTAATCAGTAGCAACTACATCACATCGTGTATATTTCCCCGCGCGTAAATTAAGGAAATAGCAGCAGCAGCTCACCTCGCGTAAAGCAGACAACAGCAAAACCGCTCACCACACCGCATATACTCCTCCGCGCGTAAAACGCAGCAGCAGCAGTGTCAAAACCACCGCCTATTTTACCCCGCGTATACTCTTCCTTTTACTGCGCATAAAACCCAAACCATAATCATTAGGAGAAGAAAATATCAGCAGCAGAAGCAAAACCCAATTTTTGCTTTGCTTTTCCACATGTGTAAGCTCCTCATTCCACCACTCCTTAACACTATTATTACTAAACACCCCCAGTCGAAACCTAAACCAATGAGAGGAAGCAACAGCAACATCAGTAGTTTCTTAATCACTAAGTCACCCCACCTCTTTTCTTCTCCTATATATATTACAACTCTCCTAAAAATCTAATTCCACTTCTTACACCAAAGCTTAAACACTGTTGTGGACATTTGCACTATACAGAACTTGCCCGGCAAGTATACCTTGCCACAGTACTCTTATTTATATTCCAAATAATGCATGAGTCTATTTTATTTATGTATTTGCATTGGACCTTGTTTATGAGAGCACCCCAGTATTATGGAGCATTATTTGGTTCTTTTGCCGTGACACAGTTTTACACGAGTTGTGAGTCTCATATAGATCCCGGACTACGTATTAGGTTGGCTGCCTGTACGTAAGAGCCGTGCGTTAGGGATGACTGCTGATAGAAACTTTGTATGCTAGTAGACCATGCAGTTATTATAGGTTGTATCGTGTCATGGATATGGCATGCTTAGAGCATGGGGTGGGGAGAATAATAAGTAAAGCGTTTGGGCTCCTTTGCACTTTTCTCCTGTACGCCCGGATTCTCCACCGGAGAAACGGGTGATGATGACCACTATATATTACTGGCGGCCTCTGCCGTTCAAAAGACGACATGCTTTTAGGCCCCTGATTCTTTGAGAGAATTATGCCAATCCCATTATTTGGCCAGATAGCCCACTTGGTGGAAAGTTGTTCTCAAATTGCATACACTTAGACGGTTAGGCGACCCAGTGGATGTTTCTATTTCAAGTACTTTATTGGCATGTTTATAAGTATCTTGTTACGTCCCTCTGAGGACCTGGTCCCTTTCCAGATTTGGACGAGCAGGAGTACCCACAGGAGTACTGTCCTGGACCTGATGCTACTTACCAGACTGAGAAGATCTTACCCTCGGAGTAGCGTTTGATTTTGTTACCGCTGTTCAGAGATCTTTTGCTACCTCTGGATAGTCCTTGTAGTGGATTTGTTTCCACCCGACTATCAGGCTTGATACTCATTTTGGATATCCAGTTATTATTAAGCTCTTTATTTTCTACTGATTATATTATGCTGTGGATGAGATCTAGATTGCATGTGACTTGTTGTGACAGTATATTACCACTGGTGGATTGCATATTAATTTACAGCGTACGTGTGTATATGATTTCCATATATTGGAGTTCGTATACATACGGCTGGACGTGTTACTTATTCCTAGTTCTATGTATTTTGGGACTAGGGCGTGACATGTTTTTAGTGGTGGCCCATGCAGGTCTTGAATATATTGTCTTGGTTATGTAACTGTACCAAACAAGCTTGTGTACAGGAATAGAGTATGAGGATCTCATCCACACTTGATTAAACCTCCTTTTTCCTATCAACCATCCCCTGTTTGGATAAAACAAAAGTTTACGCCAAAATAAATAAATAAATAAATAAACTGTTTACCCTAAGTGGCGTAAAAGCCAAATGACTATCTTGTTGGCGTAAAGTCCAAACTATGAAGAAAATTGCCTATTTTACGCTACAGTACTAAACAACTGTTAACCACATTCCAATAGTGTTCCTAATCCTGCATAGGACACGACATGTAAGCCATATAGGTAAATACCCCAACGTAAACTTGATGGTTCCTGAAACCAGCATAAATAGCTTTATTAGGCATAAAATGTAAGGATGGTGAAGAGAGCATATTACCACAGTCCTAGTTTTTGTTTTCCCAATCATGACCAATTAAGAACCAAATCTCGTGCATTAAATGCAGAGATATGCCTCGAGCCCTGTGCAGAAATACCTTTTGACTTAGCATCTGATTTTGTTTTATCTTGAGCGTAAAACTCATTCCTATAGATAGCGTATTCATAAGCCTTAAACTTTTCTTCCTTATCGAAAGCGTATAAACGACTTTATATTAAATATATCGCTAAACGACAAACCTGGGTCCCTGTGCAAAATCATCATCACAGCCGTCCTCTCGATCATCGTGTAGTACTTTTGTCAGATGTCAAGATCACTGATTTGACTGACAAATTCATCCGAAGAAATACAAAAAGTTCCTCGAAAACAACTTTATGCTATAAACGAATGCTAGGCCTTACGCACAGACCTTTAACACAAGCTTTACGCAGAAAGTATAGCAAGACTTTACAGACAGATTTTATGCAGCATATCTTTTACGCGTAGACCTTACGCACGGAAACTTTTACGCAAACTTTTTCTCAGACAGTTTTGAAGCTTTATTTTGCTGACTTCTTTGAGTCTCTATTTTTACGCAGACAACTCTAAAACCTTACCTTACGCTTCTCTGCTTTATGCAGATTTTCTGAACCTATGTTTTACGTCGACAAATTTTATATCTCTGATTGATTCCTGTACTTCTTCTAAATATTGTATACATCACCTGCAGAGAGATGGATATGCAGAAGGAATGTACTGTCATCGATGGTGACACAACTCCTGGAGTCAATGATCAGACTCTAGAAGGGACCTCAACGAATCCTAGACTTTCAGGACCAAATAGACAGATTCATAATCCAGTTCCATCTGACTTTCCTGTTACACCAAATGGGAACCTCCCAGCCTCATCAACACCGCAGGATGGTCAGGCTCAATTGTTCTAATTCTTCCAGATGATAATGAAGGAACAGCAATAACAAGCCACTATACTAGCTGCAGAACAGAGACAACAAGCAGCAGAACGGAGATAAGAATTCCTAGCAGCACTTGAAAGGATGGCTGCAAAGACTACTATGCCAGCTCAAGTACTAGCTCCAGTACCTCGAGCTAGAGTTGGTTCAGTAAAAGACTTTGTACAGATGGGTCGAAGGCCGTACAAAGGCATTGAGAGCCTAGAAGAAACTACCAACTGGATCACCCACACTCGGAAGTTATTAGAAGCATCACAGCTACCTACAGAGCTGTGGATGACAGTGTGAGAACGCTTCTAGTTGGTAATGCTTATCACTGGGGGGAATCCATGGAGCGCCAGCTGGGTACATACCAAACTTGGGAGCAATTCCTGGAGTGCTTTGAAAGGAAGTACTTTCCGGACACCGTCAGAGATGCATAGTACGACCAGTTTCTCCACCTAGAGCAGGGAAACCGAATAGTGGACGAGTACGATGCTGAGTTTAGCCGCCTCAGTAAATATGGCACTGTCTTGATACCAGATGACTTGGCCAAGGCCAAGAAATTTCATCGGGGACTGACTTAGGATCTCCAACACTATACTAGCTTCCAGTCCCGGATCTCTTATGCCGAGTTACCGACAGAAGCCAGATTGCAAGAAACCATCAGCAAAGGAAAGGGAGGTCAGTTAAAGACACAACAAGAACCGACAAGGACACAACAAGGAGGACCTATCAGAAGTCCTTTAGCTCAGCAACAATAGTACCAACACAGAGCAGGACCATAACAGATCCCAGAGAAACCCCAATGCAATTATTGTGGGAGACGCGGGCATATCTCAAAGGACTGTCGGGTCCGTTTGGGGAAATATATGAGATGTGGTTTCGGACAGCATATATTAAAAGACTGTCCTATGCAACAAGTACCGACACTTCCACCACCAGCACAGAGGCTAGCACTTCCAGCACCCAAGCCAGCTCAACAAATGATGAGACCAAGAGCACCTCGACCACCAGTAGCAGGGGGATTTCAGCGAGGACCACCGCTACCTACCCAGGAGGATCAATTCATAAGGGCTAGATAGGGACAACCACAGGGGAACGGACAAGCTTTTGCAATAGAAGTGGATGACATGAATCAGGAGATTGATGTCATAGCAGGTATCACTCTTGCTTTTACTTTTTCTACTGTGACATTGTTTGATACGGGATCCACCCACTCATTCATATCATCTAGTTTTATTGCCAAACACAACATTACCTCCACACCTTTACCTAGTTGTATTAGAATTCTTATCGGAGGAGGAGTTGTACCTATTAGTAGAATTTGTAGATCTTGTCCTATAGTGATACATGGCAGAGAGATGAATGCCTGACTTTTAGTCCTTCCTATGCCAACTTTGATATTGTGCTTGGAATGGACTGGCTAAGCAAGTACCACGCTTTCTTCGATTGCTGTGGAGGAAGCATTCTTTTTAAAAAACCAGGTCAGCCTAAACTAGAATTTGTACGAGGATCCACAAAAATCCTTGATGGTATACAGCTCGCGATGGACGATGTTGTCTATCATCCTATTATTTCAGAATTCACAAACATCTTTCCAGAAGAATTACCAGGACTACCCCCAGATAGAGACGTAGAATTCTTAATTGAATTGACACCGGGAGTAGCACCCATAACATCACATGTTTATAGACTGGCAAAGAAGGAGATGGATGAACTGAAGACACAATTAAAAGAACTAGAAGAGAAAGGTTTCATCCGACCAAGTGCATCACCCTGGAGAGCACCAGTGTTGTTTGTACCAAAGAAAGATGGGTCAGTACGTATGTGTATTGACTATAGAGCCATGAATATAGTGACAATAAAGAATAAATATCTAATACCATGCATTGATGACCTATTTGATCAGCTTAGTGGAGCCAAGATGTTCTCAAAGATAGATTTGAGATCAGGATATCACCAGGTGAAGGTACGGAAGGAGGACATCCAGAAGACAGTATTTCGGACAAGATATGGGCACTACGAGTTTCTGGTCATGCCATTTGGATTGACCAATGCTCCAGCTATCTTTATGGGCTTAATGAATCGAGTCTTCCATCAGTATTTAGACCAGTTCGTGGTTGTCTTCATAGATGATATACTTGTCTATTCAAAGAGCCACGAGGAGCACGAGAAACACCTACGGATTGTTTTTGAAACTTTGAGAAAAGAACAATTATATGCAAAACTCAGTAAATATGAGTTCTTCTTGGACAAAGTTTTATTTCTTGGATATGTCATTACAGGAGATGGTATTTCTGTTGATCCATAAAAGATTTCGGCAGTCGAAACATGGCCTGTTCCTAAATCAGCAGCGGAGGTGAGAAGTTTTTTTGGACTTGCGGAATATTACCGACGGTTCGTGGAGAACTTCTCAAAGATAGCAACACCTATGACTCGGTTGACTTGCAAAGATCAAGAGTTCATATGGACCAACGAGTGTCAAGCCGCTTTCGAGGAGTTAAAGAAGCGACTGACTTCAGCACCAATATTGACTATTCTATCAGGATCAGGAGGCTATGTGATCTACAGTGACGCATCATGGAAAGGTTTGGGATGCGTATTGATGCAGCATGGCAAGGTGATTGCATATGCATCTAGGCAATTACGAGTACATGAGAAGAATTATCCAACTCATGACTTGGAACTTGCAGCAGTTGTATTTGCTCTAAAGTTATAGAGACATTACTTATATGGGGAATGAGTAGAAATATATACAGACCACAATAGTCTCAAGTATGTCTTCACACAGAAGGAGTTAAATATGAGGCAACATCGATGGCTCGAGTTGATGAAAGATTTTGAGATAGAGTTACATTATCATCCAGGCAAGGCTAACGTTGTAGTAGACACATTAAGCAGGAAGCCAACAGTATACTTCTTGACGACACAGAGAGAATTATTGAAGGACTTGCAATATCTTGGCATTGAAGTGATATTACCTGGAGCAGACAAAACGCTAGCCAACTAGCAAATACAATCATCACTAGTAGAGAGAATCAAGGTAGCATTGCCTACAGATGCCAGATTCAGAAGATTAAAAGAAAAGACAGAGGCCAGAGAACAAACAGGATTGCACATTCATGATGATGGGACATTACGATGTGGTAATCGTCTATATGTTCCTAATGGAAAAATTCGACAGGAGCTGATGACAGAAGCTCATAGTTCAATAAATTTTATTCATCCTGGAGGCACCAAGATGTATCATGATTTACGATAACACTATTGGTGGCATAAAATGAAAAGAGAGATAGCTCGCTTTGTTGCTAAATGTTTAATATGTCAGCAAGTAAAGGCAGAGCACCAGAGAACAGCAGAATTATTGCAACCACTCCCGATTCCAGAGTGGAAGTGGAAACACATCACTATGGACTTCATCACAGGTTTTCCTAGAAGTCCAAATGGGAAAGATGCAGTATGGGTAAAAGTAGACCGACTCACCAAGTCAGCCCATTTCTTGCCTTTTAGAGTTGGCCAATCTACAAAAGCTTTGGCTGATACATATATGAGACAGATCGTGAGGTTACACGGCATACCCGTCAGTATTGTATCAGACAGAGATTCGTATTTTATATCGCACTTTTGGAGGAGCATGTAAGAGAGTCTTGGAACTCATCTAAAGTTCAGTAAATCTTATCACCAACAGACAGATGGGCAGTCAGAATATACTATTCAAATATTGGAGGATATATTGAGGGCTTTTATATTAGACTTTGGAGGATCATAGGAGGACCACCTATACCTTATAGAATTTTCTTACAATAATAGCTATCAGGCGAGCATCCAGATGGCTCCGTTTGAAGCATTGTATGAAAGAAAGTGTAGGTCTCCTGTATGTTGGAGTGACGTGGGAGAATGTCAGATTCTGGGACCAGAGTTAGTAGTCAATACCGTAGAGACAGTTAAGAAGATAAAAAGACACTTACGGGCAGCGCAAGACAGGCAGAAACAATGGACGGACCTTCATCGTCGTCCCTTGGAGTTTAAAGAGGGTGATCATGTCTTCTTGAGGATATCACCTACAAGAGGCACTATTTGATTTGGAGGACGAGGCAAGTTGAGTCCAAGGTATATTGGACCATTTGACGTGTTAGAGAGTGGGAGAAGTAGCGTATCGACTTGCACTACCACCTTCACTTGAGGGAGTACATAATGTATTCCATGTATCACAACTCAGGCGATATGTGGCAGACAGCAGTCATGTTTTAGATCATTCGGAGATCACCATTGGGCCAAGCTTATCATATCAAGAGAAACTCGTGGGAATCCTCGATCGTCGAGAGAAAGTATTAAGGAACCAGTCTATTCCCTTGGTCCGCATAGCATGGAAGCATGGTTCGCCAGGAGAATCTACTTGGGAGCGCGAGGACGATATGCGCTAACGTTTTCCAAACCTATTCATTGACCAAGGTATAAATTTACTTATTAAATTATATCTCTTACAAATCTTGACTTTCTACCGTGGCTTAGTTTTAATTTCGAGGACGAAATTTTTATAAGTTGGGTAGAATATAAGAACCCTAATTCTGAAAAACGTATTCTATATTATTATTAATTATGTAATTTATTATTATTAGTAATTATGAGCTAAATAGAGAAAATAGAATTTCCTGTTGGATCAAACCCAAAACTCGCAAACCATTAAACCACCCTTCCCGCGTAAAGTAAAGAGTTAATCAGTAGCAACTACATCACACCGCGTATATTTCCCCGTGCGTAAATTAAGGAAATGCAGCAGCAGCTCACCCCGCATAAAGCAGACAGCAACAAAACCACTCACCACACCGCGTATACTCCTCCGCGCGTAAAATGCAGCAGCAGTAGTATCAAAACCACCGCCTATTTTACCCCACGTAAACTCTTCCTTTCACCGCGCGTAAAACCCAAATCATAACCATTAGGAGAAGAAAATATCAGCAGCAGAAGCAAAACCCAATTTTTGCTTTGCTTTTCCATACGTGTAAGCTCCTCATTCCACCACTCCTTAACACTATTATTACTAAACACCCCCAGCCGAAACCTAAACCAATGAGAGGAAGCAACAGCAACAGCAGTAGTTTCTTAATCACTAAGTCACCCCACCGCCTTTGTCCTCTTATATATATTACAACTCTCCTAAAAATCTAATTCCACTTCTTACACCAAAGCTTAAACACTGTTGTGGATATTTGTACTATACAGAACTTGCCTGACACGTATACCTTGCCACAGTACTCTTATTTACATTCCAAATGATGCATGATTCTATTTTATTTATGTATTTGCATTAGACCTTATTTATGAGACCACCCCAGTATTTTGGAGCATTATTTGGTTCTTTGGTCGTGACACAGTTTTACATGAGTTGTGAGTCTCATATAGATCCCGGACTACGTATTGGGTTGGCCGCCTGTACGTAAGAGCCGTGCGTTAGGGATGACTGCTGATAGAAACTTTGCATACTAGTAGACCTGGCAGTTATTAGAGGTTGTATTGTATCATGGATATGGCATGCTTAGAGCATGGGGTGGGAAGAACAATAAGTAAAGCGTTTGGGCTCCTTTGCACTTTTCTCCTGTATGCCCGGATTCTCCACCAGAGAAACGGGTGATGATGACCACTATATATTACTGGCGGCCTCTGCCGTTCAAAAGACGACATACTTTTAGGCCCCTGATTCTCCGAGAGAATCATGCCAATCCCATTATTTGGCCAGATAGCCCACTTGGTGGAAAGTTGTTCTCAAATTGCATACACTTAGACGGTTAGGCGACCCAGTAGATATTTCTGTTTTAAGTACTTTATTGGCATGTTTATTAGTATCTTTTTACGTCCCTCTGAGGACCTGGTCCCTTTCCAGATTTGGACGAGCAGGAGTACCCACAGAAGTACGGTCCTGGACCTGATGCTACTTACCAGACTAAGGAGATCTTACCCTCGGAGTAGCGTTTGATTTTGTTACCACTGTTCAGAGATCTTTTGCTACCTCTGGATAGTCATTGTAGTGGATTTGTTTCTACCCGACTATCTGGCTTGATACTCATTTTGGATATCCAGTTATTATTCATCTTTTTATTTCCTACTGATTATATTGTGCTGTGGATGAGATCTAGATTGCATGTGACTTGTTGTGACAGTATATTACCACTAGTGGATTGCATATTCATTTACAGCATACGTGTGTATATGATTTCCATATATTGGAGTTCGTATTAATCGGCTGGGCGTGTTACGTATTCCTAGTCCTACGTATTTTGGGACTGGGGCGTGACATGTATTCCTATTCATTGCTAGTTGTACCATTGATGATGATATATGCTCCAACATTACTTATTTCTAATACTTCATATTCACCAGTATTTTTTATTTCCAGTATTTATATCCATCATGTATTTCTTTACACTGTATTATAGTTTTTGTCAATATACATGGAACTACTGTTAGTGCTTGTAATTCGCTCCAATCCTGACTGGATATTTTTTCCAGAGGATCTTGAGGATTTCTGTCCTACACATTATGGACCACGTATAGATGGAGACTATATACCAGAGAGCTTAGAAGAGTCCATTCCCTTAGAGGAGACACTACCTGCAGCTATTTAGACAGTTATTATTTTATGCATCTGAGACTTATGTTGAGGTTATGTTGAGACTTTGGTGAGACTATTTATGTTGGACAGCTAGACTGTAGTTTATCTCTATTGAGTCATTGTGCTTGACTTATGTCAGTACTTCTTATCTTTTATCCTGCCATTTATTTCTTATAGTTATTGTGATTGAGTATACATTATGAGCTATTAAAAGATATTTATTTTATTGTCCTCCGTATGGAGTTGATATCATTGACAAGTTGTGAGTTATGTTTAGTATTATTGAGACCTAGACAGTATTCTACCGCGGATACTGCGACGTAGGCTGGACGTACCCATGACTCATGCCAAATTCTGGGTACGGGTCGTGACAACTTACTACCTATTGAATATTTCTTTGTGAATCTAAGAGTGACTTTGGTTTAGTTGACATTAATCAATTTTGTGTTGGCTTAATATTTAGTAGATGACCCATTATTTAAGAGAGATCTCAAATCTCATATATAACCATGACACATACATGACATGGTGATGAGAGGTTCATGTGAGGGTGCAGACTCCTGTATTGACTGATCACTAGTACAATCAAGACGTGTGTCAGCATCATATAGATTCTATTATTATGTGACCTAGTAGTATAAGTTGGCCATGTTATGGTACATGACAAATACAAAAATATTGGATATGGAAGACAGTCAACAAATTTATAGGCTACTTACACATTTTTCTGTAACCTCACATCTCCGCCAGAGAACTGGGTGAGATAACCCTGGATTTATTTTTATTGATGGCCTCTGGCATCCGCGATGCTATGTAATATTAGGCTCCATATTCCCCCAGGGAATTATGCTAATCCCATTTGGCCACACAACACATGCGTTGAACATTATCCTCATTATTGCATATACCTAGTCTGGTACACCCTATGTTTATTACAATATTTTATTTATTTAGCCGTATTCTTCTATGTATCTTGTTATGTCCCTCTAAGGACCTTACTTCTTCACGGTTAGCTGAGTTGGTTACAAAGATTTGTTTGCTGGATCGTTGATGAGTACCCATTTCTTTACAGGTAGTTACTCTTTCGTAGTATATATTAATTCATTTCTGCTATTTGTATCAGCTCAGTAGCCTAGTATTTGTGGACTCATATTATTTTTTTCGAGTCTATTTGGGCAAGTAAGATTATTCGGCTGCAGAGTGCTACTTATATTTCCATTTCTTTATATTTCAGTTTTGCAATTATATAACAACATAAAACTTAAAAACGTAAAAAAAACTCACTTTCTTTTTTCTTTTTTTTGTTTCTTTCCTTTTTTTATAATTTTTTAATTTTTAATTATAAAATTATTATAAAATTTAGTTTTTATTATGTTAATTTTTATTTTTTTAATTTAAGTTTTTTTATTGATTTATCCTTTATATTTTTATTTTATATTTTAAAAAAATTATATATTACAAACTCAATTATATTACATGGTAAACCAAATATTTGAATATAGTTAAAGGTCAGAGTGCTCCTCAAGATGGTTGTGAAAAGGGGTTGCTGGAGGAAAATGAACAGGAGAAAATTAGTGTACAAATAGGACATGGTGATAATCTGCTGGTGGACACTGTTAGTCCCGAGGCTTAATCAAAGATGGTAGAACAAGAAGTTGAAGTCGAGATCAGGAGTTCACACATCAGTTTCCTCTCTGATATACCTCAATCCAACAAAGAACTATATAATTATACAATATAGTAGCTGATTACAACTTCTTCTAGATTACTGAACTCTAGAACCAAAAATACGTTCTTACTTGCAAACATAGTTGCAATTGGGACATAATGTTTACAAGTAGAAAAAAAAAAAGAAGAAAGAATAAAAAGTTATTTTTGCTAGGGCTGTAAAGATCACAATTGCTCAAAGCAAGATTCATCTTCTATCGACGATCTGCTCCTAGGAACCAGCAAGTTCATAAGTGAACTTCTAGAATGCTCGTAGTCACCTCTTTGTGTGACTCGAACAGACTCCTTTGGACTCATCTTTCTTAATTTTTTGGTGTCTCTCAAAAGGAGGCTAGAGGTCTCTTTATATAGGGAATGATGGAAACCCGTCATTCTCTTCTTTCCGATGTGGGACTAAAAAACCAATATAAAAAAAATGATATCCCACAATCGCAGCCTAATGCATAGTCCACTCAGCGATCGTTCATTTCCCATTCAGCACCCTCTCAACGCCCGTTCAGCACCCGCTCAACACCCGTTCATGCAATACGCGCACGCAACATGCGCATGCAACCCGAGCATAAAAATCACGCATAAAATGAGCGCACGAATGCAACAAAAGTGCACAAGCGCCTTGCGATGTGCTAAGTGCAAAGTGAGCCAACAAAATGCCCTTGAGACCGAGTCCGAGTTCGAGTCGCTAAGCCCCTTTGGGGCTTAGTTCCTATGCAATAATATACAAGAGCATGGCAAAATGCTTAAAAGCTTTTATTGAGGAGTTAATATTTTTTCCTTCTAATAAAACAACCACATATGGCACCCATATGCCCCACCACACACCATGTGCACACCTCAACACATATAAAGTATTATATTGAGATACCCACTTGGTGGTGTAGCCAATATGGGACTATCTTTACTAGTCCGAAGGCAAAAATACCAACAATACCATACATATCCCAATATATGGGTTGAGCGTTCCCTATAGTGACTATCCATTATGCATTAGGATAGATGTCGCTTCGACTTGAATCTTCTCGCATGGGTCGAATAACAGTATGATACAAGAATGAACTAAGCCTTGAAATCTGCATCGTAGCTGCAATTCTTCCCACTCACACAATAACATCAACTGTGCTTCCGATTGTACATTAAAGTCCATATGCTTGCCTGGTTTTAGTGTATATATCTTGAGCATATACAAGTTTACCCTAAAGAGACGGCCTGTATCCCTTTCCATAAACTCTAGGTGAGTTCTTTTAAAGAGTCCTTGACATTAAGCATTGTGCTTCCTTGTGGTGCTACTCTGCTATGACATGACCCAAAGCTGAGGTCCCACCTCATTGTGGTGTCATCCACTATAGCATGATGTCCCAGCCTCTTTGTAGTGCCAAACTACCCAGCATGAAGCCATGCACTTCCTTGCGGTGTTACGCCGCTGTGACATGGCTAGCATAGCCGAGGCTTTACCCTCTCTAACTACCTCTTGGTGGTGTCACACCACTATAACATAAGGTCATCGGCCTCTTTGTAGTGTTGCTTTTCACTCTTTATTTTTCAGCATTAGGCTACCTGCCTATATGCGGTGTTAAACCGCTATGACATGGCTCGCGAAGATAAGGCATTACCCTATCGAGGAACCTCATGGTGGTATCACCCACTATAGCATAGAGTCCTTCGCTCCTTTGTAATGTTGTGCTATCGTGCTTCCTATAAAGCACGCTGGATATTCCAAATATCCTAGAATTCATAAAGGCGTCTAAGCCATCCTCTCATAGGACTTTGTTCTACTCAGAGAACAAATAGCAGACAACAGTAGTTCTGGGTCCGTAACCCCTCAATATCTCAAAGGACTACCCATTGTTCTTGATATTCTCCCAATCAATGATCCTTCTTTGTAGGATACGTCTACATTTATGATGTAGCAGGTGACCTCTATTTTTAGATCGTTGATTTGGCACTATAAGCGAATCTTGCCCAGAGGGTAGCTACTTCCTTCGTTGAAGCCACTAAAAGCAGTAATGGTCATTTCTAGGTGATGCATCATGATGCCAAAGGTCTGAAGTAGACTCCATGAGATAATGCTGATTGATGAACCAGGATCTATATGTATCTGGTCCATCTTGATGGTGCCAATATATCATGTATATTACAGAGGAAGATCGTGCCAATTGTTCTTCAGCAACATGTCTTATTGTGAGAACATAATGTTGGGTATCGCCTCCATGGTATCCTCAGCTGGCGACTTGACCTGCGCTAGGTAGGTGTCGGCATTTTGTAATGCCTCGCTAAGAGTAGCCCGAGTTTCTTTGGTGAGTCAGAGAATCTCGAATAGAGACAACTTTGCTGGAGTGTTGGCAAGCTGGGCTAAGATATCAAAGTTGTAGTAGGACTTCTCCAGCCCCTGGGCTGTATCTTTGCGCAACGGTCTGTCAAAGCAAGTTTTTGTCTGCTTGGACTTGTCCGTTGCCGGAGGCTGGGATGGACGAATTCGACGTTGCAGGTGCGATAATTGGAAGTGCATTATCGCTAGGGGTGTCGTACTCTCGCTAGTACTCAAGGCCTAATCTTGTTGCTCCTACTATAGCTTCTACAGGAGGGAGAGAAATCATGTAGCAAGACTTGAACTTCTTGCCCTTAGTCTTGGGGGCAGAAGGTGTTGTCTACTGCATCAATTCTGGAGTAAGATTGGGTTGAACCCATATGACCTTCCCACGTAGCATGGTGAGAGGTATTAGCCCGACCGTTTGGTCACGAGCTGGCGGATGATTGACGACCTCCATCATTGCTCGGGGAATTGGGATTATCACGTCCTGGGCTTTTGTCGTCGAGAAGTTGCCGAACTGGAGCGATACCATATTAGCGGCAACTGTTTTGTCATCAATGTCTAAGGTGAGGGCCTTAATGTAGAGAAGATGCTGGATATACCGCTTCAGCGTGTAGCAGTCCCGTATTGCATGATGGACGTAACGATGGTAATGGCAGTACTTTAGATTATTTACCTCGGCTGCCTCGATAGGGCATTTGATATCGGGGAGCCGAAGCTTGTTCCCCTGCATTAATATGTCGAAGATTGCCATGACGTCATCATCTCCGAAAGAATAGGTCTCTTTTGGCTTTGGCGCTTCAGTGGGCTTCTGCTCGGGCTTCTTGGTCAAGTTAGCGATAAGGGCCTGCTTTTTCTTGCTATCTCGGGACCTGTTGTCGCTGTTGTTATTGCTGTCATAGGGGCATTTTTCCCTAGCATCACCGACAGGGATTTGTATTCCCAAGAGACGGACATCCTTCACTTTCTTCTCAGCATCGACGGCATTTATGATGAATGTCGTCCAGTCTTTAAAGTGGGTGTCATCCATCAAGAGCCTGACCGCCGAAAGTAGGTTCTTCCGGCATATGTCCATCAGCGTGGATTCAGGATTACCTGGGGGTAGCTTCAGCATGACTTGCCTGTAGCGTTCGACGTATTCCCGTACAGGCTCCTTTTCTTTCTGTATGATGTCTAGCAAGGAGGACGTCGTCATAGAATCGGGCGAGGAAGAGAATTTTAAGATCTTCGTATAACAATATGGAGTTGTCTTGGAGGCTGCAGAACCAATCAAAGGCCACCCCCATAATGCCCCGACAAAGATCTTGGTGAGAAGAACATCACTGCGGGGAAGATGTCCGGTTGCTATCTCAAAGTAGGTCATGTACTGACGATGAGACATCTTCCCTTCAAATGGATTTAAGTTTAAGGGCTTGTATTTAGGTGGATAGGGTTCGTCTTTCCACTCAAGGGGATATGGTTGTCGAATCCCAAGCTTGTACAGTGGGTCTTGGTTCCTCATTGAGTCCGAGCGGGCTTGTAGTTCTTGTACCTCCCGTATTGCTTTTTGAACCTCGTCTAGTATGGAAGGAGTAGATGATCCATGCCTAATGTGATTGCTATTTATGGGAGGAGCGGTGGCGTTTGAGTCTCCATTTTTCCTAGGATCTTGGCTAGCTTGTCCCGAGGTTCTTGGAGGCCATGGGGCCATGTTTATCTTGATCTCCAGCATCGTCCAGGTTAATGCTTGCATCTTCGCACACATGGTGCACATCATATCCTCAAGGGTTTCGAGGTGCTGTCGATCGCTAGGGCCTTCATGATCATCCCTTGTCATGTATATTATTCTTACATGGGAGAAAGTCAATGGAATAGTGGACGTCGCACTTTCCACCTCAGATTCTTGTAGTGAATAGTCCTCGGGGAAGGTTGGCAGCATCACATCCTCTTCGGACTCCGAGAGAATACTACCCCTAGCGTAGGAAGGTGCGTCTTCCTGGTGAGGGTGACTACCCCTAGGGATCTCGACATCTGTTCATTGGGAATCGTTATCCCTTTGAAATATAGGGTTATTATGGAGTTCTGGGATTGCTACCCCTAGCTTACAGTATCTCTAGGGTTCCTGAGGAAGGACCACCCCCAGCTGACAGTTTCTTCTTGGAGCGGGTGCCCTGGAAAACTCCTGTTGTGGTTACCACTGCCTGTCCTTCTTGGGCTTGCCTTCTTGACATGATGGCCAAGAGAGAAGGGTTTGAGGAGCTAGACTTTCGACCTCCCCCAGTGGAGGGGGACTTCCAAGCGAAGTAGCACGAGGCAAAGGACAGCTCCTCCTCCTCTCATAATTGTACCTATTTTTTGGGACTTTGTCAGGTAGGTGCCTTTGGTTCCGATCGTTGGAACGCCGACTGCCAGTTTGTTGGCACTACTGCTTTAGCACAACAGTAGTTGATGATGATGTTAGCACAGGGGTATCCTGGAGGGGATACATCACAAGCCGTGGTTGCATCCCTCGCTTTGCGCTTGTGGTTGATCACATTGTGCAAATCAAGCAAGGGCTGATCCACGTTTGCACCCTAGTTATGAGCCAGGGTAGACCGAGAACATGGGTGTGTAGGTATTGTTTTTACTCCCTGTCCTTGGGTTCGTACAAGAACGCTCCCTAAGTCGTTAATGGAAGACTTTCAAGACTGACCATATTCGTTTTCTACTGTGGGCCGGACACATGGGTCGGTCTTATACAACTTCCCGTAAGGGGCTCATGTAACAGTTAGTAGAGCCTGCCGACAGCCGACCTTATGAGCAGTTACTTGAGCTTGGCGAGCTTGCACTGCCCTGGACTCCTTTGATCTAGCATGCACCGGTGCATAGTATGAAGAGTCCAAGTTCACATCCTTCCCTTTCTCAGCAAGGCGCATGCAGTCAGCGCTGCGTGAGATTCGGTCGAAGACTAAGATTTTGCTACTGTGCTGACCGCATATGGACTTTTGTATGTGGCCACCGATAGGTGCCGCATATGGAATTTTACCTGCGATTGTAGACTTATGCGGCTTCTGCTGTTGCCGCATGGAGCTTGTATCAGCCACCAAACTTCTGGCATCATAGTATTTTTTTCTGTAAGAGTTTTGTCGCTGAGCACCTTTTCCGACTACTGCATGAAATGGGCCAGTCTGGGTGGACGCATAATGTGAATTTGTGGCAACAGGAAGAGAGGTAGGAAGCACATAATCCGTAGTTAGGTGAGGCACAGCGGCCATTGCTACTCAAGTTCTGCAGGTCTTCTTAGGCTTTGCTTGCCATGGAGATGGGCTCACACTATCCCCGGAGAGCATATTCTAGAATGCTTGCTGGTCGAAGCGCACCACCAGCATCCTTTGGGTTGAACCCAGATTGGTCGCATCGGACTACATCATTGTCTTCTCATCAGAGGAGAAGTTTGTCCCCAACAGAGTCAGTATTTTGTTCGCCATTAAATTCGAAAGTCTAAAAGAGCTTGATTTAATCAACAAACTAAAGAAAGTACAAAAAGGTCATAGACAGAAACTCTAAGTACAATATTTTGATCTGGATGGTATCGATGGACAAAGAGCGATGTGGCGGCTCCTTTACTCCTTTGACAGTTCCATAAGGGAATAAGGATGCTCTTATTTCTTCTCTCTCCTGATCTTGTGTGCACGTATGTAGATGGCCGGACATTTGTATGGTTTTCTACCCTCGCTTTTTATAGTCGTCGTGTTGACGGACTATCGATTCCGTATATAGCTCTATTTGGTAGCCGCATAAGACTCCTTCAACAGAATACAGTTGTAACCGTAGCCGTATGCTGCGGACAGGCTGCCATATGGTCTCAGTTAGGATATGTTGTTGAAGAGATCTCGGGGCCGGCGTATGCATGACTCGGTCAACTAAAAACTTAGTCAACACTATCTGTACAAGAAATTATCTTCGGTTGTAACAAAAAAATTATGAGTCGAGAGCCGCATAACATCTTAGCCGCATATTGTCGCGGTCGCATACGAGCTCTCGTTTGGCCTTTGGTCGTCTGGACGCTCTGGCTGCATGTTGGTGAGGTCGTATGCAAACTCTTGTCTGGCCTTGGTCAATGGACACTTTGGCCGCATGTTGGCGAGGCCGCATACAAACTCTCGTATGGCCTTGGTTGATGGACACCTTGGCCGCATGTTGGTGAGGCCGATGCAAACTCTCGTCTGGCTTTGGTCAATGGTCACTTTGGCCATGTTTGGCAAGGCCGTATGCAAACTCTCGCCTGGCCTTTGGTCGATGGACAATTTGGCCGCATGGCATTGTGGCCGCATAGGGCGTAGCCGCATACGAGAGAACACGTGGCGTAGCACATCTGACGAGGTCATTAATGCACTGATGTCACTTTCTGTATTTTTTCGAGCCGTCGTCTTTCACGAATCTTGAAGCATCGGCGTCATGAGTGATGTGTCAAAGTCTGACCGTCATCGACTGCTGTGTTAGGGATTTTTTATGCAGCCTCCCTGCTCTGTGGTTGTTCAGGCCACATAAAGTATACTATATGGCTTATGGATCTTTGGTTTGTTCAGGCTGCATATGGCTACTCTGTGGCTTGGTTGTTCGTTTGGGGGGGGCATGACCTTTATGCAGACTGCATGATTTTTGTTTATGCTTCAGGCTTTGCTGGTGTCAGTAGCTGCAACCGTTTGGAGGGATGACCCTGAAAGTATTGAGTTCTGTTGCGGACTTTGTTGGTGTTAGTAACTACAACCGCTCGGAGGGGTGCCTAAATGGAGAAAGTTTTTATTGTAGAATTTTCTATCACCTGTACTCATAATCTTGAATATGAATAAAAACCCTTAAAATATAATGGGTTTCTATCGTGTGTACTCATGATATTGAATATTCATGAAAAATTTATCTTTTGCGAGAACTTTTCTGTCATGTTAAATGTTGTGGACTTTGGATATTTGTACTAGAGGTAATATAGATGTAGTACAATATCGTAGCCTCTTAAGGATATCCCGCTGGGGGATCTTTGGCAGACCTATTACTTATTGCGCACGAGAGTGCAAGTAATAAGCTCGAAATAGGCCTTGCTAGAGGTGATTTGGATGTGGCAAGTTTGGTGAGCTTAACACCATTGGCACACTTAAATTTTAAGTACAGGTGAAAAGTTTAGACGGTGATCGATATCAGAGGTACTGTGGACGTGATGATCGATAGCCAAACCCAAAAGGTTTTCTCAGAGTTGCAAAGGACATGAAAAATACTACTGGGGAGGAAGTGAGAACGATAGCTCAATGATAACGTAGATGTGAGTTGATCGATAGTCATACCGAGAGTTTAGGTACGATCCCGGTATTTTTGCTGGAAGGAAAAAAGAAACGAGCCAGAGGTAATTTGGACGTGTCTATTTTCTTTGGATGGAGAACAAAGGTAGCTCATAGTTCAGAGGTTATATGGATGTGAACTATTTGCTTCCATTGAGGACATCTTACTGAGGGACTTTTGGTGGACCTATTACTTCTTGTGCACGAGAGTGCAAGTAATAGGTTTGAGATAAAACCATACCAGAGGTAATATGAACATGATAGATTTTATGGACTTAGTACCGCTGGCGTACTTAGAGTTGAGTACGGATGCTAAGTTGAGATGACAACCGCTATCAAAGGTAATATGGATGTGATGATCGATAGCCAAATCCAAGAGGTTTGCTCAGAGGTAATATGGACATGGAAACATGGCCGGGGAGAAATGGTAGGACGATAGTTCAGAGATAATATGGACGTGAACCAATGTCCAAAATATTTTACTGAGGGGTGATTTGCTGATTGTGGTCTATCCGAAAATGTAGATAGACCTGAGGGTTGCTCCGCTGGGGAGATCGTCAGTATGATAGCTCAGAGGTAATGTGAATATGGCTAGCACCTAACGAGATTGGTTTGATTGGTCACTGTCGGAGTGTACAAGTAGACCGGAGAACTGCTCCACTGGGAAGCTTTTGAGGATCCATTATTCATTGCATATCCAGGACTCCTGAATACCGATAATGGCTTCTATGATGATTTATAAGGAAAGGCAAGGCTGTACATAGGCACTTGCTGGAGAAAAAGAACCAAGAGTGTAAATATTGTACATCCCGGTTGTCTTTGAAGTGGATAGGGAAGTACCAGCCTAGCCTTAGATGTAGTATATTTTCAGGAACTTGCCATTGATGGGCATCATGAGCAAGTCGCCATTGGGTTTCGCCAGTCGGTAGGCACTGTTAGAGAATACTGATTCTATAACAAACGGGCCTTCCCATTTGGGTTGGAACTTGCCAAACGTCTTGTGGGTCATAACCATCAGCCTCCTTACGGTCAGGACGAGATCACCCACTTGGTAGGTCCTCTTCTTCACCCGTTTGTTGAAGGCTCCTGAAAGACGCGCTTGGTATAGCTCAATGCGCTGCTGAGCTAAGAGACTTTTCTCGTCGAGTGCTTCCAACTCTTGTAGCCATCGACGGTGATTGTCGTCGACGGTTAATTGGTTGGAGAGAGCTACTTGGAGTAAAGGGATTTAGATCTCGAGCGGGAGGATCACTTCGCTTTCATACAACAAAAATAAAGGCGTATTGCCAGTATCTCTTCGGACCGTTGTGCAGTAGGCCCAGAGGCATTCACCCAGCTTCTCATTCCAGTCGTATTTGTTGGATGACACAAACTTTTTAAGAAGCTTTATGATGGTCATGTTGAAGGCTTCTGCCAGACCATTTATTGCTGAGTTGTAGGTATTCGAGGCTACATTCTGAATTTGGTTCTTTTTACAGAACTGATAAAAAGCATGACTTGTAAACTATGGACCATTGTCATGGATCATTCTTTGTGGCAAGCCGAAGCAGTATATGACGTGATGCTTGACGAAGCTGATCACATTTGATGTCTTGACTTCGGCGAGTGGTATGGCTTTCGTCCACTTGGAGAAGTAGTCGATAATGGTGAGGATAAACTGATGTCCCTTAGACGAAGGCAGGCAAATTGGCCCTATGATATCTATGCCCCGGGCTTCGAACAGCCAGGATGCAACAGTCGAGTGTAGAAACTTCGAGGGTTGGTAGATGAAGACCGCGTAGATTTGGCATGCTTGGCACTTCCTTTCATAGTCAACGGTGTCTGCTACTATTGTCGGCCAATAGTAACTCATTCTTTGGAGGCGATCTTGTAGCTTGGGCCCTGGCTGATGGGTACCACAAACCCCATAGTGGACCTTGCGAAGAGCCTGCTTCGTTTCTACATTCAATAGGCATTATATCAGAAGACTCTTATTAGAGAGACGATACAATATTTTGGTAGCCGTATCGTAATAGAACCGGAGGGGACATCTTCTGATGGAATTGGCTTCCTTCGAGTTCTCGGGAAGAATTCCATAGGCTGCGTAGTCAATGAATGAGAATCTCCAATCTTGGGAGTCGGTGCTCGTCTCTACTGCGTAGCTCGGGAACTAATAGAGGTTGTTCTTCGGGCAGACCAACTCTAGATCGATCACGGTGATTAGTTTATGAGTATTGCCCGGAACAGCTATATAGGCTGCGAGGCCAGCCAGGGCATCAGCCACCATATTTTGCAGCCGAGGGACGTTCTCTATAAAGAACCCCTTGAAGGTAGAGATAATACCGAGCATGGCTTGATGGTAGAGAATCAAGTCTTTATTCCGGACCTCATACTCGCCTCGAACTTGATTTACTATCAGTTTGGAATCGTCGTAGGTTTCCAGGTAGTCAACTCCCACTTATTTAGTGAGTTGGAGACTAATGACAAGAGCGTTGCACTTTGCCACATTATTAGAGCATGGCTCTATGAGGTAGTAAGCACGGTTGATAACCAGATCATCTGGGTAGATCAACACTATCCCGACGCCAGCGACAACCATATTCTTGACGTACAATCGAAGAACAATTGCCAAACGACTTATGTGCTCGTGGTCATGTTTGAGTCTGCGATCTTATCTAGGATCTCGCCGTAGAGTTTCAAAGTTTTCAGTACCAGATGGGCAGCAAAAAAAATTGCCAACGCTTGGCTTTTACCAGATTTTTGTAGGACAAACACAATGTCATATGGTGACAGCAGTATTGTCTATGTGGCTAGGCGAGAGTTGAGCAATCCAGTTTCCTCATGAGAATCCTGAGAGGATTAACTCGCGAGATTACGTTGATGGTTTGTCCTGCCACGTAATGTCAGGTCTTCTGGATGACGAAGACTAGAGAAAGGCACTCCTTCTCGATGGGGTTGTGCCTGTGCTCTGCGTCGGCCATCATCCTACAAAGATAGTAAATGGACTGCTCGTGACCTGCGTCGCTTGCCTAGACTAGCAGAGAGCCGAGAGAGTGATCCATTGCCCGCACATAGAGCAGGAAGGGTTTTTCGATAACTGGGACTACTAATACTAGAGGACTCATGAGGTATTCCTTGATGTCGTCAAAAGCGCGCTGGCATTCTTCATTCCAGACAAAGGACTCCCTTCTTCATGAAATGAGTAAATGTCTGACAACGCCCAGAGAGGTTCGATATGAACCTCCTGATATAGGCTAGTCTTCCTTGGAGGCCATGAAGTTCTCTAGGTTCTTCGGTAGACGCATTTCAAGGATTGCTTTAGTCTTGTCAGGGTCCTCGTGGATACCCTTCGAAGTTATGACGAAGCTCAAAAATTTGTCGCTGGAGACTCCTAGAAAAGATTTAGTGGGATTCATCTTGAGCTGGCGTGTACGCATGAGGTCGAACACAGACTTCAAATCCCGTAGGTGATCAATAAGTACATGAACAACGCCCATCCTACATTGTAACAACGACATAGAACGCTGTCTAGGTTAACAATACTATCTAATATCATATTCCCAGCTGCCTCCACCTGTAGGCTCTCTGGAATCTGCGTCAGTCGCAGGTTCCGCTCAATGTTCTCGATCCAATCATCCGCATAAAAAATCTCCTCGGTGCCCTTAAAGTCCTTGGGCCCCATTCTCTTGAAGTCAATGATTGTCACTCTCCGTTCCCGATATACGTATTTGAACGTATTTTATTTTAGCATGGTTGCATGTGTATAGAGACTAGACCCGTTCTTTGGTTTAACCTTGTTCATGGTTTATTTTGTAGGTTGGTTCAACTCATGAGAGCCTTTGGTTCAACCCTTAAACCCTACGATATATAACCCAACATTTTTCTCTCTCTCCTCACTTCTTCATTACTTCCTCCTTCTTTAGCTCTCTCTACCCATTTCCATAGGCAATTACACCTTGCATGAAAAATGGAGAAACCATCCATATTATTGTTCTATTATGTTTATTATGTGTTTATAAGCCCTTTTAGTTCTTGGAGTTTTCCATTTTGATGGATGGATTAGTGTAGATCTACTTTTCTAAACTTAGGGTTTTCAGGATTTTATGAGTTTTTGTTTTGTTTTGATCTATTAAACTTGTGTATTTAAAAAAAAATTTCCATATTATAGAGCTTTCAATTTATAGCACTTTGGCTTTTGGTCCACCCGATTTGCACTTAAAATGAGGATTTTATGAGTAAAATAAAATTTTAGTTTTTGGAGCTTTTCTGCTATGGCCGAACCTGATATTGGAGAAGACGGAGTTCCCATGCGGCCAGTGAGCATATGCGGCTAAGAGTGCCATACGGCCCGAGAGGGTTATGCGGCCTAAACACTTGTCGCATACTGAAAGCCTGTGTCCATCTTGTTGGACGCATGACTACTGATTTGCACAGTGTCCTTGAACACCTTGTGCTTTCACTCACTGAACAAATAAAAATTTCTCTAAGTCCTAGAAAACTCCATGCGTTATTGAATCTATGCGGCATCGACACTCATGCGGCCTAGAGAGCATGCGGCCACTATTTTCTTTAGACGCATAGCTCTGAACCGTTGGCACTTATTTTCTTGGTTTTGTCTTTTTTTACTGACACACTTTATGGCTTTTTACATCAATTACATCAGTTACTTTATGTCACATTACTGAAACTTTATTTATTTGACTGTTACTTCAACACTTGTCCCAAGGAGTAGACTTAACCCTGGGCATGCAGCCAAGTAGTTCATGCGGCTTGACTTTATGCGGCCTGACTTCTTATGCGGCCAGGAATGTTATGCAGCCTTACTTGTTTTGACTGAATATCTTCTTGACTCTTGTGACCCAATATATAATTGGTAATTAGACTCGAATATTGTATCTGTGCTGATACCCCTATTGCCTGATTATTGTTCAAGTTTTAATGTGCGCCGAGGTACGACACCTCCTTTCACGTGTTAAGAGATTATATTTGGGTTGTGCATCGAGAATGCCTCCAAATCCCTGAATGCATGATATTATATATATCTACGTTGTTTCTCTAGCACGGGCATAATAAGCGAGTCAAACTATCAAAGTGTGGCTAGGTTATTGATTGTATGAATATTGCATACACGCTCAGGTGAATCCAGATTTGCCTTTCATGCATTCATATCTAGCGTGCCCATACTTTTTACAATATCTTAAGGGAAATTTTCATGTGACCACGCCTTGAGATTTCAAGCACAACATAGGGCTAATTAGGTAACTAAAAGTAGTAGTAACATTTGGATGGAACGGTATCCCGAGATCATGCCAACTAACCATCGAATAAAAATTCATTCTAAGTGCACTGTGGGATGGCCACCACAGATACTGTATATCATATGCCTTAGTAGAGTGTAGTATCTAACTTATTATTATGCTGAGCCACTGTTTCAATATAGGAATATTAGAACCGATAATACCATATTTTTAGCGCAGTGGCCCTACAGGGACTAGTGCATCCTACAAGTGTATATTTTATTATATTGGTTCGGTTAGCTCATGTAAGGCACTGGCGTGATATGAGGATACTTATTATGCATTATTTCTGAGATAACCTCAGACACCACAAAAATAGCAAGCCGTACAAATAATTGGCCGATTTAGGAAGAAATGGATATGGTTGTGATTGTATTATTCAGCTAGTAGCCTAGGAAAGTAGACAATCATAGTATGATGGTTCAACCCTTGTCCTTGTCTGGTTGTAGGGTTGAGCCTTACCGCTAGGATATGCTATGGACCTTAGTTACAACACTGAACCATTATTTTATTATATGTTTTCCTTGGATTTTTGTTTCTCTATTTCATACTTCCTTTGTGATACTTGATATTTGGGGTCTAACCCCACTAGTTTTGAATGGCTAGGTTTTGAGTCAGCACCTGAGTATCCAACATACTTTTCTTAAGTTCATGGCACGCACCAGAAATATGGTCGCATGGGATAGCGAGTGGATTTTTTCTTCCCTGCTCGTCTTGCACATTTACTTCTTTTTGGCATTTAGCCACCGGCACCTGTTAGCCGGCTCATCTGGACATATTTTTTCTTACACCATTGTATTAAATCAGACTACAGCTGATTACTGTCATATACTTTTGTTACTCTTCCAGCTTCTTATTTTGCACAGCCGTACTCCAGAATATTTTGAGAAAACATTTGGGACACCTTATTGCTTATCATATATTCTCTATGCTTACCGTTTCTTTTTTGAATGATTGAGACATAGAAGTTCTTGACCAAAGGAGACTTGATTGTAGCATGCACCCCCTTGTCTTATACAGTCGTGATCGCCATACGACGTATAGCACCTTATACGGGGTAGCTGGCCATGTCCGTCTCCGTATTCCGATACTAGGGCATGACAAGGTTTTAGTGGTGGTCCATGAAGGTATGTTCTTCAGACTTGTGGGGTGTCATGGTCATAGTATTCTTAATCAAACATGATCCTCCTTGAAACTCTAAATTCATCCTCTTCAATACTCAGCTTGAATTTTTCCAGATTGATTGCTTTATTTTTCCTTCTCGTCATGTTATTGATTGTTTCTTGTGCTTTCTTTAGGGCTTATCCTTCCTCCGACGCTGCAGCAACAAGAGAGGCAGAGTTTCCAGTGGAACGAATCGTGTGGAACCCCATCCAAGAATCTGAGTTGAGCCTACAATGAATGGGAAAGAGCAACAGGCTCCAGGTGTTCCCGTACCTCTCGTCGTGCCGGCAGTACTGGATACCCCGGCTTTGCTAGAGATTATCCACAGATTATTGGCTTCCCAACAAACCAGATGGTGGTACAACAACAACAACAACACCAGCAACAATAGCTCCAGCAGCAGGAATAGAATGTCCTGTTGAACCAAGGGTTGCAAACAGCCCTAGAACGAGGCGAGAGAACAGACTCTGGGGCATCTGTTAGATTTTGCAGACTGAATTCCAAATACTTCGATGGAACGGGGGACGCAATCACGACAGATGATTGGCTCTAGGATATTGAGACCATTCTGACAGCGGTTAAAGTTTCGGCCAAGGAACAGGTTGTAAGCACCCTATTTTTTGAATTAAATTTTTATATTTATTAATATTGGTATTATGAAATTTTTGTGATTAAGGAAAAAAATTTATTTATTTTTATCTAATTATAATATATAATATACATAGATTTATAATTATGGGTATTTAATTAATTATTAATATTGTACAAAAAATATATTTTAGGGTGTACAACTATTATTTGTGTATTGTATAATTTTCTAAAATTTATTGAGGTCTAAAACTATTTTTAATGGCCATACACATATATGTAGAGAGAGATTAATTAACAAAAGAATTAAACCTAAATCTAAACCCATTAACCCAAATCATATCCTAAACCCATTAACCCAATCTTTAAACCAACCCACCCCTGTGCGTACAGGAAAACCCCCATCTCTCTCTCTCCTATATATATATATATATATATATATATATATATATATATATATATATATATATATATATATATATATATATATATATATATATATATATATATATATATACAAAACCAAAACCCTAACCCTAACCCTTCACCCAGCCTCCACCACCTCCGCCGAAATGCCGCTGACCGCCGACCACCACAGCGCCGGAGCGCGGCCGACAACAGCAGCAGAAGCAGCGCACAGTAGCATTACGACCCCCTCCTTCGCGTGGAGCATTCGACCTCCTCACTGATCTGTTTTGCTCCCCATCTTCACTGGTATGTTCACAACCTAACCCTCTAGGATTTCCTTCAAGTGGAATAAATTTAGGCACCCTGGTTTGATAAAAAAAATTAACCGAAAGTTGGCCGAAAAATTGTTCGGAAACAGTTCAAAAATTCAGTCCAAGTACCCATATTCATGTCCAATTTTTTAGCAACTCGTTAATTATTTTTAAAATATAATTAAAGAAAATTCTTCACAATATAACCTAGATTTTTACTGTTCTTTTAGTTTTTATTAGTTTGCTTTAATGGTTAAATTATTTTGGTTCCAAAATGACCAAAAACTTATTTTTAAAACACCCAAATTCTCGCGATACGGAGTGCATTCTGCCAAACGAGGTGACTTCGTCGTATGCGAGTTGCATCAAAAGATGCGTAACGTAAACGCGATGTGTGGGCTTTCACGAAACTTGATTTGGATGTGCGTGCACACCGGAATCAACGCGTATCCGCCAAAAAATATCGTATTGGCTTATTCTGACACTCGTCCTAATTTTGTGTGTGCGTGTTGTTTCACAACAAAACTTACACCATCGGATTCGTAGCGTTACGCTATCCTGTGACCCAAGTTTGGTTCGATTCTGAGAACGTTGACAAATTTGGAAACAACAATGGTGATATTTGTTTCAGCATCCGGAGGTGCAAAGTTCTGGAATCGTAGACACTGAATGGAACAAATTTAGAGAACTTTGTCTTCGACATGTTTTACGGTGCAAAGTGGGCCACATGTAGACCCTGCTTTGACACAAAACTGTCAATTTTGCCCCTGTGTCCAAATTGGACTTATGGATAGTCAATCCTAGATATTTCTAGTATTCTGACAATAATGGTGATGTTTGTTTCAGCATCCGGAGGTGTACGTGCAGATTCTACTTTTCCAGAAGCAGTTGACGGAGTTCAGAACCCAAGCAAGTGTACCTTGCCATGAGTATTACAGTTCGTTGTCTTTATCTTATTTAGTTATTATAGTTATTTGATATGTGTGATGTGTGTGTTTATCCTAGGACCGTGAGACATTCCTTAGCGTCTGAACATGATTCGGGTGTCGATGTCATACGCGAAGTCGTGTAACGTTACTTAGAGAGTTGATTCCACGATCCTATTTTTACGTTCTTGTTTTACCTAGTACGCCATACCCTAGGATATTTGAGACTATTTCATGTAACAGAATCTTTCTTGAGTTATTCATGGAGATTCAACATAGGCTTACATGATTCAAGATATGAGACTGGCATATTATATGGATATTATTATGACTCGTTGCACTAGCTAGAGGTCATGATCTTGCGTGTTATGGACATGAGACGTGATGTTACATTGGGTGGGAAGATTCTTCATCGTGCTCTAGGCATATTTTGCTTATTACTATTTATGTATATTAGGCTTTAGGCTCCCTATGTGGAATCTAAAGTATTATATTTATATATATACATCTTCCTCCTAGTTCTCTCACACGGAGCCTTGAGTGTACTGTTAGATTATGAAAGTGTCCATTAGGATCTTCCGTGAGTACCAGCCCGGGGTACGATACCATACTCTCATTTGCATATCACATTGTTGGTTACAGTAGTTTATCCTTGAGTATGTGGCATTATACTTTTTTACTTTTGGCATGTTATTTCTTGTACCTTATTACGTCTCTCTGAGGACCTGGTCCCCTGCCAGTTTTTGCAACATAGGCAGTTATGTAGCCTTTGGAGTTGGTGATGGAGTTGCTTGTCTTGCAGACATTAGTACCAGGTACTTATATCATTTTTACCGGAGTTATTGTTATTTATTCATATTGTTTATTCATATGCTGATGTAGCCTAGTTTTATAGACTCATATTTTTTTCTCGAGTCTATTCGAGTTTGTGTGTTACTGGACGACCGACTTTAGAAAATGTAGCTCATTCTTGTGTATTCTGTTCATTGTGGATTGAGGCATAGATATTTATATTTACTTGATTATTTAGATAGTAGCCATTATAATACAGTTTATACGTATTTGAGTCGGACCAGAGTCTGGTCGAATGCGTAGCTGGCATGTTACGTATTCTTAGTCCTACATATTTTGGGACTGGGGCATGATATATTTTTGTGGTGGCCCATGCAGGTCCTGATTAATTTGTTTCGGTTACTTTTTGGTACCGAGCGAGCTTGTAATTAGGATTAGCAATATTAGTATCTCAATCCACAACTAATTTGAAAATCTTTTAGCATTTGATTATCGCCCTTGACTTCATAATTGTACTAGTTCATTCCCTCGACATCTTTAATATTGTTTATCATCTCTTTCTATTTCAGAGAGATGCACGTTCGTGTGCGATGCTTCCTCCAGAAGCAGATCCTTGTCAAGGCAAAAGAAGACATGCTGGACATAAAGTTTTGAAAAGATGGTTACCCTTAGTAGCGTAGATAGATAGGTTATTCCTATATGCTAGAGCTAGTGTAGATGGTTAGAATAAGAATTGAATATAGTATTAGAGGCCTAGAACTAATAAAACCTTGCCCTTGCTTAAGGTAGCAGTAATTTGGAAGTATTAGAATTTAGAAAGATGGTTTGATTCTAATGCACTGGAATACTTTATGGAATACATAGCTAGTTGCTGGGATTAGTTGTGGCCTATGATGGTGATACAAGAAATGGTATTATGACCTTAAGAAATTAGAACCTTACTTAGCAGGCCATAGTGGTTAAATATATAGTTGTCTTGTGACTTTTAGTATCAAAACTAGATCTTATGACCCCCTTAAATTATTGATGACTATAAGTCTGGACTAAATAAATAGGTAGATTGCTAGACCTAATATTTGAGTAATTAGATAACTCGAATACTAAAGTATAGCTTTCGAAATCAAATTAGATGTACTTGATTGTTAGGGTTGTCAGTGTTAATTGAACAAGTGAGTTTTACCCGTGATTACTTGGGTGGATAAACTAGTATCTGTGATAGAGCAAATAGGATGAAGAAGAGAGTTTTGATAGATGTTATAGTCTTGAGTTAGATATAGTGAATTGCCTATAATAGATGACAAGCTATAACAAGATGGTAAGCATGTAGTTTGGATGAAGGGTATACATGGAATAAACTAGGAGAAATCTGAGGTTCAAGTGAAGAAGGTAGAATGATAACAAGAAGAGATTCACGAGGAGTACATGACCTTGAGTATTTTAAATTGAGAGAAGGATCTAGGAAGGACTGAAAATTTTATCACTCGGTAGTTGCCTAGAAGATCTATATACGAAGCAGAAAGTACTGGGTTATGATTGGTGAAGCTTAAAGTTGAAAACAAGATTAACATACTAAAAAGGATATGAAGGTTAGTAGGAAACAAATGATAAGGGAAAGAAATTATGGTCGCATAATCCAAGGAGAAGGGATTATTGTATGGACTTGAGGGATAATAATTTTAGTATTTATAAATTATAATACTTTTGGAATTTTGAAAATTTAGTGCGAGTAGAAATTGTTGATCAGTCTTGAAGTAATACGAACTTCAAGAAATTAAATACTGGTTCATAATCACATACTAACTTGATGGTTATTCTGTAGAGGATTATCACATGACCCTTAGATTATAGATTTACACATGGTAGAGAAGTGTAAATGGAAGATAGAAGTCTTATAGGAATGATAGCTGAATATTGTGGGTTTACACGTAAAATGATTAGGGCCAGGAATTTAAATTTTTGACTAATAGGGTATGAGTTTGCTGGACCTATCCATAGTAGTAGGTAATGAGAACCTATTTCCAATTTATCATAGCTGATGGATTTTTAGATTTTAGAAATCTTATCATCTCATTGAGTTCAAAGAATTTCCACTCAAGATAACCATGACATCATGCTTGTGTAATAGGGTAGTAGCCTAGCCGGAAGATTCTGGTAAGAAGATAGCTTTTAGATGGAAAAGATTAGACGAACAACAGTACAGAAAGATAGACAATAGAATGGAATAAGTTATACAAAAACGGGTAGGCATTCCAATTAAAGATTAGACGAGTATTGAAGAGTGTCCTAGCGAATAGTATGTCATAAGTGATAGACCTAAATACATGCTTAGTTTAGACCCTTACATACTAATATGCGAGGAAGATGAAGTTGTAAGGATCGTATATTGTTTACCTATATCTAGAAGTAGGTTGCCAATAGTATGAGGGAGATTATATAAAATATAACTTAAATGAATATAGTATTGAGTTTAAGGATTAGTTGTATTACCCCCTCGACTATATTCCTATCCTTCTTATCAAATTCTTATCTTGTGTTGCATATATGGCCTTGTGCTTTTTGCAACAACGGTCTTTCTAATTATAACAATGAGTAGATCCTTCCTTTTTCCCTACTTGTGCCTTAATTACAAAATTAATCCCTTAGTTGGTACCACTCCTTGTGTTAATATCCATATCACCATGGGTATCTGTTCTTTTCTACTCTAATCCCCTTGATCTAGTCACCATGACTCGATTCTCCAAATACCTGCCTAATAGTGCATTATTCAACCATGTGGACTTATTAGACATTTTTCTTGTCGTGGCCTAAATTTTGGTCTCTTCGTCATCAATGTCAATCAATGATCGAAGCCTCTCTGCCACCTTGCCTTCGTTAGATATAACTCACTCATTTCTTCTGTCTTGTAGAAGCTTGACCTATACAAGAGCAGTAATGGATGGGTAGTAATTTCTCTTATAAAGTTGTTGATCAATAGCACCATGATAATTTCTAGGTTCCTTTAGAAAATCCTTGATTACGGCCAGTAAATCCTAGAATTCTTGTAACCTTATTTAAAATAAGCCCTTCTAGAAATCTTCTTAGCAAGACCATGACCTTAGTTTTCGATACCAACTTAATTTTTATAAGTTGGGTAGATTGTAGCCCCTGGTTTTATTGTAGGATTATTTCTAGAAATTTAGGATAAATTTGAATTTATTTTGGTGTTAATTAGGTTAATCTCAAACGGATTAAATTACCTATTTAATTTTTGTATCCTTGATACCCTTTGTTGTGGCTCAGATATTTCGAGCACAACACTATCCTTTCCTTTCCAACAACTTCCCCCTTATGACCTAGACTAGTCACTCTACACCTATGACATGACTATCACTCACAAACTGGCCTTCCCATGTTTGTTTTAGTCTCATGACATTCGTGACGCAATTGTACACATGTTATACATAGATATCCTTTTTCTATTACGGTCAACTTTAATACTCAACACCGACTCAATTCTTCCAGTCACCTTGACATTCATAAGCCTAACTGAAACCTAGTCACTGATGACACAACTGTTACTTCCAACTATACACGCCCATGCTCCATATAGATCCTCTCAACATTCGTGGCATATCTCCTTCTAAACTCTATATCCAACCCCGTTGCAATTGAATTAAAATTATACATAGGCAACCCAAATATCCCAACCACTGATATACTCGTATTCCATTCAAGCCAACCTATGTTCGTGATACTTGTGTTGCATTAAATGGAACCCCTTGTACTCTTTACACAATAAAAAATACCTTAATGAGTTATATTACCTTTTGACGCTTATTGCTGAACCATTCATCGGCATCCATGATATGCAATGAACAACTTCTCGGTACCATCTCACCCTAGTTGTATTTGGCTATGGTAATTCATATTGTATTATAGACTTATGACCTAATTAGAAGAAAGAAGAACTGGTAAAACTTCCTTTATAGAGTTATTGACTGAGTAACGCCTTGATAGTACATAGATTTTCTTTGATAGACTGTAACAACGGTTATAAAATACTTACCATCTCGAATCCCTCCTTGAAGTTAGACTTACTAAAAATCCTTAGAAATATGATCATTACTATAGTTCATGCGGCCAACTTCATTCTTATAAGTTGGGTAGAGCCTTGAGTAATCGTACCATTATTCTTAGAATGTGACATTAAACTAGGACTCCATCTGGTAACTGCATCCCCAACTTTAGTGTAACCTTCTTAACTAAAATCATTTCTATGATGTTTATTTTAATTTCAAGGACAAAATTTTTATAAGTTTGGTAGATTGTAAGTACCCTAATTTTTGAATTAAAATTTTTAAATTATTAATATCGATATTCTGATATTTGTGTGATTAAGGAAATATATAATATATATGGATTTATAATTATGTTTATTTAATTAATTATTAATATTATATAAAAATATATTTTTGGGTGTACAACTATTATTTGTGTATTGTATAATTTTTCTGGAATTTATTGAGATCTAAAACTATTTTTAATGGCCATACACACACACACACACACACACACACACATATATATATATATATATATATATATATAGAGAGAGAGAGAGAGAGAGAGAAAGAGAGAGATTAATTAATAAAAGAATTAAACCTAAATCTAAACCAGTTAACCCAAATCCTACCCTAAACCCATTAACCCAATCTTTAAACCAACCCACCCCCGTGCGTACAGGAAACCCCCCCCCCCCCCTCTCTCTCCTATATGTATATATATATACAAAATCAAAACCCTAACCCTAACCCATCACCCAGCCTCCACCACGTCCGCCGAAGCACCGCCGACCGACGACCACCGCAGCGCTAGAGCACGACAACAGCGCACAGTAGCATTGCAGTCCCCTCCTTTGCGTGGAGTTTTCGACCTCCTCGCTGATCCATTTTGTTCTCCATCTTCGCTGGTATATTCACAACCTAACCCTCTAGGATTCCCTTCAATTGGAATGAATTTATGCACCCCGGTTTGATCGAAAAAATGACCTGAAGTTGGTCGAAAAACTGTTCAAAAACAGTTTAGAAATTCAGTCCAAGTACCCCTGTTCATGTCCAATTTTCTACCAACTCGTTAATTATTTTCAAAATATAATTGAAGGAACTTCTTCACAATATAACCAAGATTTTTACTGTTCTTTTAGTTTTTATTAGTTTGCTTTAATGGTTAAATTATTCTGGTTCCAAAATGATCAAAAACTTATTTTTAAAATACCTAAAATCTCGTGATACGGGATACGTCCTGCCAAACAAGGTGACTTCGTCGTGTGCGAGTTGCATCAAAAGGCGCGTAATGTAAACGTGGACATGTTGGCTTTCGCGGAACTTGATTTGGATGTGTGTGCACACCGTAATCAACGCGTATCCGCCAAAAAATATCGTATCGGCCTGTTCTGACACTCGTCCTAATTTGTATGTGCTTGTCATTTCATAACGAATATTATGCCATCATATTTGTAGCATTATGCTGGTCCTATGACCCAAGTTTAGTTCGATTCTGAGAACATTGATGAAACGTCGTTTTGTGGGCCCCACGGTTCCACATGACGAGCGATTTCATTATCGTCTCATCGAAATCCTGTTATAGACATTTCGTTGGGTTTGTATCGTCATTATGGACTCTTATACACTGAATGGGATGAATTTGGAGAACTTTATCTTTGGCACATTTTACGATGCAAAGTGGGCCACATGTTGACCCCACTTTGACCCAAAATTGTCAATTTTGCCCCTGTGTCCAATTGGACTTATGGGTAGTCAATCCTAGCTATTTCTAGTCTTCTGAGAATAATAGAGTCATGCCCCAGTCCCAAAATATCGAGGGACTAGCCACGTGGCAATGGCCAGCAGCACACTCCAATAGGAAAACCCAATTTAATGGACCCGTTAGAGTGTACTTAAGTTGTTAAACAATATAATGATCTACGATACATGTCACAGTCTGATTCTAATCTCATCCACAGAAGGTAAACACAAATCAAATATTAAAATAATCAAACTCAGAAATATAATTCAATAATAAGTCTCAATAAAATATCTCGGGGAACAACCCGATAATGAGTTTAATACAATAATCCAAGAGACAGGAAAGAGAATAACTAGAAACAGAAATAATTGAGTATATAAAGCAAATACTCAGGAGAAATCCTCTGGCACGACCTCGTCCTCTGATGCTGGTACTGCTCCAGTGTCAGCTCCTGTCCCCTATACCTCGGGGTAGATCTCCTCTGCTATACCCGGGGACATAATCCGGATCCAGGTCCTCAGGGGACATAGCAAGGTACAAGAATAACTCAAGCCAAATAAATATGCAGTATATAAAATATATCAGCAGGGCAAACTATGTAACCAGGCTATATGATATACAAATAAGAGCATCACTAGAACTCAGGCTGAGACCACTACAAGCTAATCACACGTCTCATATCCACGTTGTCTCATGTCCATAACACGCAAGATCATGACCTCTAGCTAATGCAGCGAGTCATAATGATATCTATGTATATGCAAGATCTATGTCACGAATTATGTATGTCTATACAGAATCACCATGAATAACTCAGGAAAGATTATGCTTCATGAAATGTGTCAAGTGTCCTATGGTATGATGTACTTGATAAAGCAAGCACGAAAATATAGGAGGATCGTAATATCAACTCTCTAAGTGACGTTACACGACTTCGCGTATGGCGTCGACACCCGAATATTATTCGGACACTAAGCAACATCTTACGGTCCTAGGTAGAACATGTATATCTCAAGAGTATATATATATATAGAAAAAACTCAAGAAAATAATATAACAGGACTACTGCAAGATTGGCAAGGTACACTTGCCTAGGGTTTGAATTCTTTCAGTTGCTCCGGTGTAGGTGGAATCTCCAGGAACGCCTCCGGATGCTGAAACAAATATTACCATCACTCTCAGAAGACATAAAATATCTAGGATTGACTACTCATAAGTCCAATTTTGACACAGGAGAGAATTGACAATTTTTGGTCAAAACGGTGTCCACATGTGGTCCACTTCGCACCAAAAATGTGCCAGAGACCAAGTTCTCCAAATTTGTCAAACATAGTATCTACGAGTCCAGAACAACGATACGAACCTAATGGAATGTCCAGAACTGGATTCCGATGAGCCGATCACAAAATTGCCCGTAAGTGGAGCCGTGGGGACCACGATACGGGGTTTCGTCAATGTTCTCAGAATCGAACCAAACTTGGGTCACAAGACCAGCGTAGTTCTACAAATCCAATGGCCCAAGTTTTGTTGCGAAACGACAAGCAAATAGGAAGTTACAACGAGTTTCAGAACAGGTTCGATACGGGGTATTTTCGACGGATACGCATTGATTCCAGTGTACACGCACATCCAAATCAACTTCCGTAAAATCTCACACGTCCGCATTGACGATGCGCACCTTTCGGTGAAATATGCACATGACCAAGTCACTTCGTTTAGCGGGACGCACCCAGTTTCGAGAAAAATTTAGGGTTAAATAACCAAGTTTTTGGTCGATTTCACCCATAAATAAAATACAATATACAGCTAAATAAAATATACTAATTACATGATCTAAATCTTGATTATGGTGTCTAATTAACTGTTCAAACAGAATTCATAATTATTAAACAGATTGGGAGAAAATGGTCATGAACTTGGGTGTTCAGGACGGTTTCATGAATTACAGAATTTTTTTCTGTTTTTGCGTCGCGGTTTGGGACCGACACAGGACGCGATACCCCAAACTATTTGCACGGGGATTGAGAGGGTCAAGTGGTCTTCGCCTAGGATTCGACAGAACGAAATACAGATCTATGTACAGAGAGTTACGCGAGCGGGAAGACGGGTACCTTGTTGCTATTTGCTGTCATGAAAGGAGGCGGCGAGGCGGGGCACGGCGGTTGTTGTAGCTGCTGGGGGGCGTGTGGGTTGTCGCCGGCGGTCGGGGAAGTCGGCGGGGGCGTCGGGTCGGTCGTCGGCGGTCGGGAGAAGCGGCGGAGGGTCGAGGTCGGTGGCGATGGAGGTTGGTGTGAGGGTGGGCTCGGTGGTTTTAATAGGCGAGGGGAGGCCATTACGGGGAGGACAGAGCGGGGGTCATGGGGTCGTGGGCGGGGTCGAGCGGCCATGTCGGGGGCGAAGTCGTGGTCGGAAACGAGGCGGGGTCGTACGACAGAGTCGGGGACGGGGGTCGTGGGGGAAGAGGGGTTTCTGTGTAAGGGTCAGGTCGGGTTCGGGTCGGGTCGGATAGGGTCCGACCCGTTAGGACGGGTTGGGTTGGTTCATTTTGGGTTCGGTTCGGTTCGGTTCGGGTTGGTTTAATCCGGTTTAATCAAAAATAGGGTTTTTAGCTAATTAAAAATAGTTTTTGAGCCCAATAAATTTTAGAAAAATTACACAACATCCAATAATTAATTATACACCCAAAAATATATTTTTTATAATATTTTAACAATTAATTTAATACATAAAATATTAATACCTGAAGGACATTTATAATAATTAACAAAAAAATCACAGAAAATTTCAAAAAAATTTGTTATATTTTTTTAAAAAAAATTAGGTTGTTATAATCTACCCACCTTAAAAGAATTGCATCGTCAAAATTAAGAAAACAAAACCTAACCGACAGCAGAGGTGACGCGGTTGTAAAACATGTTTGTTGAAGTACGACACAAGGAGTAAGGAATTATGAACAAGGAAAGATCGAGGGGAAGGGTGAGGGTTAAGAAGAACACGTAGGGGAGGAATAAAAATATTTTCCTAGGCTTTGAGGGATACGTAACTCAAGAGTAAAGGAGTCTGGTTAGAACAAATGATCAACTACAGCTTATGAAAACTTGGGTACCAATTACTAATCTAGACTAACAAGTTCATGCTAGCATAATACTAGGCTTAGGCTAGGGTAATGAACTAACAGGCACAGGCTAAAGCATTACTAGGAATATATAGCTATGATAAAACTTATATCTTACTCGCATTCACTACTCCATGAGTCTGTGCGTCCTCCACTGTCATCGCAAAAGTTTGTCCACGTCCTTGTGGTGGTGCCCTCTGTTGTTGCTGGGCTTGCTGGAAGAGTACTGCCTGGGGTGCCAAGGGTGGCCTCGGCTGATATTCTTCCGGTATTGGTAAAGCTTGTCGATTTACCATTTGTGCTCCCTCTCGACACTAAGGGCAATCCTTGGCTAAATGTTGGTTGGATCCGTAAATCAAGCATAATCCCAACTTGCGTCTGCACTCGTTCTCATAATGACCTCGCTTTCCACAATATTGACATATAGACAGTGTCTGCCGAGATGCTCTGGGTGGCTGGTGTATGTGAGGTCTCTTTACATCTTCTACATGTGGTGCTCTGGCTGGTGCTGACGTGAATGGCCGCTTCAGGCTGGATTCTCTCCTTGTGACGCGCTCTATACGTCGTGCTGCAGCAAGAACGTCCGTGTATGAAATAGGTACAACGGATCCGATCAATCTCTGTAGCCCAAAGCTAAGCCCGTCGAAGAATTTCTCTGCCTTCTTCTCTTCGGTCGGAATCAGAGTAAGGGCGAAGCGACCCAAATAGATGAATTCTGTATTGTACTCCTCCACTATCATATTGTCTTGAGTGAGGCGATTGAACTTGTCCCGAAGTTCTGATCGAGCAATAGATGGAATGTACATCTCCTGAAAGAGTCTAGAGAACTCCTCCCAAGTGACTCGGTCTGGCCCGAGCTGTGTCTCCTCAGATAGCCACCAATGATGTGCATTACCCGTCAACTGCATCATGACGGCAGTCATCCAACGCTCCTTTGGAAGCTCAGCTAGTTCCAATTGGTGTTGAGTATTTTTGAGCCACTCATGAACTTCAGTGGGCTCCTCCTTGCCTGAAAAGGTACGGGACTTCAGCTGGCAAAAATCGGTGATAGATCCCGTCGATGGCCATCAAGCTGGTGGTTCGCCTGCTCCAGTGCGGTCACTATACTGTTTCTCAGGTTCTCTGTTTTGTGACGCTAAGACTCTTAATGAATCTTTTGTTGGGCTTGCATCATTGCGTAAAATATTTGGAACATCTGCTGACCATCCATAGGATGTCCTGGTGGAAAGGTAGGCATCTGTAGAGTAAACTACGGCGGTGGTGGAATATCGTCTCACTGAAATATTGAGGTATGTAGACCTGCTTGATTGCTTTGTTGAGCTGATTGACCTCCACCCACTGGTGTCGCTCCATCATCGTAGGTGATAACTGCAACTTGTTGTATTCCTGCGGGTGTCTCATCGCATGCTTGTAAATCTATTACTCTGCATCCAAAGTAAACTATGAGAGGCGCACAAAGGAATTAAAGCAGGATGCAAGTCCAGAAATTATTTTGAAATCGATATAGAGGTCAAGAATGAATCAATCAAGTGGATAAGATCCTATAACTTATCCTATCATAATTTGCAGGCTTGCTCAGTTACTTAGTTAAAACCGAAGCAACATAGTCGTAGACCATAACCTAGGACCTTAATGCTCTGACCTGCATGGGCCACCACAAAAACCATGTCACGCCCAGTCCAAAAATACCGAGGGACTAGCCACGTGGCAATGGCCAGCAGCACACTCCAATAGGCAAACCCAATTGAATGGACCCGTTAGAGTGTACTTAAGCTGTAAAATAATATAATGGTCTACGATACATGTCACAGTCTGATTCTAATCTCATCCATAGAAGGTAAACACAAACCAAATATCAGAATAATCAAACTCAGAAATATAATTCAATAACAAGTATCAATAAAATATCTTGGGGAATAATCCAATAAGTTTAATACAATAATCCAAGAGAAAGGAAAGAGAATAACTAGAAACAAAAATAACTGAGTATATAAAACAAATGCTCAGGAGAAATCCTCTGGCACAACCTCGTCCTCTGATGCTGGTACTACTCCAGTGTCAGCTCCTGTCTTGTATACCTCGGGGTAGATCTCCTCTGCTATACCTGGGGACATAATCCAAATCCAGGTCCTCAGGGGACATAGCAAGGTACAAAAAAAACTCAAACCAAATAAATATGCAGTATATAAAATATATCAGCAGGGCAAACTATGTAACCATGCTATGTGATATGCAAATGAGAGCATCACTAGAACTCAGGCTGAGACCACTACAATCTGTGTATCGGGGAGCCGGTAGCCATGATATCATATAGTGGGCCTAGCTCTGTAGTGGCTACGGTACCATAATAATAAATATATATATATATATATATATAATCATCCTGTAGCCTGTGTGTCTCTCCCCACCCAATGTAATCATACGTCTTATGTCCACGTCGTCTCATGTCCATAACACGCAAGATCATGACCTCTAGCTCATACAGCGAGTCATAATGATATCTATGTATATGCAAGATCTATGTCACGAATCCTGTAAGCCTATAAAGAATCACCATGAATAACTCAGAAAAGATTTTGTTTCATGAAATGCGGCAAGTGTCCTATGGTATAACGTACTTGTAAAGCAAGCACGAAAATATAGAATCATAATATCAACTCTCTAAGTGACGTTACATGACTCCGTGTACGGCGTCGACACCCGAATATTATTCGGACACTAAGTAACATCTCATGGTCCTAGGTTGAACATGTACATCTCAAGAGTATATATATATAAAAAGAACTCAAGCAAATAATATAACAGGAGTACTGCAAGATTGGCAAGGTATACTTGCCTAGGGTTTGAATTTCTTTAGTTGCTCCGGTGTAGGTAAAATCTCCAGGAATGCCTCCGGATGCTGAAATAAATATTATCATCACTCTCAGAAGACATAAAATATCTAGTATTGACTACCCATTAGTCCAATTTGGACACAGGGGCAGAACTGACAGTTTCTAGTCAAAACGGTATCCACCTGTGGCCCAATTCGCACCAAAAAATGTGCTAGAGACAAAGTTCTCCAAATTCATCAAACTTAGTGTCTATAAGTTTAGAACGATAATACGAACCCAACGGAAAGTCCAAAACTGGATTCTGATGAGCCGATCACAAAATTGCCTGTCAAGTAGAGCCGTAGGGCCCACGATACTGGGTTTCGTCAATGTTCTCAGAATCGAGCCAAACTTGGGTCACAAGACCAGCGTAATGTTATGAATCCAATGGCACAAGTTTCGTTCTGAAATGACAAGCACACACGAAGTTACAACGAGTTTCCGTTCGACAAATCCAATGGCTCGATACGAGATATTTTTTACAGATACGCGTTGATTCCGGTGTTCACGCAGATCCAAATCAACTTCTGCAAAATCTCGTACGTCCGCATTGACGATGTGCACCTTTCGGTAAAATTCGTACATGACTAAGTCCTTCGTTTAGCGGGACGCACCATGTTTCAAGAAAAATTTAGGGTTAAATAACCAAATTTTTGGTCGATTTCACCCGCAAATAAAACAAAATATACAGCAAAATAAAAAAAACTAATTACATGATCTAAATCTTAATTATGTTTTCTAATTAACTGTTCAAACAGAATTCACAATTATTAAACAGGTTGGGAGAAAACGGTCATGAACTTGTGTGTTCAGGACGGTTTCCTGAATTACAGAAATATGTTATTTTTCCTATTTTTGTATCACGGTTTGCGACCGACACAGGATGAGATACCCCGAACTATTTGCACGGGGTTCGAGAGGGTCAAGTGGTCTTCGCCTAGGATTTGATAGAACGAAATATGGATCTATGTACAGAGAGTTACGCGAGCGGGAAGACGGGTACCTTGTTGTTGTTTGCTGTCGTGAAAGGAGGCGGCGGGGTGGGGCACGGCGGTTGCTGTAGCTGCTGGAGGCCATGTGGGTCATCGCTGGCAGTCGGAGAAGTCGGCGGGGGCGTCGGGGTGGGTCGTCGGCCGTCGGGAGAAGCGGCGGAGGGTCGAGTTCAGTGGCGATGGAGGTTGGTGTGAGGGTGGGCTCGGGGGTTTAAATAGGCGAGGGGCGGCGGTTGCGGGAGAGGCCATAGCCGGGTTCGTGGGGTCGTAGGGTCGTGGGTGGGGTCGAGCGGCCGAGTCGGGGCCGGGGTCATGGCCGAAAACGAGTGGGGGTCGTACGGTGGAGTCGGGGGCGGGGGATCGTGGGGGAAGAGGGGTTTCTGTGTACGGGTCGGGTCGGGTCGGGTAGGGTCCAACCCGTTAGGACGGGTTGGGTTGGTTCATTTTGGGTTCAGTTCGGTTCGGTTTGGGTTGGTTTAATCCAGTTTAATCAAAAATAGGGTTTTTAGCTAATTAAAAATAGTATTTTAGCCCAATAAATTCCAGATAAATTACACAACATCCAATAATTAATTATACACCCAAAAATATAATTTTTATAATATTTTAATACTTAATTTAATAATTAAAAATATTAATTCTTGAAGGACATTTATAATAATTAATTAAAAAATTACAAAAAATTCTAGAAATTCATTTTAAAGTTTTTTTAAAAAAAATAGGTTGTTACAAATGGTGATGTTAATTTCAGCATCCAGAGGTGTACGTGCATATTCCACTCTTCCAGGAGCAGTTGACGAAATTCAAAACCCAGAAAGTGTACCTTGCCATGATGTATCATAGTTCCTTGCCTTTATCTTATTTAGTTTTTATAGTTATTTGATATGTGTGATGTAGTGTTTACCCTAGGACCGTGAGACGTTGCTTAGCGTCCGAACAAGATTTGGGTGTCGACGTCACATACGGAGTCGTGTAACGTCACTTAGAGAGTTGATTCCACGATCCTATTTTTACACGCTTATTTTACCAAGTACGCCATAACCTAGGACACTTGACACTATTTCATGTAACATAATCTTTCTTGAGTTATTCAAGGGGATTCTGTATAGGCTTACAGGATTTGAGATATGAGACTGGCATATTATGTGGATATTATTATGACTTGTTGCACTAGCTAGAGGTCATGATCTTGCGTGTTATGGACATGAGACGTGAGGATACATTGGGTAGGGAGAGTCTTCATCATGCTCTGGGCATATTTTACTTATTATTATTTATGTGTATTAAGATTTAGGTTCCTTATGCGGAATCTAAAGTATTATATTTATATATATATACATCTTCCTCCTAGTTCTCCCACACGGAGCCTTGAGTGTATTGTTAGATTACGGAAGTGTCCATTGGGATCTTCCGTGAGTACCATCCCGGGGTACGATGCCATACTCTCATTTGCATATCACATAGTTGGTTACAGTAGTTTACTCTTGAGTATGTGGCATTATACTATTTTACTTTTGGCATTTTGTTTCTTGTACCTTGTTACATCCCTCTGAGGACATGGTCCCCTGCCAGTTTTTGCAGCATAGACGGTTATGGAGCCTTTGGAGTTGCTGATGGAGTTGCTTGTCTTACAGGCATTAGTACCAGGTACTTATATCATTTCTACCGGAGTTATGGTTATTTATTCATATTGTTTATTTAATCTGCTGATGTAGCATAGTTTTATAGACTCATATTTCTTTCTCGAGTCTATTCTAGTTTGTGTGTTACTAGGTGGCCGACTTTAGCACATGTAGCTCATTCTTATGTATTTTGTTCATTGTGGATTGAGACATAGATATTTATATTTACTTGATTATTTAGATAGTGACCATTATAATACAACTTATACGTATTCGAGTCGGACCAGAGTCTGATGGAATGCGTAGCTGGCATGTTACATATTCCTATTCCTATATATTTTGGGATTGGGGCATGACACTGGTTGACCTGGTTTGCCTACAACTCCAAGATCTGGAAAGAGAATGGTGGGCTACGATAGAGGTAGGACTAAGACATCCTATTTAATGAGAGGATTTTAGGACCCAGTTCAGGGCGAAGTACTTTAGGATTGTGGCTCAGAGTGAGTTGCAGCAAAGGTTCATTAACCTCAAGAAAGCTGGAAGGACAGTAGACAGCTATGCGGCAGAATTTTGTCAGCTTAGCAGATTTGCTCCAACCATGGTGGCAACATAGTTGGAGAGAGCAATGAGGTTCCAGCAAGGACTTTAATTAGAGATCTTGTACATGGTAGAGGTGTACGACTACCAGACCTTCGAGGCGGTATTGATAGCAGCCAAGAAGGTCAAGCTTACTTCTCAAATGATGGCGTTAAGAAGAGTACATCGGAAGAGGTCTCATGGACAGAATAATGAGGGAGGACCCATACCCTGAATGTTAGTACCATCACCTAGCGTTTGTATACATGATTCAATAATGACTGTCCCAACCCGACAACAGCAGCCGAGGCAGTAGCAGCAGCAACAACGACGACGGGGAGCGTTTCAATAATAACTGTACCAACCCGACAACAGCAGTCGAGGCAGTAGCAGCAGCAACAACAACGACGGGGAGCATTGACAGGTTGTACCTACTGTGGAAAAGAAGGTCATACCCGAGATGTTTGTCGAGAAGCTAACAGACTATATTTAAGATATGGAAGCCCTAATCACAAGGTTGGCACGTGCCTATTGATGTAGAGGCCAGAAGGGCCAGTACAACAGTTTTTTATATTGCCAGCTCCAAGGGCAGTGCAGCAAGGAGGACCAGCAGTAGCAGCATAACCTTTGGCTCAGCGTCCATTGCAACGCAGGCCCAGCTTGTCATGCCCTAATTTTGCTAAATCGATAATCGTCCTCCGGATGTGATGTCGTGCATGCATAGGGTGTACGTGCACAAGGACTAGGCATAATGATATACTTTAGAATGCATGCAACAGAGTACGCAAATAAGATAACTCACATTTGAGACATAAAAAAAAATTATTGATAATGAACATCTAGTTACAGACTCTTGACCCAAAAGCGATAAGGATGCCTCACGGGCTTACAACTTGTATACAAAATGAGATTATCGTTCCATACATCACATCCTTTACTAAAAGTTTAAAACAATATAGACACCTGCTGGTGAAGCTATCGCCTTGCCTTGGAGCTGCATATTATCACGCCCCGATCTCCCGCAGGCTAATCGACAGTCCCCGCTAGGCGAGAATAACCGCGCCAGCGTTCCCGAAGGACGATCGCTTGACCCATCTGGGCGTTATGTCGCACAAGCGTGAGCCATGCCTGTGCAAGGCCGAGGTTCATTGGCTGGCGGTAAGAAGTCTAATCCACAGAGTCGCACAGATTATCCCAGTGCAGCAGAATTATAGACGCACAGGCGATTTAGTAACAAGTTCACTAAGTTGTCAATAGCGAAAGCATTGAATAACACAAGTAGAAGTAAAGCAACTCTTTATCGATATAAATAAGTGTTACAGGCGGCGCATAGCCGAGATTACAAGTCGCTCAAGCCTCTCTCTCGGAAACAATAAAAGCGTGCCAAGTAGCTACATTTATGGAAAGATGTACTGGCGATGTTCCAACATTATGTCTTGTATATGTGCTTCAATTCCGGATGTAGTGCTCCAAGGCTTCGGATTTGACTCCGCGCCTTAGCACGCACGAAGGAGGCATCTGCACCGAACGAGGTTCTCCCGCACCCTGCAAACGATCTGGTGGATTATCATTATATTGAATTCACTGGTGGGGAGGCTACTCGCCCGCTCAACAAATCCAAACATGTAATATAGGTTCCGTTCACCAACTATTATGTTGTTTTTCTAGTTGCCTTAGGATCAGTTTCATGGCAAAGATTGAATAGCCTAATTCGTGTGGCAGTGCGCCATACAACATAAGAGGAAATACGACGAGACTTACCAACTTACCATTTGTCCTTCCCTGTCCAAGGCAAACTAAGTTAATTTTAAGCATGGGCATTTACAATAAAAATCAAGGCAATAGCATATGCAAACACGAGTGTTGTTATATCATGATCGTTTAGGTGTTCAGTTGTTTTTTTGATGCGATACAATGACTCCAACGCGGGTAGCCGCTAAGCAAGGATGACTTATCTATATGACATGTCTCACTGGCATTGCCATAAAGGACGACTTATAGTCTTGAATGAGGATGGAAAGCAACAAAGATTCGTTGGTGGCTGCAGACCATCCTATCCAGATGCGTGAGACTATCGCGAAGTTCCATCCGGATCGGATCGGCCCCGGTGCCCCAGAAACTGTCCGTGGAACCTAATGACCTTGTTTCCAAGTTGTCCGCGACATGTAGGTCAGGGTCTTTCCTAATCCATAATTTGACATGATAATCCATGATTCTTGTTCTGAACCGAGCATTTGCTCCACGAGCTGGGATTCTTGGATTTATTGACATGATTCTCGTTCAGAGGTAAACTTGTAGTGATTATCATTCAGTTGTAACTTGACAGGATTCTTGATTCTTGAAAAACGTGCCTTGTTGCATTCCTCTGGTGCGGGGACTGCCTTAGCGACCTGACGGTCCCATATACTTGTAGGTTCAATTACACAGAAAATCTATTTAATAGTCTTCTGGGTGACTCAATACATGAACAATACACGATAGTATTACTTGCTTGTGGCATGATTTCGTGTGGCAAACACATTAAGGCAAGGCAACATCAAGAACTTAAGCAATCGCGTTGGCTCAGGCCCGAAGGTAAGCCGAGGGGTAAAACCGTAAGGGACTTTTCGAGCTACATGATCTAGGACAGCATGTGAGGGTCTGAATATAAGCAATGTTTCAATTCCATGTTCTAACATAAGCAATACAAGTTGGGATTATTCCATTAGCTAGGTGCATTGTATTCTTATTAGCATGCAGGGGGTAATTCACCTAGCGACTAGCATGTATCATTCCATATTTTAAGTGTGCTGGCTAAGCAAAGACAAGTTCACCGTAGCCACCCACCTTAGCTATGATTCGCCTCGATTGAGCGATACGTCGAGCGAGCCTCTGGAAGCCTAAGCCGGACTCCTGTAGGGACAAGTCTGGATATCCTTTGCCTCAAACGAGTATTCTTGCCTGAGTAAAATGGGTCGGGACATTGCACTTTTGTCGTTTGAATCGGCAGTCCGCTAGAGCAAAACGGGGTATTACATCCTCCATCACTCAGAAAAAGTCTCATCCTCGAGACTTCCTGAGGGCAGGCAGTACTAACGCATTATGAAATCTATCTCAAGCGTAACAATCGGTACCACTAAATCCAATTGAACATAATCTCCTACTCGATTCTTACGTCGTGTTACGTGTATGTTGAGTCAGTCTCATTTGCGTCTTAGTGCGGGGCATATTGCTTAACGCAGAGTACATTTCGATCGATCTTTGATTAATGATCTAAGGCTGAGATAGACCTATACAAGTTATTTTGCTTGTTCATTTGGATATTCACTTGCCCTAGCATTGAGATCAGCATATCGCGAGAATGGATCGTGCACATATTCGAAGTGCACCTCTAGCATGAGCACGCCAACCAACTTAGCGATAGTGAAATCTTAGCACTCGAGTTTTATATTTTCTTGAGTCTTGGATCGTGCATACGTTCAAGGTGTCCCTCAAACATATGCATTCAACAAAACTTAAAGGTAGTGAAATCAGACAAGCTACTTGCGAAAATTTTAAGGGTTTGCATAGGTCGGCACAAAGGCCTTAACATCACAATTTCATACAAGCAATCACCTCATTCAAATACACTTTTTGAAAGTATTTAGACTCTTTCTTGGAACATCCTGTTTGGAACATTGAGAGAGAGAGCGTGCACATAACCCACGAACGAGCTTTCAAAACTGTGATAATCGAAACGAAGTCCAAAGGCGTATAAGCCAAGCTCTGATACCAATCTGTCACGCCCTGATCTCCCACAGGCTAATCGGCCATCCCCGCTAGGCGAGAATAACCGTGCCAGTGCTCCCGCGAGACGATCGCTTGACACATCTGGGCGTGATGCTGCATGAGCATGAGCCATGCCCGTACAAGGCAGAGGTTCATTGGCTGGCGGTAAGAAGTCTAAGCCACAGAGTCACACAGATTGTCCGAGTGTAGCAGAATTATAGACGCACAGGCGATTTGGTAACAAGTTCACTGAGTCGTCATTAGTGGAAGCATTGAATAACACAAGTAGAAGTAAAGCAAATCTTTATTGATATAAACAAATGTTACAGTCAGCGCATAGCCGAGATTACAAGTCGCTCAAGCCTCTCTCTCAGAAACAATAAAAGCGTGCCAAGTGGCTACATTTATGGAAAGATGTACTGGCGATGTTCCAATATTATGTCTTGTATATATGCCTCAATTCCGGATACAGTGCTTCAAGGCTTCGGATTTGACTCCATGCCTTAGCACACACGAAGGAGGCATCCGTACCGAACGAGGTTCTCCTGCACCCTGCAAACGATCTGGTGGATTATCAGTACATTGAATGCACTGGTGGGGAGGCTATTCGCCCGCTCGACAAATCCAAACACATAATATAGGTTCCGTGCACCAACTATTATGTTGTCTTTCTAGTTGCATTAGGATCAGTTTTATGGCAAAGATTGAATAGCCTAATTCGTGTGGCAGTGCGCCATGCGACATAAGAGGAAACACGGCGAGACTTACCAACTTACCATTTGTCCTTCCCTGTCCAAGAAAACAAAGTTAATTTTAAGCACGGGCATTTACAATAAAAATCAAGGCAATAGCATATGCAAACATGAGTGTTGTTATATTATGATCATTCAGGTGTTCAGTTATTCTTTTGATGCGATGCAATAACTCACACGCGAGTAGCCGCTAAGCGAGGATGACTTATATATATGATATGTGTCGCCGGCATAGCCATAAAGGATGAGTTATAGTCTTGAACGAGGATAGAAAGAAACAAAGATTCGTTGGTGGCTGCAGACCATCATGTCCAGAAGCGTGAGACTATCGTAAAGTTCCATCCGGATCGGATCGGACCCGGTGCCCCGAAAACCGTCCGTGGAACCTAATGACCTTGTTTCCAAGTTGTCCACGACATGCAGTTCAGGGTCTTTCCAAATCCATAACTTGACATGATAATCCATGATTCTTGTTATGAACTGAGCATTTGCTCCACGAGCTGGGATTCTTGGATTTATTGACATGATTCTCGTTCAGAGGTAAACTTGATGTGATTATCATTCAGTTGTAACGTGACAGGATTCTTGATTCTTGAACAACTTGCCTTGTTGCATTCCCCTGGTCTAGGGACTGCCTTAGCGACCTGACGGTCCCGTATACTTGTAGGTTCAATTGCATAGAAAAGCTATTTGATAGTCTTCTGGCTAACTCAATGCATGAACAATACACGATAGTATTACTTGCTTGTGGCATGATTTTGTGTGGCAAACACATTGAGGCAAGGCAACTTCAAGAACTTAAGCAATCGCGTTGGCTCAGGCCCGAAGGTAAGCCAAGGGGTGAAACCGTAAGGGACTTTCTGAGCTACATGATCTAGGATAGCTTGCGAGGGTCTGAATATAAGCAATATTTTAATTCCATGTTCTAACATAAGTAATACAAGTTGGGATAATTCCCTTAGCTAGGTGCGTTGTATTCTTATTAGCAAGTAGGGGGTGATTCAACTAGCGACTAGCATATATCGTTCCATATTTTAAGTGTGCTGGCTAAGCAAAGACAAGTTCACCGTAGCCACCCACTTTAGCGATGATTCGCCTTGGTTGAGCGATACGTCGAGCGAGCCTCTGGAAGCCTAAGCCGAACTCCTGTAGGGACAAGTCTGGATATCCTTTGCCTCAAACGAGTATTCTCGCCTGAGCAAAGTGGGTCGAAACATTGCACTTTTGCCATTTGAATCGGCAGTCCGCTTGAGCGAAACGGGGTGTTACACATATAAGAGTTGCACGGGCTCCGGGTGCTTTGTACAAGCTCTAAAATTCACGAATGGGGTGCGACGAGTACTGGACTGGTTGGGGGAAGAAAGCTTCATCTCCTCGCCGCGTCGCTTGGGCTCTGGGAACCTGCTGCAACGAGGGTCAGTACTTTAAAAAGTACCGGTGAGGGCGAGCTAACCCAACTAACCAAATCCAATGTCTTTTTATATGAAGCATGCAATTTATTCGTGGTCTTTCTATCTTGCCTTAGTTTATTTTGCATGCAAAAATTGAGTATGGACATTATAGAAATAATTATGCTACCGTTAGGTGACTTTTACCTTCCCGTCTGAACTGCCTACACAATATTTACCATGTTCTTCCCTGCCACAAAGACATCATTAGCTTGAGCAAACAATGCAGAACATATATATATATATATATATATTGTCACGACCCGCACCCGGTGTAAGGGTACTAGTCGGAAACAACGCCCAGCCTACGCCGCAAAGTCGGCGGTAGAACTCTGTCTAGATAGTCTATCTAACGATATAATGAACCACTAATAATGATAGTATACTCAATCACAGAACTAAGATAGAAATGAGCATGAATCAGATAAAGAATAGAATAGTCACAATACAACTTATGAGTCTAAAATAATACATCAATGAGTCTGAAGAACTACAAAATAAGCTGGAGACAAATCCAGTACAAAAGAATCCTACGAAGCTACAACTTCAGGGTCAACTGTCTCAGTTGGGATAAGTCCCTCTTGAGCCAGGGTCTCAGAATCTAAACCCACAACATCCTGGGGTCCATAATAGGTAGGATACCACTCCTCAGTGTCATCTGGAAAAATATATCCAGTCAGGAAAGGAGCAGAGTACATCTCTAACAGCAGTTCTTAGTAATGATAAAAACTATGTAGCAGTAAATAGCTGTGGATAAACAAAATGCACAATAGATACAAGAGATATATATACAATAAGGAAATACTAGAAAGAAATACAATAATGAACAATATGCCAATGAAATAATAATACTAATGACTAAGTGTGTGAGTACTAGCTTAACATGTGATCGGCTTGGGCAAGATGCAATGCGGCCTGGCTAATCATACGTGCGGTGCATGATCAACACTATTCAGTAATCAGTACTTTATTCAATAGGGATATTGATCACATATCTATACTAATACTCCCCACCCCCGACTGGTATAATCGATCCAACCACGGTATGCTATGGCACGAGATTCCCCAAGAAGATAGCTAGTCTTCCCGAGAATCGGTGTCTGTACATGTACAAGATAACCAATGAAACAATACTTGCACCATATACACCATATACCAAGGAATAACATCTCATGACGAGATCCGGATATACCAATCCGTGTAACCATAGTGTCAAGAGAACATGGATATCTACACTATATACAGTGAACATAGAGGATATCATAAATGAGAAACTATCAGAGAATGTACTCGCCTGAAGTCCAATGAACAGTCTCATAGATGTCTGACTCGGTGCCTCGAAGACCTAGATATGTGTCACGACCCGCACCCGGTTTAGGGGCACGAGTGCGTGGGTACGTCCAGCCTACGCCGCAGTGTCGGCGGTAGAACGCTGTCAAGGTCTTGATACTATCTAGCTAATGTCACACAATATCCAATCTCCATAAGGAGGCACGGATGACACAAATAAACGAGCACATATTCAATCACAGAATTACAGCACGATAAGATAACGAACAGAAATTAAATACAACACAGGTCAAAAGTAATAATCTAACTCAACAATATCCAAGTCTCAATAAAAAATGCCGGAGACAAATCCGGTACCAATAGTCTACATAAAGAACTAATCAGAAAACTAGAAGAATTAGTGATTTCCGGCTAGACCTCCCGGAATCACAACTACTACCAAGTCTGCAACTACTCACCATATGGTCCATAAAGTGTCGGACAGCGTCCTCTAAGGCATAGTCTGGAAAAATGTTTCCAGTCAGGAAGGAGCAAAGCACAATCTCAAATAACAGTTCCATTTAATTGATAAGGACTATAAAGTAATAAACATGTCATGCTAGCTACTGAGAAGACAGTAAAATAAATGCAATGGCAATTAAAGAGAGACAGGCAATATAAAGAGACAGACAATATAATACAGTCAGTGCATGTATGAAAATGAAAGAACAAGGAACAGTATCATATACGGGTGATGTAGTATATGATTTAAATAGGGAAACAGTAATCTATTCTAAGTGTTTGAAATAGTAGTTTCAAAATGTGATCGGCTTGGGAACATGTACGATAGCTACAGGGCCTGGCTAATCATGGGTAAAGAGCATGATTAACACTTACATTGTTCTATACTACAATAAGAGGTTATGATCACATTTCTTACTAACTACTTCCTCGCCCCCAACTAGTACTGTGGATCCAACCATGACACGTCACGATACACGAGCAAGTCCAGTCTATCATGTACGATGTCTAATATACATGTCGTGTACAATGTTAATACGATAATCAAGGTAACATCTCATGACTGCAGATCCGAGCTATACTAGTCCGTGTAGCACAGTGTGAAGGATTCAGTTGTAACATTTCAAGATTATTGAATTTATAGAAATTATCAAGAATTTGGAAATTATCAGAGAATGTACTTGCCTTGGGTCCTTAGCTGGTATTTATGGATGTCCTGTTCCAGAGTATCCCCTGGGTACCACAGTCCTATAACACATCACAAAGCAAAACTATATTTGCATCAGATGCTACACTAACACAGACAAAAACACTGGCCTCAGGGCCATGCCAGGCAGGGCACTAGTCAACTAGGGTCATCTAGTAGGATATACATAAACCATATTACACTTATTAATACTTACAATATTTATTCATGCACCAATATATATACAATATATATATATATGTGCCAAAATACTAATTATATTAAATTATACTATGTATACAAGTACATATATATAAACCAAATACCAAAACAAATATATATATATATATATATTACCAAATTAGCACTTATATCAAAATAAATATACATATATTTATTTTTATATATACCAAATTAACAATTACCAACATAAACTGAAATACAGATATACGTACATACCAATTTATATATTAAAATATATTAAGTATATAAAATATGTACATATACATATACCAATATTACATATTAATATTTATTATTTAATACGTACACGCAAAAAATATATATTGAATACATATATAGATATATAGGAAGAAATACACGAACATATATACATACGCATATATACTAATACTAGTACATCACATTAGATACATATGCAATACATTAATTGTATGTACAAGATATATATATATATACATTTATACTAATTATACTAAAACATATATACTATGCTAATACATATATTAAACATTAATTAATAAATAATTATACATATACATATTTAATACACATAGTCTATATGAAAAATATAATACAATATTTAATATGTATCATTTAAATGTGTATATACCAATTTATCAAATACATACAATATATATTAAACATACACTATACTATACACATTAATTAATTTATATACAAATACTTATACATTAGTTATATTAACATTAATACATTACATTAGTTATCTATACATACATATATATATACATAAAGAAGGAAAGAGGGGGAGAAGGAAACTTACAGAGGGGGAAGTCGGCTGGCCGGAAAATGGCCGGAGGGGGAGCTCGTGAGGGCCGGTGTAGGGAAGAGCAGAGGGAGAGGGAGCCGTCTGTGGGGAGGAGCACGGTGGAGATGGTGGTGGAGGTTCTAATGGTGATGGTGGTGGAGTTGAATGGTGATGGTGGTGGAGTCTGGCCGGGTCGGTGAGAATGGAGGGAGGAGCTCGGGGCTCGGCCACCGGAGTGTGGCCGGAAATGGAGTAGATCAGAGGGAGGGGTGTAGTGGTAGGGACGAGCCGGAGATGGCTAGTCGGATGCTGATGGTCGGGGTGAGCAGCAGCAGCCGGGGCTCGGCTTGGCGGATCCGCCGGAGTGGCCAGAGGGCCGCCGGGCCGGACTGGAATGGCCGGAGGCTGGGCTGTTGGCGACTGCAGTGGATGGATGGATGGATGGATGATGGGAGGAGGAGATGGAGGGAGGAGCGCTGGAGATGTCGGCCGGCTGCACAGTAAGGGGAGAAGTGCACAGTATTCCCTCCCCCCCTTGAATTTGAATTTCAAACTAATAAATAAAAGAAGGAGAAGAAGAAAGGAAGAAGAAGAAGAAGAAGGAAGGAAAGAGAAGGAGAAAGGAAGAAAGAGAAGAAGAAGAAAAGAATGGAGGAAATTTTACATACGTAGGAGAGAGGGAGGAGGCTTGAGGAGGGTGGTGTTTCCTAGGTAGTCTAGGGATTAGGGTTTGATGATGTGACAAGACATTATATAGGGAAGAGGGTTTGTGAATCTAATGGTGAGGATGCACCCAATTAAATGGGTGGTCCAGATTGTTCATGAAGGAAATTTCATGTGGGAAAAAATGCAATTTGGTCCACCAATAAATAACCTTTCCATTTGGTCTTGGACAATGGGGTGATGACACCTATAATTGAATAATTGTAACTTAGCCCCTTAAATTCAGGAAATTGCACAAACACATAAAATGACAAAAATTTGGCGGGCGATTCTGTGTCCGGTGTTTTGTAGGGTCAGGGGCGCTGTAGGTTTGGTACGGGCAAAATTTTGCAGGGCACTGGAATTAAATTAGGATTTTCAGAATTGCTTTAAAATAGTATCCTCAATTTAATTAGAAATAAATGCAAGTTGTGTTCAAAAATTAATTAGGAGTACATGGGGCCAAAATCAGGTCAGGTCATCAATACCAATAATGAAGAAGACTCAGAACAGAATATTACCCTAATTTGGGCCGCACGAAAAATAGGTCAAGATTGCCTCCAATTTTAATTGGAACGCACAACGATATAAATTAGGGATTTACTAAATAACGTCCGCGACGATTTTTGTGCGGCTAGAAATAATGCACAGAGGGCATAATTATGAGTTGCAAAAATAGCAGAATGGAAGGCGGGCATGTCTAGGGCAAGATTGTGAATTTTGTTGGAAGACAAAAGTTAGGGTAGCGCTCCAATTATCGAAGCAAAGGCAATGCGCAAAAATATTAAATAAAAATACGGTAATTAATTACAAACTCCAAGAATTAAATTCTAACTAAAATAATAAATCCAGAATTCTATAATTCGGACAGGTGGTCATCTACTGGCTTCTAGGTCAAGTCTACTAGCTCAAAACAATTGAACACTGTATATAATTATATTTAAGTTACACATCACACATAATTATTAAAATAAAAATATTATCATGCAATTTAATTAATTGTAACTATAATAATATCAAATATTGTAAAAATTCGAAAATACCCCTGTCTTCGGAATGTGGTAGTGACAAGTCTACCCACCTTAAAAGAATTTCGTCCTCGAAATTCAGAATCCTCAAAGAAGCATTTAATCATACACATTATTATTTCCCTCAAATTTTAAATTCTTCAACCACGAAATCAGTTAATAATCCACAAGGTCTTTTCACAATTTGTCAAAAATTCTGAAATTATTGCATAACCTGGAAAATCCTCGAAATAGAATCAAAGTCCATTTTTATCAAAAAAATTCCCAAAATTTTAGTTAATAATTCAATACTCAAAATTTAATATCCACTCCTCAAATTTGATTTTTATCAATGAACAATTATAAAAATGTAATCTCGTTCCACAAGTTTGAATTTAAACATTTATTCATCAAATTTTATTTCTCGATTTCCTCTTCCTCAAAATACCCACCAATGCGATACTTAAAGATTCTCAATTTGCAACATCTCATATAAAATTCTAAAATTCATAACTCGTAATTAAATAAATATATTGATAAATCTACCAAAATTTCTAAATTTAATAACCAATTTAAATATGCCATAATCTTCCTGGAATTAATAGATCATAAAGTCTGCCATGTTAAATTCTTGGCCCTTTATTTAAATCGATGCTTATCCTCAATTTTTTTTTTAATCATCTTGTTAATCATCTTGTCTCTCATGTCAAGTCATAACTCCTTTATGAATCTTCATCATGGTCAAACCCCAATAATCCTGGTCTAAAAATCTTTCCTATAATCATACAACGTGCAACCCAAGGGGAATATGTACGGTCATGGTGTCTTTTGTCATGGTATTGTAGTCTCTGTATCAGGGTGTACTACTAACTACATTATAACAAGAAATCATGCATACAAGCTACGGTACTAAGGTATCAGTCAATCAATCAAATAGTTAGGAAAAGAAGGAAAGAACAGAACCTACTAACACATTACCTGCAGTATCGGTCTCCTCGACCGTTATCGCAAATGCCCCACCCTGCTGGAGTGGTTCCCTTCGCGGGTGCTGAGCAATATACGGTTCCACAGGTAGCCTAACTGGATCTCTATAATCTGAAGCTGCGCGCTGGCCGGGAAGATAAGGGGCTAGAAGACAATCCCTTACTCGATGTCCCGCAGCGCCGCAGTGCAAACAAAGTCCTAGCCTCGTTCTACAGCTCTCCCAAAGGTGACCTGGCTTATTACAGAAATGACAGGTCTGCCGTGTCTCTCTCGGAGGCTGTTGCTGATTCTGCTGAACACGGACTGGTGCCTGGTACTGTTGTTGATATTGATACGCCCATGGATGTTGCTGGATAGGAACTGGTGCTAGGTACTGCGGTGGATGCTGAATTGTCCATGGTTGTTACTGAAGATAAAATGGTACTTGGTACTGCTGTTAGTGCTGAATACGGGGATGCTTGGCCGGTCCTGTGCTACCATTCGTATCTCCAAAAGTATTGTGACTCCTCTTAGGCCTGAGATCCAGATCCTCTTCTGCGATCTGAGCATCCATCAAGATAGCCTCATAGGTAGCGGTACGCCGACCAGAAGTGCGCGACCTAATCTCTCTTGTCAGCCCCTTTCTAAATTTTCGGGCTCGATCTCCTGGGTCACGAATCATAGACGATGCAAAATGGCTCAATCTACAGAATTCTGCAGCGTACTCATCGACCGACATGTTTCCTTGAACCAAGTCATGAAACTGACTTTCCAAGGTTCCCAATGCCACGTCGGGAAAAAACTTCTCCTTGAAGAGTTCTTTGAAGGTCTCCCAAGTAAGTCCTCGTGCAGTAATTCTCGGCTCCGTGCGATACCACGTGAGTGCGATATCGAACATCTGACTGCCAGCGGCTTCTATCTGCAAGTTCTCCGGAATCTGGGTCAATCGCAGGCTCCTCTCTATATCCTCTTGCCAGTCGTCAGTGTAGAGTATCCCTTCGGTGCCTTTAAACTCTCGAGGCATCATCCTCTTGAAATCCACTATAGTGCCTGATCTCTGCTGTTGCTGGCCAGGAAACTGCTGGTACTGTGCTACTCTCTCCAAAGCTTGGAGAGTCACTTGATGAGCATTCTCTATGTTTTCTCTCATCAGCTCAGTTTGTGCCTGGTGCGCTTCTGCTTGCACCCTCTGAGCCTCAGCTTGAACTCGCTGAGCATCTGCCGTCACTCTCTAGGCATCTACCATGCCTTGGATCAAGGTAAACATCTGCGTCCCGTCAATGGGCAAACCTCCAGGAATCAGAGTCGGTGGAGGAGGAAGGTTGTCCGTCACAGCTGCGGCAGTCCTCTGAACAGGTAGAGGAGGAGGATCACCTACGTGCATCGGAGATGTAGGAGGAACTACGGCTGTCTGTCCATCAGGTGGAGAGGTGGCAGACCCCTCTAAAGCTGATGTTCCTGCTCTCATAGATCGTGTCTGCGGCGACATCCTGAAGACAGATCCCAAAGAATCAATTTAGGCAAAAATGCGATATCATCAAGGAAGGACAGTACAGTTCTAAAGAAGCAACATTCAAGATAAATAGATTGGAAATAAACCCTAGTTGTGATTGCACAGGTCAAAGATACATCCATGGTCTGATACCTCTATCCTTCTAAGTACCATAGTTCTACTAGAAACATACTCACTGCTAGCTTCCTTACTTACTGCAATCGCTAATACTAGTTATTCCTATCACTCAAGTGCATAACAATTGTAACACACTATTCTAAGTACTGCACTCTCTAATACAATCCTAGATGAACACCTAAGCCAGTTGGCGGTAAAATCTCAATTATGCTCAAGCCAACATATCCTTACACATGCATCTCATCTACTTATATACTAATATATCTCTCCCACTATAAAATCCTATCCTCAAATGAAATTCCTCAAATAACTCCTCGAATAAATTTTAAAGTAAAAATGCATATACTTTCCTCAAGACCAATTATCTAAATACTGAAGTGAAAAACTTATCAATACCAAAAATCCTTATAGCTTGTTTAGGTTCATCAAATTGAATCTGAATTCCTCAAAAAGTTTTAATGACAATATCTCAACTTCTCAAAATTTGAAATTTGAAATTTATTTTCAATCCTCAATCTAAAATTTAAATCCATATCTTGTAGTCCAATAGCCCTAGTGTTAATCTTCCTTGCTGTCCTCATCGACGTGCGTCATCAGATAATACCATAAATCAGTCTGCAAATTCATCTTGATATGAAATCAAACCCTATTATGTAACCAAAATCCTAACTTAATAACTAATCAACAACAATCAAATTCAATATCAATAAGTGAGAATGGACGGAACAAGGGAATGATTTTAAATTGGAATTTAACAAGATTCTCAGGGGTCATCCCAGGAATCTCTCAAGGAATTGTGATTGAGTATTCGCTCTCGTCCTAGTATACTATGTCCTATATCCTATCGCAGGCACGCAGTAGTATAACAAGGATGCCACACTACTACGTCATCGCATAACTCGTGAAGCCTGACCTGCATGGGCCACCACTAAAAACGTGTCACGACCCGTACCCGGTTTAGGGGCACGAATGCGTGGGTACGTCCAGCCTACGCCGCAGTGTCGGCGGTAGAACGCTGTCAAGGTCTTAATACTATCTAGCTAATGTCACACAACATCCAATCTCCATAAGGAGGCACGGATGACACAAATAAACGAGCACATATTCAATCACAGGATTACAGCACGATAAGATAACGAACAGAAATTAAATACAACATAAGTCAAAAGTAATAATCTAACTCAACAATATCCAAGTCTCAATAAAAAATGCCGGAGACAAATCCGGTACCAATAGTCTACTTAAAGAACTAATCAGAAAACTAGAAGAATTAGTGATTTCCGGCTAGACCTCCCGGAATCACAACTACTACCAAGTCTGCAACTACTCACCATATGGTCCATAAAGTGTCGGACAGCGGTCCTCTAAGGCATAGTCTGGAAAAATATTTCCAGTCAGGAAGGAGCAAACCACAATCTCAAATAACAGTTCCATTTAATTGATAAGGACTATAAAGTAATAAATATGTCATGCTAGCTACTGAGAAGACAGTGAAATAAATGCAATGGCAATTAAAAAGAGACAGGCAATGTAAAGAGACAGGCAATATAATACAGTCAGTGCATGTATGAAAATGAAAGAGCAAGGAACAGTATCATATACGGGTGATATAGTATATGATTTAAATAGGGAAACAGTAATCTATTCTAAGTGTTTGAAATAGTAGTTTCAAAATATGATCGGCTTGGGAACATGTACGATAGCTACAGGGCCTGGCTAATCATGGGTGAAGAGCATGATTAACACTTACATTGTTCTACACTACAATAAGAGGTTATGATCATATTTCTTACTAACTACTTCCTCGCCCCCAACTAGTACTGTGGATCCAACCATGACACGTCACGATACACGAGCAAGTCCAGTCTATCATGTACGATGTCTAATATACATATCGTGTACAATGTCAATACGATAATCAAGGTAACATCTCATGACTGCAGATCCAAGCTATACTAGTCCGTGTAGCACAGTGTCAAGGATTCAGTTGTAATATTTCAAGATTATTGAATTTATAGAAATTATCAAGAATTTGGAAATTATCAGAGAATGTACTTGCCTTGGGTCCTTAGCTGGTATTTATGGATGTCCTGTTCCAGAGTATCCCCTGGGTACCACAGTCCTATAACACATCACAAAGAAAAACTATATTTGCATCAGATGCTACACTAACACAGACAAAAACACTGGCCTCAGGGCCATGCCAGGCAGGGCACTAGTCAACTAGGGTCATCTAGTAGGATATACATAAACCACATTACACTTATTAATACTTACAATATTTATTCATGCACCAATATATATACAATATATATATATGTGCCAAAATACTAATTATATTAAATTATACTATGTATACAAGTACATATATATAAACCAAATACCAAAACAAATATATATATATATATATTACCAAATTAGCACTTATATCAAAATAAATATACATATATTTATTTTTATATATACCAAATTAACATTTACCAACATAAACTGAAATACAGATATACGTACAAACCAATTTATATATTGAAATATATTAAGTATATAAAATATGTACATATACATATACCAATATTACATATTAATATTTATTATTTAACACGTACACGTAAAAAATATATATTGAATACATATATAGATATATAGGAAGAAATACACGAACATATATACATACACATATATACTAATGCTAGTACATCACATTAGATACATATGCAATACATTAATTGTATGTACAAGATATATATATATATACATTTATACTAATTATACTAAAATATATATACTATGCTAATACATATATTAAACATTAATTAATAAATAATTATACATATATATATTTAATACACATAGTCTATATGAAAAATATAATACAATATTTAATATGTATCATTTAAATGTGTATATACCAATTTATCAAATACATACAATATATATTAAACATACACTATACTATACACATTAATTAATTTATATACAAATACTTATACATTAGTTATATTAACATTAATACATTACATTAGTTATCTATACATACATATATATATACATGAAGAAGGAAAGAGGGGGAGAAGGAAACTTACAGAGGGGGAAGTCGGCTGGCCGGAAAATGGCCGGAGGGGGAGCTCGTGAGGGCCGGTGTAGGGAAGAGCAGAGGGAGAGGGAGCCGTCTGTGGGGAGGAGCACGGTGGAGATGGTGGTGGAGGTTCTAATGGTGATGGTGGTGGAGTTGAATGGTGATGGTGGTGGAGTCTGGCCGGGTCGGTGAGAATGGAGGGAGGAGCTCGGGGCTCGGCCACCGGAGTGTGGCCGGAAATGGAGTAGATCAGAGGGAGGGGTGTAGTGGTAGGGACGAGCCGGAGATGGATGGTCGGATGCTGATGGTCGGGGTGAGCAGCAGCAGCCGGGGCTCGGCTTGGCGGATCCGTCGGAGTGGCCAGAGGGCCGCCGGGCCGGACTGGAATGGCCGGAGGCTGGGCTGTTGGCGACAGCAGTGGATGGATGGATGGATGGATGATGGGAGGAGGAGATGGAGGGAGGAGCGCTGGAGATGTCGGCCGGCTACACAGTAAGGGGAGAAGTGCACAGTATTCCCTCCCCCCCTTGAATTTGAATTTCAAACTAATAAATAAAAGAAGGAGAAGAAGAAAGGAAGAAGAAGAAGAAGAAGAAGGAAGGAAAGAGAAGGAGAAAGGAAGAAAGAGAAGAAGAAGAAAAGAATGGAGGAAATTTTACATACGTAGGAGAGAGGGAGGAGGCTTGAGGAGGGTGGTGTTTCCTAGGTAGTCTAGGGATTAGGGTTTGATGATGTGACAAGACATTATATAGGGAAGAGGGTTTGTGAATCTAATGGTGAGGATGCACCCAATTAAATGGGTGGTCCAGATTGTTCATGAAGGAAATTTCATGTGGGAAAAAATGCAATTTGGTCCACCAATAAATAACCTTTCCATTTGGTCTTGGACAATGGGGTGATGACACCTACAATTGAATAATTGCAACTTAGCCCCTTAAATTCGGGAAATTGCACAAACACATAAAATGACGAAAATTTGGCGGGCGATTCTGTGTCCGGTGTTTTGTAGGGTCAGGGGGCGCTGTAGGTTTGGTACGGGCTAAATTTTGCAGGGCACTGGAATTAAATTAGGATTTTCAGAATTGCTTTAAAATAGTATCCTCAATTTATTTAGAAATAAATGCAAGTTGTGTTCAAAAATTAATTAGGAGTATATGGGGCCAAAATCAGGTCAGGTCATCAATACCAATAATGAAGAAGACTCAGAACAGAATATTACCCTAATTTGGGCCGCACGAAAAATAGGTCAAGATTGCCTCCAATTTTAATTGGAACGCACAACGATATAAATTAGGGATTTACTAAATAACGTCCGCGACGATTTTTGTGCGGCTAGAAATAATGCACAGAGGGCATAATTATGAGTTGCAAAAATAGCAGAATGGAAGGCGGGCATGTCTAGGGCAAGATTGTGAATTTTGTTGGAAGACAAAAGTTAGGGTAGCGCTCCAATTATCGAAGCAAAGGCAATGCGCAAAAATATTAAATAAAAATACGGTAATTAATTACAAACTCCAAGAATTAAATTCTAACTAAAATAATAAATCCAGAATTCTATAATTCGGACAGGTGGTCATCTACTGGCTTCTAGGTCAAGTCTACTAGCTCAAAACAATTGAACACTGTATATAATTATATTTAAGTTACACATCACACATAATTATTAAAATAAAAATATTATCATGCAATTTAATTAATTGTAACTATAATAATATCAAATATTGTAAAAATTCGAAAATACCCCTGTCTTCGGAATGTGGTAGTGACAATATGGAATACAACATCAATACAAGGTCCCGAAAAGAGAACAAGTTAAGCTAGTTAACTTCTAGGTCAAAAAAATCAACTCTAAGTCAAAAGTCAACTATGGTCAATTATGAGTCAACTATGGTCAACTATAAGTCAACTATCTATTTCTAGGTTGCACAAGTCTAGTACCAAAATCTTGGATCAAAATATTAAATCTAAGTCATAGAACCACATCCTAAAATATTAGGATACCGTATCTTCGGATACGTGAATCCAAGGTAAATCCTCACAATATATATATATTAAATTTATTGCATAATAATATAGAATATTAAATTACCACAATTATGGACCATGGTTTTGAACTATTTGGTACCCACACAAAGTAATGTTCAAGATACATAGATATATTATTTATCCTTATACATAATATATCATATATACTATTATATTATACAATTAAAATTATAACAATACTAGTATTATACCTCACAATAAACACATATATATATACATATATATATATAATTATCATATATAAAATATAAATTAAAACTGCCTAACTGTCACTGAAAAACTGTGTGGAAAACATTGATTTTCCAATAAACAGACTTTCAGTGACAGTTCCTACTGTCACTGAAAACACCGTCGCCAAAACCACTGTGCAACTGCACTGCTGTCACTTATTGGTGACAGTCCGACTGTCACAGAACCAACCATCGCTGCTGCTGTCGAATCCCACCCACTGCATGCAGTTATTAATGACAGTGGCGGCTCTGTCATTAATAACCCGCCGCCACTGTTACAGCGGCTGCTGCTGTAACCGTTCTAATAATGACAGTTATCTGTCATTAATCCTACTGTCACGAAAACACAGTAAATATATATATAAATATATATATATAAATATATAAATCAATATATATATATATATAAAACAATTAAATAATAAATACTTATATATACATAATCCTATACATATAAATATATATTAAAAGCTACAATACACATCCATGCATCAATGTACATATTTAACATGGCTAGAAGCACACATAAAAATATATTCATTAATATACAAATAATTACATAATAATTATAATTAATATAATTACATATTTAAGCACATAAATATATTTTATAAAACATTTATATATAATTTATTTTATTAACATAAGTTGTAATATATATAAATGCATGTAAAGAAAACTACATATATATTTATACATCATATTAGTACACATACAAATATATAGATCTATGCTATAATAAATATTATAATAAATACACTAAAAATAAATATATAACATCCATATATATTTACTAACTATAATTCAAGAATTAAAACATAAATAATTAGATCTATTCATAAATACACACAATTGGAGAGTATCACACCGTATCCCACTAGATCTAGGATACGCATGCGACACGAGTCCAACACACAACCAATTGCACCCCGAAGGACACAAACAAGTTACAAATATTATTTATGAATAAATCAAAGTGTCAAATGTAGATCTATGTGTCCGTGTCAAAATACGACATGTACAAAGCCCCGTGTTGGAGGAAAAATCCCCAAAACGATACGTATCCCCAAATTGTTGGGATACGACCTACACATACCCAATTGTGGACACGACACTAGCCCCAAACACATAAGCACATGCACAATTGATCTATAGGATCAATTGACACACACAACAAAATATAAATTCGGAATTCCCATAAAATTAACACAAAAAGTACCATAACTTTCTCCATGGGTCTCCTATGAACACAAAATAAATTCCTATGGGTAGTACATACATATGGGTTGATTTTACATGATTAAATCTCAGATTTAGAAGCTATTTTAATGGGAAAAACTGAATTATACCTATTGGGAGATGGATTCCCAATGAAACCTCCAATTGAGATGAACTTGCTTCCAAATTGTAGATCCTTGCTCCTCTTTGTAGATCCTTGCTTCCTCCTTCTAGATCCTTGCTTCTCAACTTTCTAATGGTGAATTGGGAAGAATTTGAAATGAAATTGGTAGGAAATTAGAATGGGAATAAAAGGAATTTGGGAGTGGGGAATTCTAGATCTAGATTTGGAAATGAGAATGAGAGGAGAGAGAAATTTCCCCCCCCCTCTAATATAGGCCGGTCTTACCCCTTCCCCATGCAATAATAAAATGTCCAATGTACCCCTTGGGGCCTCTCATGAAGAAATAATTAAGGAAGGAAGCTTCTAGTCTAATGATTTAATTAATTTAATCCATCTCCTTTAACAATGGGCTTTCTAAATGGGCCAAGTCTAACTAATTAATTCATGTTGGTCCATGGGTCCAAACTAACTAGTTGGGTCCACTAATATAAGTCCAAAATAATTAAATAACATCTAATAATAATTAAATAATACAACAAATAATTATTTACCATGCACAATATTTAATTAAATAGGAAAAGACTAAAATACCCTTTCCTAGAAAATGTGGTAGTGACAAGTCTACCCTCCTTAAAAAATTTTGTCCTCGAAATTCAACGATAAAAAAAAATACCCCCAGAAAATCACAAAACAGAACTAAAGAATCACAATTAACTAATGAACAGAACATAACTAGAAAATAACATACCTCAAGGTACAAACAAATATGGATAGCGCTCTCGCATGTCATCCTCTCTCTCCCAGGTAGACTCCCCCGGAGAGTGATGCCTCCATGCGACGCGCACCAAAGGAATAGTCTGGTTCCTCAGCACCTTCTCTCCCCGATCCAGAATCTCAACTAGCTGCTCTGGATAGCTAAGAGTAGGGCCCACCTCTATCTCCGAGTCATCCAATACATGACTAGGATCTGCCACGTATCATCTCAACTGTGACACATGAAACACGTTGTGCACTCCCTCCAATGCAGGTGGCAAGTCTAGTCTATAAGCAACTGCACCGATCCTCTCTAGAATAGTGAAAGGTCCGATGAATCGCGGACTAAGCTTCCCGCCTCCACCGAAGCGAATCGTGCCTCGTGTCGAAGAAATCCTCAGAAACACCAAACTACCCACCTAGAACAAAATACCATCTTAAGAACTTAATCTATAACAAACAAGAACAAGCACAAACAAAATCTAAACTATACCTCAAACTCCAAAGGTCTTCGATGGCTATCGGCACAATGCCGCTGTCTGTCCTGCGCCACTCGAAGTCTGTCTCTGATCAACTGAACCTTCTCCGCTGCATCCATAACTATCTCTGGCCCAAGCAAAACTCTCTCTCCAACATCGTCCCAAGACAAAGGAGTACGACACCTCCGACCATATAGAGCTTCAAAAGGTGACATCTCTATACTGGCCTGGTAACTGTTGTTGTAAGCAAACTCTACCAAATGGAGATGGTCCTCCCAAGAACCCTCGAAATCTAGTACATAAGTGCGCAACATATCCTCGAGAGTCTGGATAGTCCTCTTTGACTGCCCATCTGTCTGGGGATGATATGCAGTACTGAACTTGAGCTGAGTGCCCAAACTCTCCTGCAAACTCCTCCAGAAATGAGAAGTGAAACAACTATCCCGATCTGAGACTATGTTGACGGAAACTCCATGTATCCTAACGATCTGCCTCACATACATCTCTGCCAGTTTCTCCGTAGACAAACCCACCTTGAAAGGGAAGAAATGGGCCGACTTGGTCAACCTATCAACAATGACCCAAATCGTGTCTTTTCCTCCTGGAGATCGTGGAAGTCCGGACACAAAATCCATAGTAATGTGTTCCCACTTTCACTCTAGAATGGGTAATGGCTGAAGTAAACCTCCTGGCCTCTGCCTCTCGGCTTTCACCTGCTGGCACACTAAACATCTGGATACAAACTGTGCCACTTCCCTCTTCATGCCATACCACCACACACTCTCTCGCATATCCCTATACATCTTGTTAGCACCTGGATGTATGAAATACTGAGAGCGATGTGCTTCCTGCAATACCTCCTCTCGCAACTCCCCACTAGGCACACACAACCTATCTCCATGCCTCAAAGATCCATCCTCTGCAATAGTGAAATCATCCTCCAATCCTGCTCTCAGCTGAGCTCTGATACTCCTCAGAGATACATCCTCATACTGTGCTGCCTTGATCCTGTCCATCAAATCTGAGTGTATCTGCAATCCCCACATCTGCATAGAATACCCAAGAACAATCACCTCAATGCCCAAGCTCTCCAAGTCCTCCAACAAATATCGATCCTGCGTCAAGAACATAGCTACCGGATACCTGCTCAAAGCATCGGCAACTACATTGGCTTTCCCAGGATGATATTGCAAAGAGATATCAAAATCCTTCATCAGTTCCAACCACCGACGCTGCCTCATGTTCAACTCCTTCTGCGTAAAAACGTACTTCAAGCTTTTGTGGTCTGTGAAGATCTCCACACGCTCTCCGTACACATAATGTTTCCACAACTTCAGGGCGAATATGAGAACTGCCAACTCCAAATCATGGGTAGGATAGTTCTTTTCATGAGGACGCAATTGCCTGGATGCATAGAAAATCACTTTCTCATGCTGCTAAAGAACATAACCCAAACCCTTCCCCGATGCATCACTATAAATAGTAAAATCTCCGAACCCTGATGGCAACGTCAAAATAGGAGCAGACGTCAACCTCTTCTTCAACTCCTCAAAAGCAACCTGGCAATCCTTCGTCCAAACAAACTCTACATCCTTCCTTGTGAGTCTGGTCATCGGCTCAGCAATCCTCGAAAAATCTTGCACAAACTTCCTGTAGTAGCCTGCCAATCCCAAGAAACTCCTGATCTCTGCTACCAAACTCGGAGTCTTCCAAGATTCTACTGCTGAAATCTTCTTCGGATCCACTAAAATACCATCACCAGTCACAACATGCCCCAAGAATTCCATCTTTTCCAAGAAAAACTCACACTTGGACAACTTCCCATACAGCTTCTCCTTCCTCAGCACATCCAACACAATCCTCAAATGCTCCTCATGTTCCTCCGGTATCTTCGAGTATATGAGTATGTCGTCGATGAACACCACCACGAACTTGTCAAGGTACTGGTGGAACACCTTGTTCATCAAGTTCATAAATACCGCCGGTACATTAGTCAAACCAAACGGCATCACCATAAACTCGTACTGACCATACCGAGTTCTAAAAGCAGTCTTCGGTATGTCCTTCGACTTTACCTTCACTTGATGGTAGCCTGATCTCAAATCTATCTTAGAAAACACCTTCGCACCACTCAACTGATCAAACAGATCATCAATCCGTGGTAAAGGATACTTATTCTTGATAGTGAGATTATTCAAAGCCCTGTAATCAATGCACATGCGCACCGATCCATCCTTCTCCGGCACAAACAATACCGGGGTTCCCCATGGTGAAGAACTTGATCTGATAAACCCCTTATCCTGCAATTCGTCCACCTGCTTCTTCAACTCGACCAGCTCGCTGTTGTTTACTCTATAGACATGCTATGAAATTGGTTCTGCACCTGGCACCAAGTCTATAGAAAATTCAACATCTCGATCTGGCGGCAACCCTGGCAATTCCTCAGGAAACACATCTAAGAACTCTACTATCAACGGATGTGGCAACTCCTTATCTTCCACCATAGCTCCACAAATAATGCCTTCTCCCTGCTCTGCAGCTCCTCTAGCAAACTCGAACTCTGGCGGACCAAACAAAACTCTACCTCCTCTACAATCTATGCTAGCACGGTGCCTACTCAACCAATCCATCCCGAGTACAATATCGTAGCTCGGAAGTGGCATTACAAGTAGACACGCACTCAACTTCCGGCCTCCCAGAGTAACTCTTCGATCCTTGCAAATATCATTAACCAGGATAATGCCTCCCCCGGTCATGATCTTGCAAGTCCTAACCAAAGACTCAGCTACCAAACCATGCTTTAGAGCAAAAGAAACAGATACAAAACTATGGGAAGCACCACTATCAAACAAAGCTAAAGCTGGAATGGAATCAAGAAGAATAGAACCTGCGATGACATCTCCGGTGGGTTCCTCCTCTTTGACGGTCATAGAAAACGCTCGTCCCTGCCGAGCACCTCCCTGCTGTTGATGTTGGACAAAATGCTGCTGCTGTGTCGGAAGCGGTCCCCTCGGCTGTGCTGTAGGTGGTCTCGTCTATGTCCTCAGAGCTGGAGGTGCTCCTTGAACTGCACGACGAGGATACTCCCTCGATTGATGCCCTTTAGTACCACAATATAAACAAACTCCTAGCCTCCTACTGCAAACTTTCCAAATATGGCCGGGCTTCTTGCAGTAGTTGCATGGAGCTTGTTGTAACTGTCTCTGCTGTTGAGGTGCCTGGTGAAAAGGCGCTCTAGCTGGAGTCTAGTTCTGCTGTGGCTGCTGGAAAGGTCTGGACTGGAAATGAGGACGTTTGGCAGATACTGCACTGCCGTTGGCCCCCAGAAAAGAATCATGGTCTCTCTTGGTCTTCAAACCCAAATCCCGCTCAACCTTGCGTGCCTCCGCAAGTATCTCCGAGTATGTCTCATAAAAAGACGGAATGAGAATCAATATGGCACAAGATGTAAGACATCAAGGAAAGGACAGTTTAAGAGATGAAGTATCAGTATCAAAGAAGAATAGTTGAATCAAAAGAATTTTCCTAGATGTGATTGAGTATCTCAGCCTATATCCTATATCCTATCGCAGGATCGCAGTAGTACGACTAAGTTGTCGCACTACCATGACATCACATACTTTGTGAAGCTAGACCTGCATGGGCCACCACCAAAAACGTGTCACGATCCGCACCCGGTGTAAGGGTACTAGTCGGAAATAATGCCCAGCCTACGCCACAGAATCGACGGTAGAACGCTGTCTAGATAGTCTATCTAACGATATAATGAACCACTAATAATGATAGTATACTCAATCACAGAACTAAGATAGAAATAAGCACAAATCAGATAAAGAATAGAATAGTCACAATACAACTCATGAGTCTAAAATAATACATCAATGAGTCTGAAGAACAACAAAATAAGCTGGAGACAAATCCAGTACAAAAGAATCCTACGAAGCTACAACTCCAGGGTCAACTGTCTCAGTTGGGATAAGTCCCTCTTGAGCCAGGGTTTCAGAATCTAATCCCACAACATCCTGGGGTCCATAATAGGTAGGGTACCACTCCTCAGTGTCATCTGGAAAAATATATCTAGTCAGAAAAGGAGCAGAGTACATCTCTAACAGCATTTCTTATTAATGATAAAAACTATGTAGCAGTAAATAGCTGTGGATAAACAAGATGCACAATAGATACAAGAGATATATATACAATAAGAAAATACTAGAAAGAAATACAATAATGAACAATATGCCAATGAAATAATAATACTAATGACTAAGTGTGTGAGTACTAGCTTAACATGTGATCGGCTTGGGCAAGATGCAATACGGCCTGGCTAATCATACGTGCGGTGCATGATCAACACTATTCAGTAATCAGTACTTTATTCAATAGGGATATTGATCACATATCTATACTAATACTCCCCACCCCCGACTGGTATAATAGATCCAACCACGGTATGCTATGGCACGAGATTCTCCAAGAAGATAGCTAGTCTTCTCGAGAATCGGTGTCTATACATGTACAAGATAACCAATGAAACAATACTTGCACCATATACACTATATACCAAGGAATAACACTATATGCAGTAAACATAGAGGATATCATAAATGAGAAACTATCAGAGAATGTACTCGCCTGAAGTCCAATGAACAGTCTCACAGATGTCCGACTCGGTGCCTCGAAGACCTTGATATGGAATACAACATCAATACAAGGTCCCGAAAAGAGAACAAGTTAAACTAGTCAACTTCTAGGTCAAAAAAATCAACTCTAAGTCAAAAGTCAACTGTGGTCAATTATGAGTCAACTATGGTCAACTATGAGTCAACTATCTATTTCTAGGTTGCACAAGTCTAGCACCAAAATCTTGGATCAAAATATTAAATCTAAGTCATAGAACCATATCCTAAAATATTAGGATACCGTATCTTCGGATACGTGAATCCAAGGTAAATCCTCACAATATATATATATTAAATTTATTGCATAATAATATAGAATATTAAATTACCACAATTATGGACTATGGTTTTGAACCATTTGGTACCCACACAAAGTAATGTTCAAGATACATAGATATATTATTTATCCTTATACATAATATATCATATATACTATTATATTATACAATTAAAATTATAACAATACTAGTATTATACCTCACAATAAACACATATATATATATATATAATTATCATATATAAAATATAAATTAAAACTGCCTAACTATCACTGAAAAACTGTGTGGAAAACATTGATTTTCCAATAAACAGACTTTCAGTGACAGTTCCTACTGTCACTGAAAACACCGTCGCGAAAACTACTGTGCAACTGCACTGCTGTCACTTATTGGTGACAGTCCGACTGTCAAAGAACCAACCGTCGCTGCTGCTGTCGAATCCCGCCCACTGCATGCGGTTATTAATGACAGTGGCGGCTCTGTCACTAATAATCCGCCGCCACTGTTACAGCGGCTGCTGCTGTAACCGTTCTAATAATGATAATTCTTTGTCATTAATCCTACTGTCACGAAAACACAGTAAATATATATATAAATATATATATATAAATATATAAATATATAAATCAATATATATATATAAAACAATTAAATAATAAATACTTATATATACATAATCCTATACATATAAATATATATTAAAAGCTACAATACACATCCATGCATCAATGTTGTAACCTCTGATTTCCTACTTTCCGAAATAATTAGATTTTTATTTATTTTAAATATCCAGTTTATAAAATATTTTCTCCTTGAATTCTTGTATTTGGTTTTCGAGCAATGTTTGATTTTAGAAGGTAATTTAAAATCTTTTATAAAAATCATTTTTCCTAAATGTCGATGTATTATAAAATAAATAATAATTAATAATATATATATTTCTCTAGATTCAAATATTTATTGACTTGAAATCATAAAATTATTTATTTGATAAAAATTATTTAAAGGACTAGTTGTTTCCTTCAAAATAAATTTTTAAATTCATTTGGGATAGTAAATAAATAAAATTCATACTTTCTGAGATTTTTGCAATATGCATTAATTAGTAGCTATTCGGAATCAGTTAGCCTTGGAAGCCTCTTAAAACATTTTTCTTAAATTATATTTTTTCTAATAAATTTACCAGGTTACCGTCTCCCATTCACACCCTTATTTTTTCCACATGAAGAACTTATTCATGTATAATCTGGGCCATTCATTATTTGGGCCAATCCTCACCCTTTATCCCACAACTCTTTCCCTATTTAAAGTCTCTCATCACCATTCCCAAGAAACCCTAGCTAGCCCTCACAAATTCCCACAAGCCAACAAGCCATCACCATTGATTTTGTGTGCTCGTGTCCATGTGTCCAGCATTACCGTGTCAGCCGTGTTGGCCTCGGGTCCGACCCCGGGTGTCCCACCGTATCCATTCATTTCCTGTGTCCGGTTACAACATTACAAACAGATTTTCGTGTCCGACACACCCGGACACATCCACCTCCACCACAGCAAACATAATCCTCGTGTCTACCCTCTGGACACACCCCACCACAGTACACCATCCCCGTGTCCAGCCCCAGACACGTCCACCCCACACCCCACGACACACCATCGTGTCCAGCTCCGGAACACGACCCCGACACATACAGATCCAAAACCCTAACCCTATTTTAACCTGACCTATCGCCGCTGGCCACTGCGTCTTCCCTCCACGACGTCGACCGCCGCGTCGATTTGGAGATCCGCCGCCGCCGCCTCAGATCCATCGAGCCGTGGCCGCCCCAGACCCGTCGGGCTTCGCCGCCGCCGTCTCGAGCCGAGTCGACCGCCGCCTCAGATCCGGAGCCGCCGCCGCTCGAGACGAACGTTGACCGCCGCTCTCGAGTCTCCACTGCCGCCTCGAGCCGAGACCTCACCGCGCCGACGCCGGCAAAGAACCCCATCGTGAGCCTCTTCTTCCCTCTCCCCTTCCTTTCGATTTGGGACTGAACTGAGTAGTTAATTAGTTTATTTTATAATTTAGAGTAGTTAATTATATTCTTAAACAGTTAATTATCATTAGTTAATTAGTAATTAATTTCTTAATCAGTAGTTAATTTATATAGTTAGTTTAGTTAATTTAATTAGTTAATTTATATAGTTTAGTTTAATTAATTATTTCTTAATCAGTAGTTAATTAACCAATTAGTTTATATGTAATTAGTTTAGTAAATTCCTGTAATTAGTTTAGTAATGAAAGATGAATAGCTAGTTTTATGTAATTAGTTTATTTTTATGTAATAAATATAAGGATTTTGATTTTGTGAAAAACTATAATAATTTTTGGATTTATATTATTATTTAAGAAATAGTTCCAATAATAAAATAAATTCAAAATTTGTTTAATTGGGCTGGTAACCAATTTTTTACTATAGATGTAAAAATATATGAGGGCTTTTACGTAAATTCTAGATTTTTATAAATAAACTTTTAATTGTAATTATTGTTCAAAATAAATTCGAAATAATTTTCTTTAAATTAAGGTGTTACCTTAATAACGAACAACGACCCTTTCCCCTATTAGCCTGGTATCCTTATCTCGATTTTCGTGCCGAACTCCGATCTTGAACCTCTTTATGTAGTTCCTAGCTATTTGGACCGCTCCGGACCCATTGGAACTAACTGCTTTTTCATTTGGGATCACCTTGAGGAGGGTGGCATTGTATACATTCTTCGATTAGTTATATATATATATATTAAATATTTGATTAATATATATATACAAATACGTATTTTGTATAATTACTAAGAGACACTTATATATATATTATATACGTTTTATTGGTATATACTTGAGTGTAAATATGTATTATATACGTATCCCTACTAGATGACCCTAGTTGACTAGTGCCATGCCTGGCATAGCCCTGAGGCCAGTGTATTTCTATTGTGTGTTAGTGTAGCATCTGATACAAGTGATATTATTATATGTTTATAGGACTGTCGGATTCTCCAGACGATACTCTGGGACAGGACATCAATAATTACCAGCTAAGGACCCAAGGCGAGTACTTTCTCTGATTAGTTTCTAATTTATGATATCTCCTATGTTCCCTATATCTAGTGTAAATATCCATGCTCTTGACACGTTGGTTACACGGATTGGTATACACGGATCTCGTCATGGGATGTTATTCCTTATTCATGGTGTAGCTTGTACAAGACTTGTTTCCTTGTTATCTTGTGCATATACAGACACTGATTTCCGGGGAGACTTGCTATCTCCCTAGGGAATCCCGTGCCATAGCGTACCATGATTGGATCTACTATACCAGTCGGGGGTGGGGAGTATTTTAGTATAGATATGTGATCATACCCAACTTTTCATGCATCATAGCTCACCCCACATATCACGTCGGATGCGGCCTGACCATCTCCATGCTTCATAGCTGTTACGTGTGATTAGCCTGACATCTACATGCATCATAGCTAACTAATGGTTAGCCTGACCTTACATGAATCATAGCTAATCATATGTAACCAGCCTGATCAAGTTCCCAAGCCGATCACATGTTAAAGCTAGTACTCACACACTTAGTCATAGGTTCTTGCTCATGGACATATTGTTTCTTCTCCTGCGTTTACTTACAGTATTTCCAGTATTTCTTTTATTCTCGTACCTATACATGCTTCTGGTATATTTCCATCTAGAACTGCTACATAGTTTATATCATTAATATAGAACTGCTATTTAGAGATGTACTTTGCTCCTTCCTGACTGGAAAATATTTTTCCAGACTGTGACCTTAGTAGACTGGTTTCCGACACACTTGTGGATTGATTGTTACTGATTGCAGGTATGATTATTTTGTCATTTGACTTGTGTTGTATTCTTTTGTTTCTTCAAATTCTTATCGTGCTGTAGTTGTGATTGAGTATGGTGTTCATTTTTATAGTGTTATCCGTGTCTCCTTATGGAGTTGGATACTAGTGTAAGATTATTTAGATAGTACTTGACCTAGACAGCGTTCTACCGCCGATGCTGCGGCGTAGGCTGGACGTACCCACGCTCTCGTGCCCTTATACCGGGTGTGGGTCGTGACACGTTTTTAGTGGTGGCCCATGCAGGTCAGACTTTGCAAGTTGTGTGATGTCGTGGTAGTGCGACGTCTTAGTTGTACTACTGCGTGCCTGCTATAGAATATAGGACATAGGATACTAGGATGAGAGAGGATACTCAATCACAAAAAATTCTTGAGAGATTCCTGGGACGACCCATTGAGAATCTTATTATAATTAACAATTTAAATCTTTCCTTGTTTCCGTCCGCTCTCGCTTGTTGAACTTGATTCTTGTTGATCAGTTATTAAATTAAAATCTTGGTATCATTGTTGAGTTTGATTCTTGTTGACCAGTTGTTAAATTTAATTCTTGGTATCGTTGTTGAGTTGATTTCATATCGAGATGAATTTTATGGGCTAAAATTTACGGTATCATCTGATGACATATGTTGATGAGGACAGTGAGAAAGGTAAAACGTCTACTTTAGTTATGGACCTTAGAGTTTATCGCAGCCATATTAGCTGTGGTGACGAGAACGTAGGAACCTGACTTGGATGTACATACTATAGTTATGAAACTTAGAGTCTCTCGCAGCCATACCGGTTGGCGTGACGAAGATTCTAGATGACATGATTATAGGGTTGCATACCTTAGTTACGGAACCTGTCGTTTATCGCATCTATGCTTACTAGCGTGGCGAGGATTCTGAGTGTCATAATTTCGGATAGACGTGTATGATTATCAGGTTGTATCTTAAATTGGTTCTTAAAGTATCATCTCAAGACTTATCTATTTATGTTATTCCAGGACTTTGTTCCATCGCTTCTTTTCTTTACTAGCAGTAAAGATACCTTCAGTCCTTAACCCAGTTCTTTTGAGCCTTATTTCTTTAAGGATCCTTGTTAGTGTGATAATTAGTGACTTGCAATTTTGGTTGTGACTTGTATTAGTTAACTGAGTGTGACTTGTGAGTTGTAAGTGTTTCTTAGTTGGACATGTGAGCAGTAGGCTTTAAACTAGAGTTAGCCCTTAGCATTGTACCTTGTACAAATGGTTCTAGGATAAGTGTCATTAGAGACTGTGAGTAGAAGGAGAGCATAGAGTATCAGAGTTAGTATCAGAGCCAATTACCCGTCCTGGATAATCATGATTATGTATTGAGTGATCCCTGTAAACAATTAAGTATCCAGAAATTATGTTAAGGATTAATGGAGCATAACGTTCAAATTGATGATTGATATCGGGTGTGTTAAAGGTAAAGAAATTTATATGCATGAGGAGTTATAATGAGGTGTCATGAGTAGAGAAATATCAGAATTGGTAATGAAGATGGTGAAGCGTATCACAGATCAGTTTAACAGGCTGAAAAAGTTAAAGAAAAATACCTATACATCAATCAAGATGAGGAACCATACACATACCCATGAGAGTAAAGAAACATGAGTGTAATAGAGGATACAGGTGATCATGAGTTCTAATGAGCTTGATGAGATAATCCATTAATGTAGCTATGATATAATACCAAGAGTGCTAATGGTTCTATATCGAGGATTAGTCGAGAATAACGTTAATAACAGTAAGCACTCTGTGTGAGAATAATTAAATGATATACTAGTTGACATAAATTGAAATCATGAAAGAAAATACAGGTGATGATAACTTTGATCGATGGAGATAATGGTGCAAGTGATTCAGGCAGTACAATTTTAGTACACAGTTATAGACACTAGATGCATTGAGTGCACCTTGAGTATCAGAGACCGCGAGCACTGATATGTACATTTGTGGAGTTATAAATTAAAAGGTGGAAAAAAAAAATTATTTTTGAATAATTGAGGAGTTGCGATTACGTCATTAAATTTTGAGGATTCAAATATGAACTCAATAAACATGGTTAAGGCTACAAAGATTTTAGAAGTGATTAAATTTATTTCGATGTTGAGTATCTGATTTTGAGGAGGGATATACAATTCATTTTTAAGTTGATCGAGAAGTTAAACCTTGACGATTATGTTGAGGATTAATTTTATGATAGATGAAAGAGATGAATATTAATATATGAGTAGATGGTATACATGTGTAAGGATCTGATGACTTGAGCATGATTGAGGTGGCACCACAGACTGACTTGGGTGTCCATCTAGAGTTGTATTAGAAAGGGTTTAGCACTTAGTATGGTGTTACACTTGGTGTGCACTGGAGTGATGAGAACAAATAGTATGGACAATTGTAGTAGGAACGGGAACTGACAGAGGGTATGGTACTAAGGAGATAGAGGTATCAACTTGGATGCATTATTGAATCATGGTTATATTAGAGATTCTTGGCATCAGATTTAGGTGTTGATGGACAGGTGTGTGCAATATGGATATATTCATGGATCTTGTGGATAAATGACTAGTTGATATGGGTACCAGTGTACAGGAATAGGAAATTAGTTAGTGAATGTGCTAGAGTTAAGTGTTTGATAGCAGATACCGCAAGTAATATGTTAGCAGGTTCTTTCTTTCTCTCCTAATGATTCCTTCTTCCATCTTTCGATTGATTGATTTTCCTAATACTGTAGTTCGTATTCATGATTTTCTTGTTAGGATATAACTAGTAGTACACCTTAACCGAGACTGAAATACCATGACCAAAGATACATGTCCTATATTTTTCTTAAATTGCATGGCTGTAGGTAGAGTTTTCCTAAACCATGATTATTTGGATTTTGACCATAGCAAAGATCTATGACAAGGTTATGACCGACAAAAGAGACAAGATGATTAAATTGTGGATGAGCATTAATTTAAATAAAGAATTTAGGGGTTGTTATAACAGAGTTGATGGATCATTGATTTTGCGAAAATCGAAGTATGATTGAAATTCGAGGATAAACATTAACTTAAATTGAGAGTTAAGAAATTCACAGGGCAAAAATCGAGGATTTATTAAGGTCTTGATATGATTGATTATTAAAATTTGAGAAAAAAATTTTTTTTGGAAGATTATCATTTTATCTATTGATTGCAAGATAGAAATTGAAATTTTATATTATGAATGTTGCATTGAAAATTCTGAAAGTATCGCATAGTTGAGTAATTGAGGAAAAAGAAATTGGGAAATAAAATCGTTAATGGAATAGTGTCGAATTCAATTCTCGGGAGGAGAATTTAGATTTGAATAAGCATCAATTGAATTTGAGTTAGAGGAGTAAGATGATTGATGGATTAGTGTTTAAAATTTAAATTTTGGGATACAAATTTTTAAATGTTATAAATATACATTGATTGGAATTCAATTGGAGGATTGGATATTAAAATCCTTGAGTATTTAGATACGAACTTAAATTTGGAGGAGATTATGATAAAAATTGGAATTTGATTTTTAAACTTGAAGATTTTCAGGAATAGGATATTATAAAATCTTGAAAGATTATGAAATAGCAATATGGAATTACTTCATGATTAGTTGGTTTGAAATTTAAATTTTGATAGAAACAATACAATGTGTAAATGCAATTATTGAGGATCTTAAATTTCGAGGACGAAATTTTTCTAAGGTGGGTAGACTTGTAACCTCCGATTTCCTACTTTCCGAAATAATTAGATTTTTATTTATTTTAAATATCCAGTTTATAAAATATTTTCTCCTTGAATTCTTGTATTTGGTTTTTGAGCAATGTTTGATTTTAGAAGGTAATTTAAAATCTTTTATAAAAATCATTTTTCCTAAATGTCGATGTATTATAAAATAAATAATAATTAATAATATATATATTTCTCTAGCTTCAAATATTTATTGACTTGAAATCATAAAATTATTTATTTGATAAAAATTATTTAAAGGACTAGTTGTTTCCTTCAAAATAAATTTTTAAATTCATTTGGGATAGTAAATAAATAAAATTCATACTTTCTGAGATTTTTGCAATATGCATTAATTAGTAGCTATTCGGAATCAGTTAGCCTTGGAAGCCTCTTAAAACATTTTTCTTAAATTATATTTTTTCTAATAAATTTACCAGGTTACCGTCTCCCATTCACACCCTCATTTTTCCCACATGAAGAACTTATTCATGTATAATCTGGGCCATTCATTATTTGGGCCAATCCTCACCCTTTATCCCACAACTCTCTCCCTATTTAAAGTCTCTCATCACCATTCCCAAGAAACCCTAGCTAGCCCTCACAAATTCCCACAAGCCAACAAGCCATCACCATTGATTTTGTGTGCTCGTGTCCGTGTGTCCAGCATTACCGTGTCAGCCGTGTTGGCCTCGGATCCGACCCCGGGTGTCCCACCGTATCCATTCATTTCCTGTGTCCGGTTACAACATTACAAACAGATTTTTGTGTTCGACACACCCGGACACATCCACCTCCACCACAGCAAACATAATCCTCGTGTCCACCCTCTGGACACACCCCGACACAGTACACCATCCCCGTGTCCAGCCCCAGACACGTCCACCCCACACCCCACGACACACCATCGTGTCCAGCTCCGGACACGACCCCGACGCATACAGATCCAAAACCCTAACCCTATTTTAACCTAACCTATCACCGCTGGCCGTCGCGTCTTCCCTCCACGACGTCGACCGCCGCGTCGATTCGGAGATCCGCCGCCGCCGCCTCAGATCCATCGAGCCGTGGCCGCCCCAGACCCGTCGGGCTTCGCCGCCGCCGTCTCGAGCCGAGTCGACCGCCGCCTCAGATCCGGAGCCGCCGCCGCCCGAGACGAACGTCGACCGCCGCTCTCGAGTCTCCACTGCCGCCTCGAGCCGAGACCTCACCGCGCCGACGCCGGCAAAGAACCCCATCGTGAGCCTCTTCTTCCCTCTCCCCTTCCTTTCGATTTGGGACTGAACTGAGTAGTTAATTAGTTTAATTTATAATTTAGAGTAGTTAATTATATTCTTAAACAGTTAATTATCATTAGTTAATTAGTAATTAATTCTTAATCAGTAGTTAATTTATATAGTTAGTTTAGTTAATTTAATTAGTTAATTTATATAGTTTAGTTTAATTAATTATTTCTTAATCAGTAGTTAATTAACCAATTAGTTTATATGTAATTAGTTTAGTAAATTCCTGTAATTAGTTTAGTAATGAAAGATGAATAGCTAGTTTTATGTAATTAGTTTATTTTTATGTAATAAATATAAGGATTTTGATTTTGTGAAAAACTATAATAATTTTTGGATTTATATTATTATTTAAGAAATAGTTCCAAGAATAAAATAAATTCAAAATTTGTTTAATTGGGCTGGTAACCAATTTTTTACTATAGATGTAAAAATATATGATGGCTTTTACGTAAATTCTAGATTTTTATAAATAAACTTTTAATTATAATTATTGTTCAAAATAAATTCGAAATAATTTTCTTTAAATTAAGGTGTTACCTTAATAACGAACAACGACCCTTTCCCCTATTAGCCTGGTATCCTTATCTCGATTTTCGTGCCGAACTCCGATCTTGAACCTCTTTATGTAGTTCCTAGCTATTTGAACCGCTCCGGACCCATTGGAACTAACTGCTTTTTCATTTGGGATCACCTTGAGGAGGGTGGCATTGTATACATTCTTCGATTAGTTATATATATATATATTAAATATTTGATTGATATATATATACAAATACGTATTTTGTATAATTACTAAGAGACACTTATATATATATTATATACGTTTTATTGGTATATACTTGAGTGTAAATATGTATTATATACGTATCCCTACTAGATGACCCTAGTTGACTAGTGCCATGCCTGGCATAGCCCTGAGGCCAGTGTATTTCTATTGTGTGTTAGTGTAGCATCTGATACAAGTGATATTATTATATGTTTATAGGACTGTCGGATTCTCCAGACGATACTCTGGGACAGGACATCAATAATTACCAGCTAAGGACCCAAGGCGAGTACATTCTCTGATTAGTTTCTAATTTATGATATCTCCTATGTTCCCTGTATCTAGTATAAATATCCATGCTATTGACACGTTGGTTACACGAATTGGTATACACGGATCTCGTCATGGGATGTTATTCCTTATTCATGGTGTAGCTTATACAAGACTTGTTTCCTTGTTATCTTGTGCATATACAGACACTGATTTCCGGGGAGACTTGCTACCTCCCTAGGGAATCCCGTGCCATAGCGTACCATGATTGGATCTACTATACCAGTCGGGGGTGGGGAGTATTTTAGTATAGATATGTGATCATACCCAACTTTTCATGCATCATAGCTCACCCCACATATCACGTCGGGTGCGGCCTGACCATCTCCATGCTTCATAGCTGTTACGTATGATTAGCCTGACCTCTACATGCATCATAGCTAACCAACGGTTAGCCTGACCTTACATGAATCATAGATAATCACATGTAACCAGCCTGATCAAGTTCCCAAGCCGATCACATGTTAAAGCTAGTACTCACACACTTAGTCATAGGTTCTTGCTCATGGACATATTGTTTCTTCTCCTGCGTTTACTTACAGTATTTTCAGTATCTTTTATTCTCGTACCTATACATGCTTCTGGTATATTTCCATCTAGAACTGCTACATAGTTTATATCATTAATATAGAACTGTTATTTAGAGATGTACTTTGCTCCTTCCTGACTGGAAAATATTTTTCCAGACTGTGACCTTAGTAGACTGGTTTCCGACACACTTGGGGATTGATTGTTACTGATTGCAGGTATGATTATTTTGTCATTTGACTTGTGTTGTATTCTTTTGTTTCTTCAAATTCTTATCGTACTGTAGTTGTGATTGAGTATGGTGTTCATTTTTATAGTGTTATCCGTGTCTCCTTATGGAGTTGGATACTAGTGTGAGATTATTTAGATAGTACTTGACCTAGACAGTGTTCTACCGCCGATGCTGCGGCGTAGGCTGGACGTACCCACGCTCTCGTGCCCTTATACCGGGTGCGGGTCGTGATAATGTACATATTTAACATGGCTAGAAGCACACATAAAAATATATTCATTAATATACAAATAATTACATAATAATTATAATTAATATAATTACATATTTAAGCACATAAATATATTTTATAAAACATTTATATATAATTTATTTTATTAACATAAGTTGTAATATATATAAATGCATGTAAAGAAAACTACATATATATTTATACATCATATTAGTACACATAAAAATATATAGATCTATGCTACAATAAATACTATAATAAATACACTAAAAATAAATATATAACATCCATATATATTTACTAACTATAATTCAAGAATTAAAACATAAATAATTAAATCTATTCATAAATACACACAATTGGAGAGTATCACACCGTATCCCACTAGATCTAGGATACGCATGCGACACGAGTCCAACACACAACTAATTGCACCCCGAAGGACACAAACAAGTTACAAATATTATTTATGAACAAATCAAAGTGTCAAATGTAGATCTATGTGTCCGTATCAAAATACGACATGTACAAAGCCCCGTGTCGGAGGGAAAACCCCCAAAACAACACGTATCTCCAAATTGTTGGGATACGACCTACACGTACCCAATTGTGGATACGACACTAGCCCCAAACACATAAGCACATGCCCAATTGATCTATAGGATCAATTGACACACACAACAAAATATAAATTCGGAATTCCCACAAAATTAACACAAAAAGCACCATAACTTTCTCCATGGGTCTCCTATGAACACAAAACAAATTCCTATGGGTAGTACATATATATGGGTTGATTTTACATGATTAAATCTCAGATTTAGAAGCTATTTTAATGGGAAAAACTGAATTATACCTATTGGGAGATGGATTCCTAATGAAACCTCCAATTGAGATAAACTTGCTTCCAAATTGTAGATCCTTACTCCTCTTTGTAGATCCTTGCTTCCTCCTTCTAGATCCTTGCTTCTCAACTTTCTAATGGTGAATTGGGAAGAATTTGGAATGAAATTGGTAGGAAATTGGAATGGGAATGAAAGGAATTTGGGAGTGGGGAATTCTAGATCTAGATTTGGAAATGAGAATGAGAGGAGAGAGAAATTTCCCCCTCTCTAATATAGGCCGGCCTTACCCCTTCCCCAAGCAATAATAAAATATCCAATGTCCCCCTTGGGGCCTCTCATGAAGAAATAATTAAGGAAGGAAGCTCCTAGTCTAATAATTTAATTAATTTAATCCATCTCCTTTAACAATGGGCTTTCTAAATGGGCCAAGTCTAACTAATTAATTCATGTTGGTCCATGGGTCCAAACTAACTAGTTGGGTCCATTAATATAAGTCCAAAATAATTAAATAACATCTAACGACAATTAAATAATACAACAAATAATTATTTACCATGCCCAATATTTAATTAAATAGGAAAAGACTAAAATACCCTTTCCTAGAAAATATAGTAGTGACATATATATATATATATATATATATATATATTGGGTCATGGCATATCCTTGCCACCGTAGACAATAGCTACAGTAAGACGGTGGCCCTTGCAGCACGGGTAGTAAGCCCCGCTACAAGGCCTCTGCTTTACCCGTGCTAGGCTTACTAGCGTAGCTATTCGAGACCTTTTCGAAACGAATCGGTCCCAGTGCCCCGGGTGCCGTTCGCAGAAACTAAAACTTGTGCACAAGTTGTCCGACCGAACCATACATTGACACTAAGTAAATAAATGAAGCAACTCAAGCCAAAAGAATATACATATCTACTTTACCACAGTACATTTGGCATAGTCTACATGTCCAAATGATTGCATTTTAATTATTTGCATAATACATCTGTATAGTTATATAGACTAAGTTATAGCTACAACTGAAACATGAATATATATGTGTAAATGCATAATGGACAAGCACGCATCAATGTCATTGTTGGGAATTCCAGGTGACAAGCATTGTAAGTGTTTCAAGTCTAACACTTCTTTAATTTGACTCAATTTACTCTTTATTTAGGTATCATTGGGGTGGGAAGCACAAATGAGTCAATTTATTAAGAGTAAAGACTGGGAAGAAGGGAGCTAATCGAAGTAAAGCCACTCACAAGTTGGTGAACTAGGAGAGAAAATAGGAGATCTTCAAGACTCCGCTTGTGCATCGCCTACCCGATCACCTGCACGCACCAACAGATGATCAATTTCTCCTACTTTGGTCTTTGAGGTTAGATACGAAATACGAAATCCTAATAACGAAGGTAATGAAATCCATCGAAACCGTCCAAGAAAATGCAAGTCATAAAACCAATAAGAAAGTAACCAAGATGCATCAAAAACGGGCAAGGAAACCAGCGCAACGGAAAGGCCCCTCTCGACTCTACCGCCGAGTCCTTCCATGAGGCACGATCCGTTGAATATGGGACCTAATTCTGAAGAAACCAATCCATAACGAGGAAAGAATCTTAATTTAATCTGTCCCAATCGGACGATACCAAGTATTTCTTAGTCGCGCTCCCCGAATAGGGAGAACGGGGCACTACATCATAACCATCTAATAGAAAGTTTTGTCCTCAAAAGTTAGGAATAGAACCTACCCCTAAGGAATAATGAGGAAAACTTTTCTCTCATATCAGATTCGAGTTCCCAAGTCGATTCTTCAACCGAGTGGTTTCGCCAAAGAACTCGCACTAACGAGACTGCCCGATTCCGTAACTGCTTTTCTTTATGATCCAAAATCTGAACGGACTCTTCGACGTACGACAAGTCCGCCTACAGATCTAGCTAACTGATGTCTACCATGTGGTTCGGGTCATGCACGTACTTTCTAAGCTGTGACACATGGAAAATTGCATGCACTTCTGATAGGGCTAGTGGCAAAGCAATTTGATAGGCAACTGAAGTGACTCGTTTGAGAATTTTGAATGGGCAAAAAATCTTGGACTTAACTTTCCTTTTACCCCAAATCTTGTAACTCCACGCATAGGCGAGATCTTTAAAAATACGTGGTTAGCCTCTTGGAACTCAAGGGGGGACGACGAACATCGGCATAGCTTTTCTGCCGACTTTGTGCTACCTTTAATCGTTCTCGTATCAACCGAACCTTCTGGACTATTTGTTCAACCAGTTCCGGCCCCAGCATTTGTCGTTCTCCAACTTCATCCCAACAGATCAGTGACCTACACTTCCGCCCATACAAAGCCTCGTACGGAGCTATTTGGATGCTGGACTGATAACTGTTGTTGTATGCAAATTCGGCCAACGGTAGGTAGACGTCCCAACTTGACTTTGAATCGATTACACAGAGGCGCAGCATTGTTTGTGGTAGAAAATGAAAAGAATGAAAGATGTATTCAAGATGGGGTTTACACAAGACCCGTGTTCTTTTGTTTACAAACAAACTTGTACAATATAATCTTATACGAGGATGTGGAAGTACAATTTATTTAATCTGGATATAAATTGCTATAGGTGTCTGATCTGCAGTCGATCACTTTAGCCCTTGGACCACACGATGGTGAAGAAGTGCCGTAGAAGACAGAAGGTAGCTTCGAAGGTTGCAAAAAGAGGGTGGATGCACGATGCCAAGGTCGTCGATCCCTACCCCTTGCCTGAGCTCCGGGTGCTCTCTCTCTCTCTCTCTCTGGTTCGATCTTCCAATTTGTCGACCCTTGATCTGGTATTGGTATTCTTGACCAATTTTCCGACCTCTGGTTCGATCTTTCAATTTTTGTCGACCTTGTTCCTCATTGATAGAGGTCTCTATTTATAGAGTTTTAGTAACAGTGACCACTCAGTTGGTATAAAAATCGAGGAGTGGAATCACAGCACCCTTTTACACGACGGTTAAAATAACCAATGCCTACGTATAGATGATCTTTTGAATGAGCGTATAACGTGGTTCCAACTAAGGGACACAACGCGTATTATTGCTACGAAGATCACGGCGTAAAAGCCACGTAGGTAGGTATCCTCCGTGTAGAAGAGGTGGGCGTAAAAGCTAATGTCTGTCACCATGGCATAGAAGCCAAAATAGGCATAGAAGCCAGATAGGCATAGAAGCCTGATGGCATAGAAGCCGAGTGAGCATAGAAGCTGAGGAGGCGTAGAAGCCGAGAGAGCATAACAGCTGAGGAGGCGTAGAAGCCCTGAGAGCATAAAAGCTGAGGAGGCGTAGAAGCCCTGAGAGCATAAAAGCTGAGGAGGCGTAGAAGCCCTGAGAGCATAACAGCTGAGGAGGCGTAGAAGCCCTGAGAGCATAAAAGCTGAGGAGACGTAGAAGCCACTGCGCAATGCTGAGTGCTGACGTGGACGTCTTTAGCCGGAATTACGGCTTTTGAAGATATACTCAAATCCCTCGCATTAAATGCGGAGATCTGCCACCATCCTGTGCATTAATTACGAAGGCGTGTTCTGAAGGCCTGCCCCCGTTCTGAGCATCAGGCGAAGAGGCGTGCCTCGAGCCTTGTACAAAGTGCAGCTTTTGACGTGGCAGTCTGTTTGTCTTCCGCGGTGCGTAGACGGTTTCACGTTTGCTTGTGTAGAACAAGGTAGCGTATCCTTTTGTATGCAAAAAAGCAGTTTATGCAAGGGGGTGTCAACACACGATGGTTTGGTGATTCTTAATCAAATCCCCTGCATTAAATGCAGAGATCCGCCATCATTCTACGCATTAAATACGGAGGCGTATTTTTGAAGGTCTGCAGCTCTCCTGTGCATTCGTCGCAGAGACGTGCCTCGAGAAGACTGTCACCGTCTTGTGTACCAATCGCAGAGACGTGCCTCGAGCCCTGTATAAAGTGCCGCTTTTGACGTGGTAGGCAATTTGTCTGCTGCGGAGCGTAAACAGCTCATGTCTGCCTGTGTAAAATAATGCAGCATATCCCCTCGTTCATAAAAAGCAGTTTACGCGAGGAAGATGGCGGTAACTGACAGCCTAGGTCGTAGTGCCGTGCTATCATTATGGCCGTCGCCTGGGTAGCCGAGCCGTATCCTTTTGTCAGAAGTTCAGACGTCAAGTTCATTGCAGGGTCTGACAGGTTCATCTCGGGGAGCACGAAGCGTTCCTCGTACGCTTTAATACCGCATTTGAAAGCAGATGTGTTTTATGCCATATAGGCGACGAAGCCCTCTGCTTTACGCTCTGAGGCGGCTGGCACATACTGCACTTTACGCGGATGAGCCTGAGAAGCTCTTGACTTGTTTGCTTGATGGCTCTGAGGTCATCTCTTTACGCTGCCCCGCACAAATAAGTTGCGTATAGTCATCCGGCGTATTTTTCATGCTTCTACAAGACCCCCTTCAAAGCTTTTAAATTCCTCGGAATTTGAAACACTTTGAATGAAGCATGAACCATCCCTCGTAACTCGAAATGCCTTCTGAATGGAGCCCGAAACGGTCAAGTTTGACACGTTCTTTCGGGCCGGTCTTTATGGTGGATTTATTGGGGGTAGGTGTGACCTCGCTTGCCTATAAAAGGGCTGAGGAGTTAACCTGTTTCTTCCCACATTTCCTTTCACCATGCTGAGATGATCGCCGAAGTTCGTCGGGTCGATCTGGGGAAGAAGAAGACCATGTTCTTCCTGTCATGCCCCAGTCCCAGAATACGTAGGACTAGGAATACGTAACACGCCAGCCGTATATATACGAACTCCAATATATGGAAACCATATACACACGTACGCTGTACATGAATATCCAATCCACAGTGGTAATATATGTCACAACAAGTCACACGCAGTTCTATATCTCATCCACAGCACAAATAATAGAATAGTGGAAATCAATAACTGAATATCAAAGAAGCAGTCTCAAATAGTAATCTCAAAGTGTGATAGTCGGGTGGAAACAAATCCACTGCAAATCGACTATAATAAACTACTAAAGAGAGAAGAGAATAAACTCTAATATAAGAATAAATGTCTAGAAAAGAATAGCAACTAAAATCTCTAAACAGCTGCCAATGAATCACATATAATCAGAAGGTAAGATCGCCTCAGACTGATAGGTAGCGTCAGGTCCAGGTCCATACTCCTGCGGGTACTCCTGCTCATCTATATCTGGAAAGGGACCAGGTCCTCAGAGGGACGTAACAAGATACAAAAAGCACATGCCAATAAAGTACTGAAAATAAACATCCATTGGGGTCGCCTAACCATCTATGTGAATGCAGTTAAGAACACCTTTCCCCACAAGTGAGCTATCTGGCTAAAAAATTGGGATTTGGCATGGTTCTCTATTGGAGATCCAGGGGCCTAAAAAGGCACGACGACTTTCGAACGCCGGAGGCCCGCCTGATAATAATATAATATATAGTGGTCATCACCACCCGTATCTCCGGCGGAGAATCCGGGCACACAATAGATAAAAGTGCAAAGGAGCTCAAATGCGGTACTTGTTGTTCTCCCCACCCAATGCTCTAAGCATGTCATGTCCATGACACGATAAACCTCTAATAACCGCCAGGTCTACTAGCATGCAAAGTTTCTATTGGCAGTTATCCCTATCCGTCGCACGACCTATACGTACCAGTGGCCAGCCGAGTACGCAAGTTTGTGTCCTACATGTGACTCACACTCGTGTAAGAATAGTGTCATGGCCAATAAAACATAAATGCCTCATGAAAAATGGGGTAGTCTCGTAAAGTAGGTCCAATGCATATACATAAATAAAAACATAGTACGACGACACCGTCGTTGCACCCAAGTTTCCTTGGACGCGCAGTTTATATAGCAGTTAAAATAAATAAACTAAATAAACAGAAAATAAATATGCATGCCTCATATGAAATGTAAAAACAGTACAATGGCAAGGTATACTTGCCTGGCAAGAAATCTGTAAAGTGTACGCGCCCAAATATCAAGGACACGGAACCTGGAACTAAGGACTCCGAATAAACGTCTCCGGATGCTGAAATAAACATCACCAACATTTCCAGAATGAGCAAAATAACTAAAAAGCACATCCCTTTCGTCCAATTTGGACACAGGGGCAAAACGGTAATTTCGGGCAAAAGTGGGGTCCACGTGTGGCCCACTTTGCACCGAAAAGCGTGCCAAGGGTAACAGTCTCTAAATGGGACAAACTATGGGTCAAACAACTCTAAATGTCAATACGAACCCAACGGTATGTCCAAATGTGGATTCCGATGAGCCGAACACAATTTTGTCCGAAAAGTCAACTATAGGCCCGCCAATTGGCGATTTGGTCAACCGTCTCAGAATTGCGTGAAAATTGGATCACAGGACCAGCGCGTTACCACGAGTCCAGTGGCGCAAGTTTCGTCATAATCTGACAAGCGTGCACAAAATACGTGCGAGTTTTACAAAAGTTGCGACACGGTGTGTGTCCGCGGATACGGCCTGATTTCGGCGCGCACACGCGTCCGAATCAGTCCTCACAAATTTTCACGTGTCCGATTATGCTGCGTACACCATTCGGTACACTTGGTACACGGCGGGGCGGTCCCGTTTGGCGGGGCGCCCTCCGTTTTCCAACTTTTGGAAATCTGGAAAAAGTGGGTGTGCACAGTTTTGTGACGAATTTAACTATATCCACAGCAACTAATAATATAGGGTTATTAAATAGAAAATAAACTAGGTCAAGTATTCTACAGGTATCAAAAAGAATCACCGAATTCGGATCTCTGTGGTGGGAGATACAAACTCGGCAATAGGGGTGGTCACCGCAGTTTTCTGCAATCCCAGAATTGGTCTGCTCGCCCACTTTGGACGCTATTTTTCACCTAGGGGCACACATTTTCCGAGGTTGGCTATAAAACAAATATGGAAGAGGGTTAAGGGATGATTATACCTGTAAAGACGGAACGGAGTTTGGTCGAGCGAGTCGACGGAAAATCACTCCGGAGCGAAGGTGCCTCGAGTGGGAATCTGCAGCGCGAGGTCGGCGTCGTCGGGATGGTTGGATGGCTTGGTGGGGCTTCTCTGGCTGCGGTGACGGCTCTAGATGGAAAGAGGATGTCTAGAGATTTAGGTTAGGGTTTAGAGAGAGATATATATATATATATGTATATATATTACGAAGAGAGAGGGTGAGTGGAGCGGACGGGTTGGCCGCGTGAAAGAAGGGTCGGGCAAAGGGGGCCGCTGAAGCAAATGCAATTTCTTAAGTTGCTTTTGCAACTTGCTGATATGGGCGGGTCAAATGGGGAGCAAGTAAGTTGCTAGCTGCTGCAAAGTGGGTCTTAGCAAATGCTAAGTAAAGGAATAGACAAACTAAGTAGTAGTAGATTATTATTATATTAGTAACTTTTATTTAATTCTTTTACTTTCTTTCTTTTTAAATATGTATATACACATATATATATTTGTATATATATATATATATATATATATATATATATATATATATATATATATATATATATATATATTCACACATAAGAAAATTTATAGATTAGGGTAATGCACAACATTAGGCTAGCAACTGCTCAAGGGGTCTCCTACATGGAATAAATTCCAAAAAATTCCTGATGGTCTCATAAGTCCTCTAAGTTCCCGAACACCTAACATAAAAATTATTAAAAATCTATTTCTCCTATTTAGACCTAATTACTACAATTTAATTAATAATTAATAAATAAAAAGGGGTATATACGATTTTCTAGGAAGGGGGTTTTACATTCTACCCAACTTGTAAAAATTTCGTCCTCGAAATTAAAATTAAGCCACGATAAAATGCAAGGATGGTATAAGATATAAATTAGCAATGTAAATTCATACCTTGGTCCATGAATAGGTTCGGAAAATGCTTGCGCATGTCGTCCTCGCGCTCCCAAGTTGATTCTCCTGGCGCGCCATGCCTCCATGCTACGCGAACCAAGGGAATAGACCGGTTCCTCAATACTTTCTCTCAACGATCAAGGACTCCCACGGGTTGCTCTTGGTAAGACAAGCTCGGCCCAATGGTGATCTCTGAATGGTTGAGAACATGACTGCTGTCTGCCATATATCGCCTGAGCTGCGACACATGGAATACGTCATGTACTCCCTCCAGTGAAGGTGGTAGCGCAAGTCGATATGCCACCTCTCCAACTCTCTCGAGCACGTCAAATGGTCCAATATACCTTGGACTCAACTTGCCGCGCCCTTCGAATAGGATGGTGCCTCTGGTCGGTGATATCCTCAAGAAGACGTGATCGCCCTCTTTGAACTCCAAGGGACGACGATGAAGGTCTGCCCACTGCTTCTGCATGTCTTGCGCTGCTCGCAAGTGTCCCTGAATCTTCTTGACTGTCTCTACAGTATTGACCACCAACTCGGGTCCCAAAATCTAACGTTCTCCCATGTCACTCCAACACACAGGAGACCTATATTTTCTTCCATACAATGCTTCAAATGGAGCCTTCTGAATACTCGCTTGATAGCTATTGTTGTAAGAAAACTCTACAAGATATAGGTGGTCCTCCCATGATCCTCCGAAGTCTAACATGCAAGCCCTCAACATGTCCTCCAAGGTCTGAATAGTACGCTCCGACTGCCCATCTGTCTGCAGGTGGTAAGATGTACTGAACTTCAGACGAGTACCAAGGCTCTCTTGCATGCTCCTCCAAAAGTGCGATGTGAAGCGTAAATCTCTGTCCGATACAATGCTGACTGGTATGCCGTACAATCTCACGATCTGCCTCATATATAAGTCAGCTAAAGCTTCTGTAGACTGACCCACTCTAAAAGGTATAAAATGGGCTGACTTGGTGAGTCGGTCCACTATTACCCACACTGCATCTCTCCCACTTGGACTCTTGGGAAAACCCGTGACGAAGTCCATAGTGATGTGCTCCCACTTCCACTCTGGAATCGGAAGTGGTTGTAATAATCCTGCTGTCCTCTGGTGCTCCGCCTTCACTTGTTGACATACCAGACATTTAGCTACAAAGCGAGCTATCTCTCTCTTCATTCTATGCCACCAAAAGTGCTGTCGTAAGTCGCGATACATCTTGGTGCCTCCAGGGTGAATAGAATAAATCGAACTATGAGCCTCTGCCATCAGCTCCTGTCGAATCTCTCCATTTGGAACATAAAGACGATCACCACATCGTAATGTCCCATCCTCATGAATGCGCAATCCGGTCTGCTCTCCGGCCTCTGTCCTTTCCTTTAGTCTCCTGAATCTGGCATCTGTAGGCAAAGCTGCCTTAATCCTCTCTACCAATGATGATTGTACTTGCAAGTTGGCTAGTGTCCCATCTGCTCCGGGTAGTATCACTTCAATGCCAAGCTCTTACAAGTCCTCCAATAGTTCCTTCTGTGCTGTCAAGAAGTAAACTTCTGGCTTCCGGCTTAACGCGTCTGCTACCACGTTAGCCTTGCCTGATGATAATGTAGCTCTATCTCGAAATCTTTCATCAACTCGAGCCATCGACGTTGCCTCATATTTAACTCCTTCTGCGTGAAGACGTACTTGAGGCTTTTGTGGTCTGTATAGATTTCCACTCGTTTCCCATATAGGTAATGTCTCCATAGCTTCAGAGCAAATACAACGGCTGCAAGTTCCAAGTCATGAGTCGGATAATTCTTCTCATGCACTTGTAACTGCCTAGATGCATATGCAATCACCTTGCCATGCTACATCAACACGCATCCTAAGCCTTTTCCTGATGCGTCACTGTAGATCACATATCCTCCTGATCCTGACGGAATCGTCAATACTGGTGCTGTAGTCAGTCGCTTCTTCAACTCTTCGAAGGCTGCTTGATACTCGTCAGTCCATATAAATTCTAGATCCTTACAAGTCAAGCGGGTCATGGGTGCCGCTATCCTTGAGAAGTTTTCCACGAACCGTCGGTAGTATCCCGCAAGTCCAAGGAAACTCCTCACCTCTGCTGCTGATTTAGGGACAGGCCATGTCTCAACTGCTGAGATCTTCTCTGGATAAACAAAAATACCATCTTCTGTAACAACATGTCCAAGAAATGAAACTCTGTCCAAGAAGAACTCACATTTGCTGAGTTTAGCATATAACTGCTCTCTCCTCAAAGTCTCTAGAACAATCCGCAGGTGCTCCTCATGCTCCTTGTGGCTCTTCGAATAGACAAGTATATCATCTATGAAGACGACCACGAACTGGTCCAAGTACTGGTGGAAGACTCGATTCATCAAGTCCATGAAGATCGCTGGAGCATTGGTCAATCCAAATGGCATGACCAAAAACTCGTAGTGTCCATATCTTGTTCTGAATGCGGTCTTCAGAATGTCGTGCTTTCGTACCTTCACTTGGTGATATCCCGATCTCAAATCTATTTTCGAGAATACCTTAGCTCCACTGAGTTGATCAAACAGGTCATCAATGCATGGCAATGGATATTTGTTCTTCACTGTCACTGCATTCAAGGCTCTGTAGTCAATGCACATACGCACTGACCCATCCTTCTTGGGTACAAACAAAACTGGTGCTCCCCAGGGTGATGCACTCGGTCGGATGAAACCTTTCTCCTCTAGCTCCTTTAACTGTGCCTTCAGCTCGTCCATCTCCTTCTTTGCCAGTCTGTAAACATGCGATTCTATAGATGCTGCTCCGGGTGCTAGTTCAATTGAAAACTCTACGTCTCTGTCTGGGGGTAGTCCTGGCAAATCCTCTGGAAAGACGTCTAGAAATTCTGAAATAATAGGGTGGTAGACAACATCGTCCATTGCGAGTTGCATACCATCAAGAATTTCTGTGGATCCTCGGGCAAACTCAAGTTCAGGCTGGCCTGGTACCTTAAAAAGAATGCTTCCTCAAAAGCAATCGAAGAAAGCGTGGTACTTGCTTAGCCAGTCCATTCCAAGCACAATATCAAAAGATGGCATAGGAAGGACTAAAAGTTGGGCATTCATCTCTCTGCCACGAATCACTATAGGGCCCGATCTACAAACTTGACTAACTGGTACAACTCCTCCTCCGGTAAGAATTCTAACACAACTAGATAATGGTGTAGAAGCAATGTTGTGTTTGGCAATAAAACTAGATGATATGAATGAGTGGGTGGCTCCCGTATCAAATAATATCACAGCAAGAAAAGTAAAAGCAAGGGTAATACCTGCTATGACATCCACCTCATGATCCAGGTCATCTACCTCCAATACAAAAGCTCGCCCGTTCCTCTGCGGCTGTCCATGTCTAGTCCTCATATACTGCTCCTCCTGAGTGGGTAGCGATGGTCCTCTCTGAAATCCTCCTGCTGCTGGGGGTCGAGGTGCTCCCGGTCCAGTCATCTGCTGGGTTGGCTTCGGTGCTGGAAGTGCTAATCTCTGAGCTGGAGGTGGAAGTGTCTGCTGCATTGGGCAGTCTCTCGCCAGGTGCTGTCCAGAGCCACATCTCATACACTGACCCAAGCGAGTCCGACAATCTCTCAAAATATGTCCGTTCCTCCCACAATAACTGCAATAGGGCTTCCCCAGATTCTGGTACGGTGCTGATCGGTGTTGCTGATGCTGTTGTGCCAAAGGACGTTTGATAGGTCCTCCCTGCTGTGTCCTTGTCGGTCCCTGCTGTATCCTTGCTGATCCTTGTTGTGTCCGCAGCTGACCTCCATTTCCTCTGCTAATGGTTTCCTGAAATCTGGCCTCTGTCAGTAGTTCAGCGTAAGAGACTCGGGACTGCGAGCTTGTATAATGTTGTAGCTCCTGGGTCAGTCCTCGATAAAATCTCTTAGCCTTAGCCAAGTCATTTGGTATCAAAGCAGCGCCATATTTGCTGAGTCGACTAAACTCGACATCATACTCGTCCACGGTTCGGTTTCCTTGCTCTAAGTGAAGAAACTGATCATACAAGGTGTCCCTGACAGTGTCCGGGAAGTACTTTCCCTCAAAGCACTCCAAGAACTGCTCCCAAGTCTGGTAAGTACCCAACTGGCACTCCATGAATTCCCACCAGTGATGAGCATTACCATCTAGAAGCATCCGTACACCCGTCATTCATAGGTCCGTGGGTAACTGCGATGCCTCCAGCAGCTTCTGCGTGTGAGTGATCCAGTTGGTGGTCTCCTCCGGGCTCTCAGTGCCCTTGTACTGCCTTGCACCCATCTGAACAAAATCCTTTACTGATCCAACCCTAGCTCGAGGTACTGGAGCTAGTGCTTGGGCTGGTACAGTAGCATGTGCAGCCATCCTCTCTAGTGCTGCCAAAAATTCTTGCCTCTGCTCGGCTGCCTGCTGCCTCTGCTCGGCTGCCTGCTGCCTCTGTTCCTGTATCATCATCTGAAAGAATTGGAACATCTGTGCTTGGCCATCTTGCGGTACCGGGAAAGGTGGAAGGTTCCCAATAGGTGAAGCGGGAAGATCAGATGGAAATAGGGTGTGAGTCTGTCCATCTGGCCCCGAAAGCCTAGGAATCGTTGGGGTCCCTCCTGAGTCTGACCATTGACGCCAGAAGTTGTGTCGCCATTGGCGGCAGTACATCCATTTTGCATATCCACCTCTCTGCAGTTGATGTACGAAACGATTAGAAAAAGTACAGGAATCAAACAGGATACAAGTATTAAATAGGAAGGATAAATTTCAATCAAGCGTGGATGAGATCCATATACTCTATTCCTATACGCAGGCTTGTTCGGTACAGTTACATAACCGAGACAATATATTCTTGACCTGCATGGGCCACCACAAAAATATGTCATGCCCCAGTCCCAGAATACGTAGGACTAGGAATACGTAATACGCCAGCCGTATGTATACGAACTCCAATATATGGAAACCATATACACACGTACGCTGTACATGAATATCCAATCCACAGTGGTAATATATGTCACAACAAGTCACATGCAGTTCTATATCTCATCCACAGCACAAATAATAGAATAGTGGAAATCAATAACTGAATATCAAAGAAGCAGTCTCAAATAGTAATCTCAAAGTGTGATAGTCGGGTGGAAACAAATTCACTGCAAATCGACTATAATAAACTACTAAAGAGAGAAGAGAATAAAATCTAATATAAGAATAAATGTCTAGAAAAGAATAGCAACTAAAATCTCTAAACAGCTGCCAATGAATCACATATAATCAGAAGGTAAGATCGTCTCAGACTGATAAGTAGCGTCAGGTCCAGGTCCATACTCCTGCGGGTACTCCTGCTCATCTATATCTAGAAAGGGACCAGGTCTTCAGAGGGACGTAACAAGATACAAAAAGCACATGCCAATAAAGTACTGAAAATAAACATCCATTGGGGTCGCCTAACCATCTATGTGAATGCAGTTAAGAACACCTTTCCCCACAAGTGAGCTATCTGGCTGAAAAACTGGGATTTGGCATGGTTCTCTATTGGAGATCCAGGGGCCTAAAAAGGCACGACGACTTTCGAACGCCGGAGGCCCGCCTGATAATAATATAATATATAGTGGTCATCACCACCCGTATCTCCGGCGGAGAATCCGAGCGCACAATAGATAAAAGTGCAAAGGAGCTCAAATGCGGTACTTGTTGTTCTCTCCACCCAATGCTCTAAGCATGTCATGCCCATGACACGATAAACCTCTAATAACCGCCAGGTCAACTAGCATGCAAAGTTTCTATTGGCAGTTATCCCTATCCATCGCACGACCTATACGTACCAGTGGCCAGCCGAGTACGCAAGTTCGTGTCCTACATGTGACTCACACTCGTGTAAGAATAGTGTCATGGTTAATGAAACATAAATGCCTCATAAAAAATAGGGTAGTCTCGTAAAGTAGGTCCAATGCATATACATAAATAAAAATATAGTACGACGACACCGTCGTTGCACCCAAGTTTCCTTGGACGCGCAGTTTATATATCAGTTAAAATAAATGAACTAAATAAACAGAAAATAAACATGCATGCCTCATATGGAATGTAAAAACAGTACAATGGCAAGGTATACTTGCCTGGCAAGAAATCTGTAAAGTGTACGCGCCCAAATATCAAGGACACGGAACCTGGAACTAAGGACTCCGAACAAACGTCTCCTGATGCTGAAATAAATATCACCAACGTTTCCAGAATGAGCAAAATAACTAAAAAGCACATCCCTTTCGTCCAATTTGGACACAGGGGCAAAACGGTAATTTCGGGCAAAAGTGGGGTCCACGTGTGGCCCACTTTGCACCAAAAAGCGTGCCAAAGGTGACAGTCTCTAAATGGGACAAACTATGGGTCAAACAACTCTAAATATCAATATGAACCCAATGGTATGTCTAAATGTGGATTCCGATGAGCCGAACACAATTTTGTCCGAAAAGTCAACTATAGGCCCGCCAATTGGCGATTTGGTCAACCGTCTCAGAATTGCGTGAAAATTGGGTCACAAGACCAGCGAGTTACCACGAGTCCAGTGGCACAAGTTTCGTCGCAATCTGACAAGCGTGCACAAAATACGTGCGAATTCCACAAAAGTTGCGATACGGTGTGTGTCCGCGGATACGGTCTGATTCCGGCGCGCTCACGCGTCCGAATCAGTCTCCACGAATTTTCACGTGTCCGGTTATGCTGCGTGCACCATTCGATACACTTGGCACACGGCGGAGCGGTCCCGTTTGGCCGGGCGCGCTCCGTTTTCCAACTTTTAGAAATCTGAAAAAAGTGGGTGTGTGCAGTTTTGTGACGAATTTAACAATGTCCACAACAACTAATAATATAGGGTTATTTAACAAAAAATAAACTAGGTCAAGTATTCTATAGGTATCAAAAAGAATCATCGAATTCGGATCTCTTTGGTGGGAGATACGAACTCGGCAATAGGGGTGGTCACCGCAGTTTTCTGCGATCCCAGAATTGGTCTGCTCGCCCACTTTGGACGCTATTTTTCACCTAGGGGCACACGTTTTCCGAGGTTGTCTATAAAACAAATATGGAAGAGGGTTAAGGGATGATCATACCGGTGAAGACAGAACGGAGTTTGGTTGAGCGAGTCGACGGGAAATCACTCCGGAGCGAAGGTGCCTCGAGTGGGAATCTGCAGCGCGAGGTCGGCGTCGTCGGGATGGTTGGATGGCTTGGTGGGGCTTCTCTGGCTGCGGTGACGGCTCTAGATGGGAAGAGGAGGTCTGAAAATTTAGGTTAGGGTTTTAGAGAGAGAAATATATATATATATATGTATATATATTACGAAGAGAGAGGGTGAGTGGAGCGGACGGGTTGGCCGCGTGAAAGAAGGGTCGGGCAAAGGGGGCCGCTGAAGCAAATGCAATTTCTTAAGTTGCTTTTGCAACTTGCTGATATGGGCGGGTCAAATGGGGAGCAAGTAAGTTGCTAGCTGCTGCATTGTGGGTCTTAGCAAATGCTAAGTAAAGGAATAGGCAAACTAAGTAGTAGTAGATTATTATTATATTAGTAACTTTTTATTTAATTCTTTTACTTTCTTTCTTTTTAAATATGTATATACACATATATATATTTGTATATATATATATATATATATATATATATATATATTTACACATAAGAAAATTTATAGATTAGGGTAATGCACAACATTAGGCTAGCAACTGCTCAAGGGGTCTCCTACATGGAATAAATTCCAAAAAATTCCTGATGGTCTCATAAGTCCTCTAAGTGCCCGAACACCTAACATAAAAATTATTAAAAATATATTTCTCCTATTTAGACCTAATTACTACAATTTAATTAATAATTAATAAATAAAAAGGGGTATATACGATTTTCTAGGAAGGGGGTTTTACACTTTCAGCATGTAAGGAGCCAAAAAAGACGGCGTCTTCGAGCAAGTGTCATCTGCAACGATGAATCATGGAAGGATATCTTAGCCTCCCTTGCTCGAGATAATCAGCAACTTCATATGGCTGTTTTTCCAGGAGAAGGGAAGGGGTCGTATTTGACCACTCGGCTTGCAAGCGGTGCCTTCTCCCGTTACCTCCGATGACGAGAGGCAGACAGACCGGCCCGAGTGACGATGGTCTGTAGGAAAGCCGAGTTACCCTGTTTTCCTTTGGAGGATGGGTCTATGCCCAGTTTTGTATCCTCCTGCCACCACTCATCTTCTTGGAAGCAGAGGAAGACCTTTGTAGAGGGGATTTCCCTCATATGTAATCACGAAAATGAAGAAAAATCCCTTATAGACAGGATTTCCCTCATATGTAATTGTGATTTTAACTTTAATAAAGTCGTCTTTCTTCTTTTTATATGATCGTCTTTGCCATACGTTGCTGTAAAGTCTGAATATGTGCAGCTTCAACACGTCTGATTCTTTACGCCGACTCTGATAGAAAGAGTATTAGGTCCCGTCCTGTCTTTTACGCATAACTAGTGATGCGCTGCTGCTTTAGGAATGTAGGAACCGCGTAGAGTTTCTGAACTGTCTTCTGATGAACAGAAATTTTGTTCAGACTTTGTCTTCAAGAGTGACTTCTCGAAAATCCCTTGGAACAGGGTCGAGGAATAGCTGTCAAACTGAAATTGCCATCTTGATAGACGAGATATTCAGACTGGAGCCTGGATGAACCTCCACTTGACCCGAGAAGAGTAATTTCTCAATGTTTGAACTCTGTATGCTTCGGGTACTTGGGATATGTTGAGGCCAAGACGGAGTATCTTCTGTATGAACTCCTGTAATTGACCGCCTTGCTGTTTTGGACATGCGAAAAGTCAGAGATCCGTAGTGTAGATGAGCTAAAAATCTTGAGTTCGTAGCCTATTGAGCGTAGAAAGCCACCGAGCATGAAATCATAGGTTTGGTATCTGCTGAGCGTGAAGTCATAGGTTTGTAGCCTCTCAAGCGTAAAAGCTACAGAGCACAAAAGACATCCGGGCATAAAACCATAGACTTATAGCTTGCGAGCGTAAAACCGTAGATCTGTAGCTGTCGAGCGTAGAAAGCTCCTTTAGCGTAGAACTGTAGATTCATAGCCTGTGAAAAAGAAATCTTCCGAGCGTGAAATTGTGGATCTGTTGCCTCCGAGCGTAAACTAAACACCACCGAGCGTGAGACCATAGGTTTGTATCTGTTAAGCGTGAAGTCATAGGTTTGTAGCCTCTCGAGCGTAAAAGCTACCGAGCACAAAAGGCATCCGGGCGTAAAACCATAGACTTATAGCTTGCGAGCATAAAATCGTAGATCTGTAGCTGTCGAGCGTAGAAAGATCCTTAGCGTAGAACTACGAATCTGCTTTGCACGAAAAACTTTTCGAATTTGCTGACTGTCCGTCTTTCGAGAGTAGTGGGCTGCCGTAGTACCCAATCATAACCAAATATTAATTTGCGAGATTTGGTTAGGGTTTTGAGGAGTTCGTCCGAGGATTCAAGGAGTCGATCCGAACCCTATATATATCCCGAGCTTTTGAGAAAAAACTTTTCATCCGTTCTCTGCGAAAGAGAGTCTTCGTCTGTTTCGAGTTTTTCCTCCGTTCCTTCTCCGAGCACTCAAGAGTCTTCAGAAATGGCGCCGAAGCAAACCCCCTCCACTAAGGGAAAGAGTGTAGGTTCTTCTTCTCATCCTTCCGCCCCAGCGAGGGAGTCTTCGGTCGGGCAAGGCGAACTTCATCCTGAGCAAAGTATCCCGCCGACGAGCAGCGCTCCCGGCCTTAGAGGTAGAGCCCTTTTAGATGACAAAAAATGACAAAAAATCCTTCGCACACGTTGAACGTGACCGTGCTAGGTCATCTTCTGTGCTGATAGCTTCTTTGAGGAAGATGATGCACGAAGACGTTTTCATCTTTTACGCTCACATTTCTAATGTGCCAGCGTAAGAGTTCCATGTTTCCGCAGTTTCGAGAGTAACAGCTCTGACTGCCGAAAACTTGGTGTATACTATAAAATTTTAGTTTTACGCCTGGGGACGAAACCTCCGGCGTAATAACTAGAATTTTTGGTAGCCCGGCGTAAAGCACGGATCGTACGCTGCCAGTTACGTCTCTGGATGAGACTTCCTGCGTAAAATAGCCAAATTTGTACAGTCTTGGCGTAAAGCACAGACTGTGGCTTCTGGATCCTCATGTTGCAAGATTTTGTAATGACGTGCTTTTCTCGCACTTTTGCAGTTAATTTGGGCGAGTCTCCACTAGCCGAGGTGATAGGTTCCGCTGTCGGGATGCTGCACTCGAACTATCTGGAGGATCTGTCCCACGTGGTATTTTCTATCTCCGGACCCCAATATCCTGAGGGAAGGGAGCTTTTGATATCAGCTCAGGGCGAGCGGGCGCTGCTGAATATGATTAACGGGGAGCCCCTGACGTATATAGACGGGGAGCAGTACATAAAGCCAGCTTTTCTTTTTGGGGACATGATTGATAAACGGTCCCAGACGAAGCCTAAGAGAGAGCCCTGGGTTTTCTCAGCCGGGAGCTCGGTCTTGTACCTGCCAACGATGCCGAGAGATTATCCCATCTCGGCTTTCTTCTATGCGACACATCCTAGGAGGATGTCGTGGATGCTGACGCCTGATCTTCACGGCAAACCGGGGAAGATCTTTTATCTGAAAGGAGCTGACCAAGGATCGTTCGTCAGCCGTCCTTCCGACCTTGTGACATTGTTCAGGGGACTGTGTCCGGGCAGTGTCCCGAGCGAAGATAGTCTAGTGATCCAGCCGGTCCAGTTGCCGACTTTCTGCAATGACTTCATGGGGCGAGGGGGAGTATATCCCAAGGAGAATCCTCGATGCAACGGGTGGATCACCCCAACAAACCGTCGATGGGCTTGCCTAGTTGACTGGGCCTTGAAGCACTGTCAGAGAGAGCTGGAGGGCATTGGGCTGTATGCCGCTGTGAGTGCGACCAGTGTTGGGTTGCCTCCTAACCCTAACCTGTTCCTGGCGCTGATGGAGCGATACATTTCGCTCACCGGGACTTTTGCCACTCCACTGGGGGAGTTGGGATTGGCCCTCCATGAGATGGCAGTGATCTCGAGGCTGCCGATGGGGGATACCCCATATGAAGAGTATGTCCCCACCAATCGGGAGTTGGGGGATTCGGACTCTCGGGTGGTGGAGGTGTATCAAGAGTTGATGTGCCACTACTTCGCGTGCACCGCTTTTTATGACGAGCCTTCTGATTTGGCTCACACCACCAAGTGGACGTCCTACCTCTTCTTCCACCAGGCCAGGGCCGCCAAGCCGGAGAAAGTTTCGGGGGGCAAGGATGAGCCCATGATTTGTTTGGGAGTGCTTAGTGCCCAGGTCGTCGAGGCTCTTATGGATGACGCCAAGGCTCCGGACCAGATTCTTGACGACGGGGTAGGAAAGTATCCCGAAGGCACTAAGGCCTATAGCTACTTGAGGCATTGCCGCATGCCTCTGTCTAAGGAAGCCCAGCTGGCCGGTTTCCTCTCCATATGGCTGCGTCGAGTAGTGGTGCCCGGCACTGCATCTGCGGACCGTATTCACCGGAATATCCTGTGGCCTGCGGTGCGTCTGGTATTTGGGGCAAGACTGGGCTTGCTCCCTGCTATGGTGTGCCGTATACAGGCTGGCTTGAGAGCCATGACTGACGGGCTGCTCGCTGATGAGACTCGGCGTGAAAGCTTTCCCCGGGTGGAATTACCATACCGGTATTTGATGGGATGGTTAATTCTGCACAACCCCCGGGTGATGTCTCCTGGCTCTGGTAGTAGCTCGGGGGGTAGCTTCCTGCTGAATTACAAGGACTCTTCCTGGAATGTGAACACAGTTTTAGACTGTCGGTTGACACTGAGCCTCAGTCACGGCTGGAAGCTCCTTTGCATTGTCCCCTCGGTACATCGTAATCAATCGGGGATTAGGCTGGAGGATTCAGGCGGAGAGAAGACCAATCTTTCTCCGGAGGCTTTCAAATGGTTGATCTGCATCAGGCCCTCCCATTTGTTGTATAGAAGTGAAGACCATTACTTCTTCGAGGCTTACTTGCCTAGTCGGTTTGCCAGGCAACTTGGGTACGACCAGTTGCACGTGGGCAACGCCGTCACCAGCTTCAGGTCCAGGGGCGGACTCATTGATGGAGCCAGAGGATGGCGATATTTCATCATGGGATGCACTGGGGCAATTTTTACCGTGTCGGTCGTTACATCCTCCATGGAGCTGCGTATTTTACATTTGTATGCCCAGTTCTACGTGGCGGTTAATACCTTCCACCACGATTTTGACATATGTGGGAGTTTTAGGGTGCCATCTTCCACGCCTGGGGGAAGAGTCAAAGTTCCTTCGGTTTCTCCCGACGAGGGTGAGGAGTTTGCTACTCCTGATGAGCCGCTGGTGTCGGTGCCGAGGTGTGAAGTGCCTCTGCCCGCGGAGGCCTTGGTAGTCTCCGGAAAGCGAAGGGCTGCTGCTCCCAAGGAGGCTTCTTCTCGCAAGAGAAAGGGGACGGTCAATCGTTCTCTCCGGATTCCTGGTATTGAGGCTCCTAGAGAGGGACCTGCTGTCTCGCCTGGCGAGGTTGCTTCCCTGATCGGAGGTTCCCCAACTTCTAGGGAGGGACCCCCAGCTTTGGCTGGCGGTGCTGGAGAATCTTCGTTAGCGTCTTTTGTCGCTGCTACCGCTCCAGGTAGTGGAACGAGATTGCCTGCGTGGCCGAGGCAGATGGGAGAATCTTTCCCTAGACCAGTAACGGATGAAACCCCTGCCGTGCCTGTGAGCATGCTTGGCGAGGTTCCAGTTGACGAACCTCGAACGCATCTCGGTGGAGGCTTGGTAGATCTCTTGGCGATGTCGGTTGGCCCACCCCCTTCTCCAGGTATGACAGTTCGCATTACGTCATTAAGGCGTGATTTAGCTACATCGGCTGCAGATGCGCCGTATATGCCGCTGGCCATGGGTAAATGTCATCTTTATGTCTCCTTTTTAGAAAGAGTACCATTATACTGATATCAACTCTCTTGTCCTCTTCCCAGGGGATGGCGTCCATGGAGATTACAGCTTTGAAGCGCCTTCTGGCTCTGCTCCGGCTCCTGGCGATGATACAGAGGCGTTTGACTTTGAGGAGGAAATATCTTCGGGGGCCGGTTCGCCTGTTGAAGAGGCTTTGATATCCCAAGAAGAGGGAGAGCCTGCCGTTGTGACCACTTCGGTTGTTGTAGATGCACCTCCTTTGGTCGCACCTCCTGTTGAAGCGACGGTTGTGACCACCTCGTATGCAATCGTTCCTGGAGGGGGACTTGCCAATGCTGCGGCCACTCCTGGCGCCCAATCGGATCTAGCTGCGTTGACTGAGCAATATACCAGCGTCTTCTATGCTACTTTGAAAGCGCTGATATCGATGGTGCTGAAGGGGAATCTGGACCTCGAGCGCCTGAAGAAGTCCTCTCGGATCCCGATAGAGGCGATCCGGGATTTTGACGGCACCGGGATAGCTGATGCCCTGGAGGCGATGGTTAATGGTTTGGAGCAACCTATTAATGAATATCTGTGCTAACTCGGGACAGGATTAAAGCTGAGGTCCAGTCCAGATACAACTCCATGACTGCACGTTTTACCAAACAGATGGAAAGCTTGGATAAACTCATTCAAACACGTCAGCTGGAGATGGACGAAAGAACGACCGTCGTGGAGGAGGCCCTTGCCCTTCAACTAAGGTGCCAATCCGAGCATGAAGGGAACGTAGCAAGGGCTCGCAAGTTGAAAGAAAAGCTCACTCAGGCGGAGGAGTGGGCTTCCCAATCGTTGGCAGGTCTAGACGTAGCGACTGCTCGATTGAGCACAGCGCGACGGGATCTGGATCGTACAGAAGCTGCCCGTGCGGGGGTTCGTCGGGCGAGGGCCGAATTGTCCCTCAGGGGAGACAATGAGGCACGGCTGGAGCAGGCCCGCGCCGATGCCTTGGTCTCCAGGGATGAGAGGATAGCTGCACTGACGAAGCTGATTCACGATCTGACTGTTCCCCCACAATGATGTACCCTTCCCTCTTTTGTTTGCTTCTCCATATAATTTTGCTCTTTCTTGGGAATAAATAAAGCGAACTCTTTTCTGACTTTGTAGACCTATCATTTCGGAATGTAAATGACAGGTTTTGGGCGAGGGCGATATCAGAGGTGATATGGACATGATAGGCTCTCAAGAAACTTTAGCAGGACATACTTATTCAGAGGTCATACGGATATGATAGAATATGCTTTGACTAAGGCTTGTAGGCAAGATACTATCAGAGGTGATATGGACATGATAGGCTCTCAAGAAACTTTAGCAGGTCATACTTATTCAGAGGTCATACAGACATGATAGAATATGCTTTGACTAAGGCTTGTAGGCAAGATACTATCAGAGGTGATATGGACATGATAGGCTCTCAAGAAACTTTAGCAGGTCATACTTATTCAGAGGTCATACGGACATGATAGAATATGCTTTGACAAAGGCTTGTAGGCAAGATACTATCAGAGGTGATATGGACATGATAGGCTCTCAAGAAACTTTAGCAGGTCATACTTATTCAGAGGTCATACAGACATGATAGAATATGCTTTGACTAAGGCTTGTAGGAAAGATACTATCAAAGGTGATATGGACATGATAGGTATTGCATTTCCAAATTAGTCGAACGTATCTATTCAGAGGTTATATGGACATGATAGAATACGACCCAACTAATTTTGTTTTGGAAGTAGTTTTGTCAGAATTGAGGTTTTTGCTATATTCCAATTGAGCAGAGGAGGTTAAGCATAGTACCTTTTTAGGAATTTGCCGTTGATAGGAGCCATTAACAGGTCTCCATTAGGCTGGGCTAACCTGTAAGCGCCATTTGAGAACGTCGTCTCGATCACATAAGGACCCTCCCATTAGGGCTGGAATTTGCCTTTACTCCTGTGAGTAAGAATCATCGGCCTTCTTACGGCTAGAACTAGCTCACCGACTTTGAACACTCTTTTTTTTTACTTTATGATTGAAAGCTCTGGAAATGCGTGCTTGGTAGAGCGCGATGCGCTGTTGAGCTTGGAGGCATTTCTCGTCTAATCCTTCTAGCTCCTGAAGCCTTAAAAGGTCATTCTTTTCTTGAGTCAGTTCGTTAGCCACGGCTATCCTGAGTGACGGGATCTGGATTTCAATGGGGAGAACTGCTTCGCTCCCGTAGACCAGTGAGAATGGAGTACAACCTGTCGGTGTTCGTACCATTGTGCGGTATGCCCAGAGACATTCGCCCAGTCTCTCATTCCAATCTCTTTTGTTCGAAGAGACGAACTTCTTCAAGAGCTTGATAATGGTTTTGTTGAAAGCTTCCGCCAAACCATTAGCAGCTGGATAATATGCCGTAGAGGCAATATTATATATCCAATTTTTATCACAAAATCGATGAAACGCTTGACTGATGAACTGAGGCCCATTATCGTGAATTATCCTCCGAGGTACCCCGAAGCGATAGATGACGTAATACTTGATGAAGCTGATCACATTAGACGCCTTTACCTCAGCAAGAGGGATCGCCTCTGCCCATTTGGAGAAGTAATCCGTGATGGCCAGTATGAACTGGTGACCCCTGAAAGAAGACGGGTGAATAGGACCGACGACATCCATACCCTATGCTTCGAAAGGCCAGGATGCAACCGTAGGATGTAGATATTCAGATGGTTGATGTATAAAGTCTGCATGGACCTGACAGGCTCTGCATTATCTTGCATAGTTGATCGCGTCTGTGATCATAGTGGGCCAGTAATAGCCCATTCTCCTGATACGATCCTGTAGCTTAGGACCTGGTTGATGCGCCCCGCATACGCCGTCGTAAGCTTCACGGGTAATCTGCTGTGCTTCGTCGTCAGAGAGACATCTCAATAGCAGTCTGTCATAGGTCCGGCGATATAGGCATTGTGAAGATGCATCGAAGTAGAAGCGTAGAGATCGTCTTTTGACGGATACCGCTTCTTTGGGATCCTCTGGCAAGATTCTGTATGCCACGAAATCTATAAAGGGACTCTTCCAATCTCTTCTGGGAGGATCGTCGTGTGCAGCGTAGCTGCGTTCTATGTGAGAGTTGTTTTTCACACAGAATAAATCTCTGTTAAGAAGGATTACCGAATCCTGCCTTCTTATAGGAGTAGCTAAATCTGCGGCTAGACTGGCTAGGACATCAGCTTCAAGATTCTGGGATCGAGGTACATGCTCCAGGAAGAACCCTTTGAATGTCACGGCTATCTCGACCGTTGCTTGGTGATAGGGGATGAGGTCTGGATTTCGGACTTCATATATTCCTCTGACCTGATTGACGATAAACAGAGAATCACCGAAAGCTTCCAGGGATTCGACCCCCAGCTCTTTAGCGACTTGGAGCCCGATTAACAGAGTGTTATACTCTGCCACGTTGTTGGAGCAGGGCTCGTTGAGAGAGTATGCTCGGTAGATGACAAGTTTGTCGGGAGTAACCAGGACAATTCCTACTCCAGAGACCACTTTTCCCTTGGGACCAGTCCTGGAGGCACCATCGAAGAATAGTTACCATGCGTCACTTTCCATCGCGGAATTGTATTCTGCAACTTCGTCAGGGATGTCCTCGTACAACTTGGAGGTCTCCGGGATCGGATGAGCAGCTAGAAAGTCGGCCAATGCTTGGCCTTTGATGGACTTCTGGGGGACATACACCATGTGATATGGTGTTAACAGCATCGCCCAAGTTGCGAGTCAGGAATTAAGAGCACTTGGCTTGCTCATTAGTACTCGAAGAGGGTTGATCCTGGAGATGATATGGATAGTCTGGCCAGTGACATAGTGCCGCATTTTCTGGATAGCGAACATCAGAGCCAAGCATTCTTTCTCTACTGGGTTGTACCGGTGTTCGGCTCCGATCATCATTCTACTTAGATAGTAGATAGCCTGTTCATGCCCTACATCGTTCTTCTGCGCAAGAAAAGCTCCCAAGGCATGGTCCATTGCTCGAACGTATAGGAAGAATGGTCTTCCTATGACGGAAGGCACCAGAACTGGCGGATGAGTGAGGTAGCGTTTGATATCGTTAAACGCTTGTTGACAGGCTTCGTCCCATACGAAGGATACACCCTTCTTCATGAGGCGAGAAAAAGGCTGACATCTCCCAGAGAGGTTGGATATAAATCTCCGGATGTAAGCCAGGCGTCCCTGAAATCCTCTAAGTTCCCTCAGATTGCGGGGCGGTCGCATTTCTACGATGGCCTGGACTTTATCAGGGTCCACTTGTATGCCTTTGGTGGTAATGATAAACCCCAGGAATTTGCCGCTAGATACACCCAGAAAGGACTTCGTAGGATTCATCTTGAGTTGATGTTGGCGCATTAACTCGAATACCGTCCTTAAGTCTCGAACGTGATCATCTTTGAGGCGGCTTTTGACAGCTATGTCGTCCACGTAACATTCCACTATTTTGCGTAAGTGCTCATGGAATATGTTACTCATAGCTCGTTGGTATGTAGCCCCGGCGTTCTTCAACCCGAAGGGCATTACTGTATAGCAATATATCCCCAGTGGTGTTCGGAAGGCGGTATGCTTCTCGTCCCCAGGATGCATCTTGATCTGATTGTACCCTGAGAATCCGTCCATGAAAGACATGCGTTCAAAACCGCAGGTGTTGTCGATCATGATGTCCGTGATGGGAAGAGGGTACTCATCCTTGGGGCAGGCTGCATTCAGATCTCGGTAATCGATGCAGATGCGTATTTTCCCATTTTTCTTCATGACTAGGACAACGTTGGCGACCCAGTCGGGATATTGTTCTTCCTGGATGAACCCGCAGGCTATCAACTTCTTGACTTCGGCTTCAATGGCGTCCATCATATTCGGGCGGAATCGGCGCTGGTGCTGCTTTACAGGCTTTGAATCGGGCGATATATTGAGCTTGTGGGTAGCCATCTTTGGATCAAGTCCTGGCATATCCTCGTAATTCTACGCAAAGACGTCGATGTATTCTTTTATCAGTCGAATAACTTCTTCCCTTTCAGCTGGAGAAAGATTGTTACTGATAAATATCGGTCTTGGTAAGAGTGTATCCCCAACGTCGATCTGGATAACTTCATCTTCAGTAGGAGGTTCTCCCTGTTCGAAGCGGAACTCCCATTGCGTATCCATTTGTTGAGCCCAAGAGTCATTTTTAAACGGTTCAGGCTCTGGTTTGTCTACTTCGAAGGGATCTGTCACTACCATATTCACTGATAATGTTTGTTCGAGAGCATCAGGTGAGTCGGAGGGCGACGAGCTGTCTTGAAAGGAGGAAATGACATCCTTGATTGATTTGGAGGAGGTGGCATACCCTAACCCGAAACGGGTTTGTTGATAGCGGGGATTGCCGAATAGCGGCGTTCGCCTGCCCTTTTCGTAGTTGAGGCCTGGCTTCCGCTTCAAGTCGTAGCCCATGTTTTGCATGATCCTCGATGCCTGTGGGCTGTATTGGTGAACCTGCATTCTCCCAGCATCGTCATTGAAAGAATCTTCTTGGACAGCTGGTTGATTGCGCTCACGGCCGAAGACTATTGTACACTAACTGCTGCAGGTGGGCAGGACAAGGAAGATAGAGTCCTCTTGCGGTCCGTATATCGTGACGACATTGGATGATGATGTCACCTCCCATATGTACGGATGATAGGAATCCATAGCTACCAAGAATTTTTGTGCTATAGGTTCTATATCGTCATGGGGAGAGGATTCCCGGTTCGGAATCAGAGCGCTGACATACTGGAAAAGGGAATGTTTATTATCATCTGGAACTCCGTTCCGGGTTGCATTTACATCAGTCGGCTGCTTGTTGGGCCGAAGGTTGATGACCAAGGGAGAAAGCTTCTGGTTCAAAGTGATCACGAGAGGATCACCCCCTTTTTTTTATCTGGACTTGTTCAGGTGGATAGCCATAGGTTCCAAGGCTCTTGGACGAGTGGTTCGTCCCTTTACCCTGATTGACAGGGGTAGTGCGGTAGAGGGTTCTTCTGGCTCCCGGTGGGATTCCTTCTCTGCCTCATCTGACACCTCTTTTGTGTGGTCTTGAGAGTACAATACGGCATCGGAATAGTAGGATTCTATTCCTTTAAACGGGTTTAGGTCAGCAACCTCCGTTTGTACTGTTCCTTGTGCGTCTACATATTAAGGCATTGATATAGGGTTGAAGGAACGATGTTATGGTCGTGGATCCACGGTCTTCCCAGCAAAATGTTGTAGGATACCTCTGAATCGATGACGTAACATGTGGCTACCGATCTGAGGTTGCCAATTTAGATCCTGAGACGAATTTTCCCCAACGGCTTACTTCTTCCAGCGTTGAAACCCACGATGGTGGTGGTGGTGAAAGCTAATTCGCTGGTAGGGATTCTCAGCGGTCTGAGCAGACTGTGAGGGATGATGCTGATTGACGATCCCGGATCTATGTAAATTCGGTCGACCTCCATGGAACCGACGTACCCGGTGTAATAGAGGGGCCTGTCATGCCTGTTATGTTTCAATAATATGTCGTCTTGAGTGAAAGTGATATTTGGCACCACCTCCATCACACTGTGGCACTGGGGATACGCTACTGGTTCTTCGTCGGGGGACTTGAGCTAGGTCAAGAATGCCTCCGCCTGTATTAGTGCTTCACTCAGGGCTAGACGAGTGTCCTGGGAGAGCCTGAGTAGCTCGAAGATGGACAGCCTGGCTGGTGTATTAGCCAGTTGGGCCAGGATGTCGAAGTTGTACGGCTTCTCAAAACCTTTGTTTGGAATGTTTTTCACAGGTTTATCAAAGCACACTTCTCTTTGCTTTCCTTTGTCCGCCGGTGTCAGTTTTGGAGGCCTGGCATCTGGTACGACGGGGCCTGGCCTCGAAGGTTTGGTGGCTGAAGTATCCGCCGGTGCACCTTCCTGATTTGCTTCGTAGTCATTGAGGTAAGCTCTCCCTGAACAGGTTGCGGCTAGTACCTCGTCCTCGTCTGACGGTGAAGAAGTCACAACTATATGGCATGGTTTGCATTTGGAGTTCTTTCTAGATGCAGCTCTAGTAGCATTAGACTCTTTCTCGAGCTCCGACACCAAATCCGGATGAACCCACATGATCTCGCCCCGCCGAGTGGTTAGGGGTACCAGGTCGTAATTTTGACCCCTAGTTGGAGGGAGATTGACGATGTTCATTGTGGTCCGAGAGATGGGCGCAACACCATTCGGGACCTCCTGGGGAGGCAGATTGCCAAACTGTAGAGAGATCATGTTGGCTGTGACCGTCTTCTCAGTGTTGTGTAGAGTTATGGCTTTGGCATCGATCAAACTCTGGGTCTTTCTTTTCAGTATGTAACACGCCTTTGTCGGGTGGTGCACATATCTGTGGAAGATGCAGTATTTGGGGTCGTTAGTACTGTCGACTTCTTGGGGCCGCTTCAATTCCGGAAGGGTGATCTTGCCACTTTTGACGAGATACTCGAATATACTTGGGATATCCTCGTCGTCAAAGGAGTAGACTTCTACGGGCCTGGACGTCCCTGGTCTCGTCTGCGTGGTTGCCGTCATCTTTTGTCTGGACGTATTGACCGTCAGAGCTTCTTTCCCTTTTGGACCACGAGGATGGTCGCTGCTGGGAGATGACTTCTTGCCTCTGTCAGAGGCGGAGATCATGATGCCATTGTCGTGCGCCTTGCGACTGTTGTCTTCAGCGGCTACGGCCGAGAGGATGAACGAGGGCCAATCACAGAACTGATATGGTCCTGTGAACACCGAGACCACGGGAAGGAGGTTCTTCCTGCAAATGTCTACCAACGCAGAGTCTGGAACTCCTGGAGGCATCTGTAAGGTGGCCTGACAAAAACGCTCGATGAAGGTGCGAACGTCCTCTTTTTCTCTTTGCTTGACTTCGATGAGAGAGGACATGGACATGTCCATTCCTCCCTCGTAGAATCCCGTGAAGAATAAAGCTTTGAAGTCCTCGAAGGAAGTGATGCAGTTGTCCGCCAAGCTACGGTACCACTGATAGGCTACTCCCGAGAGACAACCTTTGAACACCCGAGTGAGGAGGGCGTCGTTCCCTTGCAGCAACACTGTCATCATACTGAAATAGTTCATGTATTGACTTGGTGATGTTTTCCCCTCGAACAGGGCCATGGTCTGAGGTTTGTACCTCGGAGGAAAAGGGACCTCTTCCCAGATAGCTGGGTAAGGCTGGTTGATTCCCAGCTTCTTGAGCTGTTCTTTGTGCTTCAAGGCGTCAAACTGGGCTTTCAACTCCCGTACTGCCTGCATCAGATTTTCTATTGAAAGCGGGACTACGGAGTGGTGCGGAGTTGGTTGTATTGTGACTCCAACGGGAGGCAATATATTCTTCGAAAGCGAAGGAACCGCCGACTCTTGATCTAGAGCAGGTCCTTGGCTTGGATTGGGTGGCGGCAAGTCCACCCCCACACGTATCTGAGTTGGCGGGATCGATGCTTGAGCCATGGCAGTTGCGTGCTGAGTTAGCATCATCTGGTGCATGTTTTTCATCATGGATTGTATTTGTTTCAGAGATGTCTCCAGCGTAGTGATGCGTTGCTCCGCGTTTCCTGATGGTGAAGCCTCCTCGCGGTCATCTTCAACGGCGTAAACTCCCATCTCCCTGGGTGTCATCGAAGGATTAGTATAGGTCACTGTAGAAGTTGACTCTACACTTTCAGCATCTGATTCGGAGGCTTGGCGGTCCTCGGCGTCGGAATCAGAAGAGGACGAAGCTGGTTGTCGTGACCTTGCACGAGTGTTTTGGAACACCCCGACTTCAGCGTTCCTGAGGAGCTCATTGAACCTCCTTCGGCTCGGAGGCCTGGAGGGATGACGTCTTGAGTTCGAACCTCGTCTAGGCATGTGTGAGGCCATGTTTACAGATGCATGCACGGGCTCCTTTTCCTGGAAAGACAAAGACTAGCTTAATCGGTCGAAAACCGATCGTCTCTTTTCAGAGCAGCAACAGTTAATCACAACCCTATGACTATTACAACAGTGCTCGTCAGGAGGCGTAATAGACACATTGGAAAGTTCCTTCTCTTTACGCTTCTGGATTAGATATTTGTGCAGGTTAGGGAGAATTATAGAAGAAGACGATTGCTTGTTTCTTCTGTTCCCGCCAGCGGGCATGCAGAGTTTTGGCACTATGGCTCTTGCTGTGCCACCTGTGTATAACAGGTTGGCCATCTGGGTGGCGGATAACCCTGGGGGAGGGTGCCTCTCCGCATTTTGAGCTTGCTTTACGCCGAGGGATTTTGCCTGGCGTAATTTGGAGTTTTGCTCAAACGGGCGTAAAGCTGAAGAGGTCCTCAGCCGGCCGTCGGCTTCTCGCGTAATCCGGAGGGTATACAGATTGTCCCCTCATTGGCGTAAAGGCCGAGGAGTTGAATACTCTGCCGCTTGCTTCCCTTCGCGGAGGCCACAGTGCTCATCTGGTTCCCCGTAGAGGTCAGATGTCATCTTGCGTGCGGGGCGTGACTTGTTCTTCCGATTTGGCGCTAAGGCATCATCAGAAGTTTTGTCTGTACCGCACGTAGCGGGAGACTGGTTTCTGCGTGTAGAGCGCAGTGGATACTCCTGGGTTAGCGCTAAGGCTTTGCCCGAGGTTTTGTCTGTACCGCGCGTAGCGGGAGACTGGTTTCTACGCGTAGAGCGCAGTGGATACTTCTGGGTTAGCGCTAAGACTTTGCCCGAAGTTTTGTCTGTACCACGCGTAGCGGGAGACTGAATTTTACGTACGGGGCACGGAGGGAGCAATGCTACAACCTCATTGGTCGGAGAGATCGGAGAGATCGGAGAGTCCACAGGAATGGTAGAGGATGTCTTGGGCACCCAGACCTTGCGCAGCTTCCTGTTGTTTTGGACGGAGAGAGGGTGAGAGCTACCCCCGGTTCGAAGCATGTCCTCGTAGGCAGACTGGTCGAATTGGACGACCAGTGTCTTCTTCACGGTCCTTATAGGTACCGCATCGTGTTTGAGCAATTACTTCCTCATCAGAAGAGAAAGATGTCCCCAGCAGAGTCGCCATCTTGTTTGTGGTAGAAAACGAAAAGAATGAAAGATGTATTCAAGACGGGGTTTACACAAGACCCGTGTTCTTTTGTTTACAAACAAACTTGTACAATGTAATCCTATACGAGGATGTGGGAGTACAATTTATTTAATCTGGGTATAAATTGCTATAGGTGTCTGATCTGCAGTCGATCACTTTAGCCCTTGGACCACACGATGGTGAAGAAGTGCCGTAGAAGACAGGAGGTAGCTTCGAAGGTTGCAAAAAGAGGGTGGATGCACGATGCCAAGGTCGTCGATCCCTACCCCTTGCCTGAGCTCCGGGTGCTCTCTCTCTCTCTCTCTCTCTCTCTCTCTCTCTCTCTCTGGTTCGATCTTCTAATTCGTCAACCCTTGATCTGGTATTGGTATTCTTGACCAATTTTTTGACCTCTGGTTCGATCTTTCAATTCTTGTCTACCTTGTTCCTCATTGATAGAGGTCTCTATTTATAGAGTTTTAGTGACAGTGACCACTCAGTTGGTGTAAAAACCGAGGAGTGGAATCACAGCACCCTTTTACACGACGGTTAAAATAACCAATGCCTACGTATAGATGATCTTTTGAATGAGCGTATAACGCGGGTCCAACTCAGGGACACAACGCGTATTGTTGCTACGAAGATCACGGCATAAAATCCACGTAGGTAGGTATCCTCCGTGTAGAAGAGGTGGGCGTAAAAGCCAATGTCTGTCACCATGGCATAGAAGCCAAAATAGGCATAGAAGCCAGATAGGCATAGAAGCCTGATGGCATAGAAGCCGAGTAAGCATAGAAGTTGAGGAGGCATAGAAGCCGAGAGAGCATAACAGCTGAGGAGGCGTAGAAGCCCTGAGAGCATAAAAGCTGAGGAGGCGTAGAAGCCCTGAGAGCATAAAAGCTGAGGAGGCGTAGAAGCCCTGAGAGCATAACAGCTGAGGAGGCGTAGAAGCCCTGAGAGCATAAAAGCTGAGGAGGCGTAGAAGCCACTGCGCAATGCTGAGTGCTGACGTGGACGTCTTTAGCCGGAATCACGGCTTTTGAAGATATACTCAAATCCCTCGCATTAAATGCGGAGATCTGCCACCATCCTGTGCATTAATTGCGAAGGCGTGTTCTGAAGGCCTGTCCCCGTTCTGAGTATCAGGCGAAGAGACGTGCCTCGAGCCTTGTACAAAGCGTAGCTTTTGACGTGGCAGTCTGTTTGTCTTCCGCAGTGCGTAGACGGTTTCACGTTTGCCTGTGTAGAACAAGGCAGCGTATCCTTTTGTATACGAAAAAGCAGTTTACGCAAGGGGGGTGTCACCACACGATGGTTTGGTGATTCTTAATCAAATCCCCTGCATTAAATGCAGAGATCCGCCATCATTCTACGCATTAAATGCGGAGGCGTGTTTTTGAAGGTCTGCAGCTCTTCTGTGCATTCGTCGCAGAGACGTGCCTCAAGAAGACTGTCACCGTCTTGTGCACCAATCGCAGAGACGTGCCTCGAGCCCTGTATAAAGTGCCGCTTTTGACGTGGCAGGCGGTTTGTCTACTGTGGATCGTAAACAGCTCATGTCTGCCTGTGTAAAACAAGACAGCATATCCCCTTGTTCATAAAAAATAGTTTACGCGAGGGAGATGGCGATAACTGACAGCCTGGGTCGTAGTGCCGTGCTATCATTATGGCCGTCGCCTGGGTAGCCGAGCCGTATCCTTTTGTCAGAAGTTCAGACGTCAGGTTCATTGCAGGGTCTGACAGGTTCATCTTGGGGAGCACGAAGCGTTCCTCGTACGCTTTAATACCGTATTTGAAAGCGGATGTGTTTTACGCCATATAGGCGACGAAGCCCTCTGCTTTACGCTCTGAGGCGGCTGGCACATACTACACTTTACGCGGATGAGCCTGAGAAGCTCTTGACTTGTCTGCTTGATGGCTCTGAGGCCATCTATTTACGCTGCCCCGCACCAATAAGTTGCGTATAGTCATCCGGCGTATTTTTTATGCTTCTACAAGCATGTCTTCTAGTACGCCGTCTGTTTGAGGATGGTAGGCTGAGCTGAACTTCAACTTTGTCTCCATCGCTGACTGAAGGCTTTCCCAGAAACGTGATATGAATCGTCAGTCCCGATCTGATACTATGGAAACTGACACTCCATGCAGCCGGACTATCTTATCAAGGTAGGTCTGGGTGAGGCGATCGGTGCTCCAAGTACTTTTGATAGCAATGAAGTGTGCAGACTTGGTTAACCGGTCGACGATGACCCAGATTGCGTCGTTCTCCCATTGCGTCCTCGGCAAGCCAATAATGAAATCCATGCTTATGTGCTCCCACTTCTATTCCGGGATAGAATGATTCTGCATTTCTCCGCCCGGCCTCTGATGCTCTGCTTTCACCCTCTGACAGGTTATGCATTGTGACACGAAGAGTGCCACATCTTTCTTCATGTTGTGCCACCAGAAGATAGTGCAAAGATCTTTATACATTTTCGTTCTCCCGGGATGGATCGTATGGGCTGCATAGTAAGCTTCCGCAAGGATCTCTTTTCTGAATTCTGAGTCATTGGGGACGTATAGCCTTCCCTTAACTCGTACCACACCATTCTCATCTACTGCAAAGTCTTTCGCCTTCCATGCTAGAATCTTCTCGCGTATTTTCCTTAGGAATGGGTTGTCCCTTTGAGTAGATATGACTCTCTCTATCAGGTTGGGTATAAATCTTATCTGAGCAACCCGTGCACCGCGATATCAAATTCGGAGTTCAATGCCCATTTTTTCTAAGTCCCTTTGTAACCTGCTATCAAAGGACAGGGATCCCACAAAGACCCAACTCAACGCATCCGCTACCATATTTCCCTTACTAGGTGTGTAGTCTATCGTCAAGTCATAATCCTTTATCAATTCTAGCCAACGCCGTTGTCGTAGGTTAAGATATGCTTGGGTGAATAAGTACTTTAAACTTTTATGATCGGTATAAATTTGACAAGGCACTCCATAAAGGTAGTGTCGCCACAATTTTAGTCCGAACACAATTGTCGCTAGTTCTAGATCATGCGTAGGATAGTTTTTCTCGTACTTTTTCAGCTGTCTGGATGCATAGGCTAACACCCTATCATGTTGCATAAGTATACACCCTAAGCCCTGCCCTGATGCGTCGTGGAAGATTTAGAATTCCAAGGTCTCGTCTGGTAGTACAAGTAATGGGGCAGAGGTAAGGCGATGCTTTAACTCTTCAAACGAGGCTTCACAGTTTGCGAACCACTCAAACGTGACTCCCTTCTGTGTGAGGCGAGTCAGAGGTGATGCTAGTTTGGAAAAATTCTTTACAAACCGCCTGTAGTAGCCCGCTAGCCCGAGGAAGCTTCGAATCTCACTGACGGATGTAGGTCGCTTCCACTCGACGATGGCCTCCACTTTCTTTGGATCGACTGAAATGCCTCTCGCAGAAATGATGTGCCCGAGAAAAGATACACTGCTCAGCCAGAATTTGCACTTACTCAGTTTCGCATATAACTTGTCCTAAGGAGTGTAGCATGGTCCGCAGGTGATTTGCATGATCCTCTCTATTCTTCGAGTACACCAAGATATCATCAATGAACACTACTACAAATTTATCGAGATACGGCGAATACACGGTTCATTAAGTCCATAAAGGTGGCAGGGACATTGGTCAATCCGAACGGCATTACCAAAAACTCATAGTGGCCATAGCGAGTACGAAAGGCTAACTTTGGCACATCGTTCGGCTTAATCTTGTGCTGATGGTAACCCAAACGAAGATAAATTTTCGAGAACACCATTGCAGTTTATAACTGATCAAAGAGATCATCAATCCTGGGAAGGGGGTACTTATTTCGGACAGTAGCTTTATTTAATTCCCAATAATCGATGCAGAACCGTAGCGAGCTATCCTTTTTCTTAATAAACAACACAGGCGCACCCCATGGAGATACACTCGGACGAATATACCGATGATTTAGCAACTCTTGCAACTGAATCTTTAACTCATTTAATTTTGCCGGGGCCATTCGATACGGAGTCTTAGAAATTGGTCGAGTTTCTGGAAATGTCTCAATAGTGAACTCTATCTCTCGACTAGGCGGCATGCCGGGCAACTCGTCTGGAAACACATCAGAAAAATCTGTCACAACGGGAATGGACTCAACGTTTGAACAATCTTGCTGACCGTCTCGAACGGACGCCAAGTAACCTTTACAACCGGAATGAATCATCCATCGAGCAGACATTGCTGAGATCACCATACAGGCATTCGACGCTTTCGACTGTGGACTACACGCATAGCAAAATTCGATCTCGCCAGGTAGACGAAACACGACTTTCTTTTCCGTACAATCAATGCTAGCCGATCAAGCACCGAACCAATCCATCCCCATAATAAGATCATAGTCCCTTATGTCTAGAACTATCGCATCAAGTGATAATTTCCTTCCTCCGATACAAATGCAGCCGTCTCGACAAATTGAATCAGCAGGCAAGTTCGTGCCCGATGGGGTACTGACGCTAAGCCTTAAGCATACCGGTGACTGAATGAATTGGTGATCCCTAGCAAAATTTTTTGATACAAAACTATGTGTGGCAGTGGAATCAAATAGTACTCGTGCAGGTACATTATTGAATAGCAACATATTTGACACTATAGTGTTCGAGGCGATTGCCTCATCCCTCGTTAATGCATAAACCCGGTCCCTAGTGTTCGGACGACGCTCTTATTGTTGCGCAGGCCGATTAGCTTGGCGTCCCTGAACAAAATTTTGCTGCTCTGCCCGGCGCGGAGGGACTCGGTTTGGACGATCAAGACAGTCTCAAGCATAATGGCCCAGCCGACCACAGTTGAAGCATCCCAGATTCCCCCCCCCCCCCGCTTGACTGCCCTGGTTAACATCATAATTTTGACGCTTATTAGCGTTGTTTCCTCCTGTATTACTAGAGCGCTTGTGATGAGAATATTACACAGCGCCAGCAGTAGTGGAAGGATATTGTGGCTCCAGGACAAGGGCCTGATTAAGGACTTCCCTCATCGCCTCGTACTGTAGAGCAACTATGTGCGCATGAATGGAAGGTCATAAAATGCCTTCAAATCGTCTGGCTCGGCTTGCTGCATTGGGCAGGTATAAACTAGCAAACTTGGCCAATAGGTTGAATTCTACGGTATATTGTTTCACTGTCATGCTCCCTAGTTGCAGACGCACAAAATTGTTCTTTTTCTGACAAGGAATAGAGAGGGGGATAAATTCTTCTTCGAATGTGCCATGAAAGGTGGACCAAGGTATCGTGCCATCAGCATCTGCGGAGAGAGATCGACGGTGCACTTCCCACCAATCGTGTGCGTTCATTCAAAGTTGGAGTTGGGCATAGGCGACTTGCTTGTCATCAGGTACTTCTAAGACTTTTTAAAGTCGGCAAAGTCGAAGACAGTCACATCCTTCTTCTTTGCGATTTGGGGTACTTCAACTTTGTCTGTTGGTGGCTCCACCGGTGCCGCTACTGTCTTTGCAGAATGGTTGGAAGCTAAGGTCTGAACAATTTGTTGCAGAGCGTCCACCTACTTCTACTGGATCTTAAATCGGGCTTCTATATTTTCTCAAACTTGTTCTTTCGGGCCTCATCCCTCTTTTGTTGCACCTCTAGCATTTGCATCATTCGTTCAACCGGATCAACGGGGGGCGCAGGTCGTCGGCTCTCAGAACTAGCCGAAGTGCCAGAAGTACCTGTATCAACTGGCCCTGTTGCTTGTGTTTGAGCCATTCCTGCTAAAACAAGGAACTTACATCAGTCTCATAGAGTATTACGGACTCACTGTATGGAACGCATCTCATTTTGCCCTATAATTTCAAGAGTTCAACTCGAAAGGGACAGGATCATCTTAAGAAAACTTTCTGACACGAGATCAAAGGATCTGAAGCTTTTGCTCTGATACCAATATGTTATGCCCCAATTTCGCTAAATCGATAATCGTCCCACAGGCGTGATACCGTGCACGAATAGGGCGCGCGTGCACAAGGCCTAGGCGTAATAATATACTTTAGAACACATGCAACAGAGTACGCAAATAAGATAACACACATTTGAGGCATAAAAAAGTTTTCTTTGTTGATAATGAACATCTGGTTACAGACTCTTGACCCAAAAGCGATAAGGATGCCTCACGGGCTTAAAACTTGGATACAAAATAAGAAAGTCGTTCCATACATCACATCATTTACTAAAACTTCAAAACAATATAGACACCTGCTGGCGAAGCTATCGTCTTGTCTCGGAGCTGCATATAAGGGTTGCGCGGGCTCCGGGTGCTTTGTACAAGCTCCAAAATTCACGAACGGGGTGTGACGAGTACTGGACTGGTTGGGGGAAGAAAGCTCAGCTCCTCGCCGCGTCGCTTGGGCTCGGGGAACCTGCTGCAACGATGGTCAGTAATTTGAAAAGTACCGGTTAGGGTGAGCTAACCCAATTAACCAAATCCAATGTTTGTTTATATGAAGCATGCAATTTATTCGTGGTCTTTCTATCTTGCCTTAGTTCATTTTACATACAAACATTGAGTATGCACTTTACAGAAATAATTATGCCACCGTTAGGTAACTTTTACCTTCTCGTTTGAATTGCCTACACAATACCTACCATGTTATTTCCTGCCATGAAGACATCATTAGCTTGAGCAAACAATGCAGAAACCTATATATATATTGGGTCATGGCATATCATTGCCACTGTGGACAATAGCTACAGTAAGACGGTGACCCTTGCAGCGCAGGTAGCAAGCCCCGCTACAAGGCCTCCGCTTTACCCGTGTTAGGCTTACTAGCGTAGCTATCCGAGTTTCGCCCAGAACGAATCGGTCCCAGTGCCCCGGGGGCCGTTCGCAGGAACTAAACCTTGTGCACAAGTTGTCCGACCGAACCATACATTGACACTAAGTTAATAAATGAAGCAATTCAAGCCAAAAGAATGTACATATCTACTTTAGCACAGTGCATTTGGCATAGTCTACCTATCCAAGTGATTGTATTTCAATTATTTGCACAATACATCTGTACAATTATATAGACTAAGTTCTAGCTACAACTGAAACATGAATATATGTACGTGTAAATGCATAACGGACAAGCACGTATCAATGTGATTGTTGAGAATTCTAGGTGACAAGCATTATAAGTGTTTCAAGTCCAACTCTTCTTTTATTTGACTCAATTTACTCTTTATTTAGGTATCGTTGGGGTGGGATGCACAAATGTGTCAATTTATTAAGAGTGAAGACTTGGAAGAAGGGAGCTAATAGAAGTAAAGCTACTCACAAGTTGGTAAACTAGGAGAGAAAATAGGAGATCTTCAAGACTCCGCTTGCGCGTCGCCTACCCGATCACCTACACGCACCAACAGATGATCAATATCTCCTGCTTCGGTCTCTGAGGTTCGATATAAAATACGAAATTCTAAGAACGAAAGCAATAAAATCTATCAAAACCGTCCAAGAAAATGCAAGTCATAAAACCAAGAAGAAAGCAACCAAGTGGCATCGAAAACGGGCAAGGAAACCAGCACAACGAAAAGGCCCCTCTCGACTCTGCCGCCGAGTCCATCCTTGAGGCATGATCCGTTGAATATGGGACCTGATTCTGAAGAAATCAATCCATAACGAGGAAAGGATCTTGATTCAATTTGTCCCGATCGGACGATACCAAGTATTTCTTAGACGCGCTTCCCGAATAGGGGGAATGGGGCACTACACAGCTTTATAGGCAGCAACAGCAAAATCAGCAAGGGTCGCAACTACGGCAGTAAGAAAGATACCAGCAGGAAGCTCAACAAGGCCAAGGACAGGCACTCACCTTGTCTATGGAGGAAGCTATGGCGTCAGTCGATGTAGTGGCTGGTAATATTTTCGTTACAACCTTTACTGCCATTGCTTTATTTGATTCTGGAGCTTCGCACTCATTTATATCTGCACAATATACGACACGTATTGGATTAAAGTTTGAGACATTACCAGTGAGGGTGAATATACTCACTGGCAATGGGATCGTACAAGTTAGTACGGTGTGCCCAACATGTAAAGTCGTAGTATGTGGGCATTTATTACCGGTAAAGTTGATCGAGTTCCCTATGGGTAACTTTGACGTTATCTTGGACATGGACTGGTTGAGAGACAGTCATGCAACGATAGACTATCGTAAGGGTAGAGTAATGTTTAGAATTCCTGGTCTACAAGAGTTTGTCTTTAGCAGAATAACAAGAGACCAACATAAGGGAGGAGTCACAACAGTGGCAAGGAAAGCAAACCTGCTACCCAAGTTAGTTGAAGAGTTCGTGGATGTCTTTCCTTACGATCTTCCCGGATTACCCCCAATTAGAGCAGTAGAGTTTTGTATAGAGTTGATGCCAAGAGTAGAACCAGTATATCAGAAGGTACCATCAGATCTTAATCAGTTATATCGACACGTGATAGAACTGAAAGAGAAAAAGTTTATTCGGACCAGTGCATCACTGTGGGGAGCTCCAGCGGTATTGGTGAAGAAGAAGGATGGATCGACGCGGTTGTGTATGGATTACAGGCGGCTTAATGCAGTGACCGTGAAGAATAAGTACCCATTACCAAGGATTGATGATTTGTTTGACTAATTAAGTGGAGCAAGAGTCTTCTCGAAAATAGATTTACGATCATGATATCATCAAGTGCGAGTCCGGGAGCAGGATATACCAAAAGATAGCATTTATGTCACGATATGGGCATTACGAATTCTTAGTTATGCCATTCGGACTAACTAATGCTCCAGCAGTATTCATGGACTTTATGAACCGTATTTTTATCCCTTACATAGACCAATTTGTGGTAGTATTCATCAATGACATCCTGGTATATTCTTAAAATGAGAAGGAGCATGAAGAACATCTCAGGATAGTTCTGCAAACTTTGAGGGAGCACCAGTTATTTGGAAAGCTTAGTAAGTCTGAGTTTTGGCTGGATCGTATATCCTTTCTTGGACACATTATTTCTGGAGCATAAGCATCAGTTGATCCCAAGAAGGTAGAGGCAGTAGAGAACTGGCCAATTCCGAAGACAGTAGCAAAAGTGCATAGTTTCCTGGGATTGGCAGGATACTACAGAATATTTGTGTCAGATTTTATTAAATATCAGCACCATTGCCTTGGTTGACGTGCAAGAAAGTTAAATTTTTGTGGTCAGCGGAATGTCAGATAGCCTTTTAAGAGTTAAAGAAGAAGTTAATCTCTGCACTAATCCTTACTCTTCCAGCAGGTTTTGGAGGATTCACCGCGTACTATGATGCATCTGGTAAAGGTCTTGGATGTGTTTTGATGTAGCAAGGGAGAGTGATAGCATATGCTTCTCGGCAACTCAGAGATCACGAGAAGAACTATCCAACTTACGATTTGGAGTTAGCAGCAATAGTATTTGTACTTAAGCTATGGAGGCACTACTTATATGGTGATCGAGTAAAAATATTCACGGACTATAAGAGTCTAAAGTATGTGTTCACGCAGAAGGACCTGAACATGAGACAAAGAAGGTGGCTAAAGTTGTTGAAAGACTATTACGTGGAACTTCAGTACCATCCAGGCAAGGCTAATATAGTAGCTGATTCACTTAGCAGAAGATGTGGAAAATTTATGTTGACTACCCAGAGGCACATTCTAGAAGACTTACGAGAGATGGGTATCGAGATAGTACTTCCACAAAGTACAGGAGTTCAGGCTAGCCTACAAATTCAGTCAACTTTGGTAGATAGAATCAAACAAGATCAGGTAGAGAAGAATGCGAGTCAGGTCTTCGGAAGGAGTTGACAATACATGCGGATGGAATGCTAAAATTTGGGAATCGTCTATGCATACCAAGAGGGGATATTTGGTAACAATTTATGACTGAAGCACACAGTTTTCAGTATTCCATTCATCCGGGAGACACAAAGATGTACCAAGATATCAAGCAACACTTTTGGTGGAACGGAATAAAGAGGGAAATAGTATGCTTCGTATCGCGATGTCTGATATATCAGCAAGTGAAGGCAGAACAACAAAGACCGGCAAGATTATTACATCCGCTTCATATTCCATAGTGGAAGTTGGAACACATCACGATGGACTTTGTGACTGGTTTACCTAGATCACCGACTAGTCGAGATGCAGTTTGGGTGATAGTAGATCATCTCACAAAAGTAGATCACTTTCTTCCTTTTCGAGTAGGACAATCTACAGAACAATTGGCTGAAATATATATTCGGCAGATAGTGAGACAACACGGTGTCCCAGTAAATATCGTGTCAGATCGAGACACTCGATTCACTTCTTATTTTTGGAGAAGTTTGCACCAGAGCTTGGGCACCAAATTAAGATTCAGCACAGCTTACCACCCCCAGACAGACGGACAATAAGAGAGAACCATCCAGACCCTAAAGGATATGCTATGAGCCTGTACCTTAGATCTTGGTAGATCTTGGGAGAATCACCTTCACTTGGTAGAATTCTCGTACAATAACAGTTATCAGGCCAGTATTCAGATGACATCTTTTGAAGCACTATACGGCATGAAGTTTAGGTCATCATTGGCTTGGGATGACATTGGTGAGCGAAAGATGTTGGGCCCTGAAATGATCACGCAGACAATAGAGGTTGTCAAGCAGATCAGAGAGCGACTTTGGGTTGCACAAGATAGGCATCGTCATTGGACAGATCAACATCATAGACCTTTAGAGTTTCGTGTCGACGACCACGTATTTTTGTGAATTTTGCCTACCCGTGGAGTAATTAGATTCGGGGTTCGCAGAAATCTTAGTCCGAGATACATAGGTCCGTACGATATTCTCGAGCGGGTAGGCGATGTTGCTTATTGTATTTCCCTTCAGCCTTCATTACGTGAGGTACATGATATATTTAATGTGTCTTAGTTGCGTAAGTATGTTCCAAATTCGAGTCATATTCTCGATCACTCTGAATTAGTAGTTGATACCGACTTATCTTACGAGGAGCAACCCGTATCCATATTGGACCAAAAGGAGAAGGTGCTCAAGAATCGGACTATTTCTCTTGTCCGAGTTGCTTTGGGACATCACACTCTTAGAGAATCAATGTGGGAGCGCGAGGATGATATTCGGTCTCTGTACCCGTACATATTCGATTCGGAAGGTATATTCTACCTTGTGCCTTCGTATCTCGGATTTTGTGATCAAGGGATCACTTTTATGTTGTGATGATATTGCTTGCATGTGTAGTTGCTAGTAGATTTTTACCGTGCTTGTCCTGACTTCTCTAGCTATTGCTTGGAATCGAATTACGATAATGAAATCTTTCTAAGGTGGATAGAGATATCACTCCCCGTTCCCGATATATGCATTTGGAACGTATTTTATTTTAGCATGGTTGCATGTGCATAAAGACTATACCCTTTATTTGGTTTAAACTTGTTCATGGTTTATTTTTTGGGTTGGTTCAACTCATGAGAGCCTTTGGTTAACGCTCAAACCCTACCATATATAATCCAACATTTTTCTCTCTCTCCTCACTTCTTCATTACTTCCTCCTTCTTTAGCTTTCTCTCCCCATTTCCATAGGCAAGTACACCTTGCATGAGAAATAGAGAAACCCTCCATATTATTATTCCATTATGTTTATTATGTGTTTCTAACAACTTTTAGTTCTTGGAGTTTTTTTGTTTTGATGGATGGATTAGTATAAATCTACTTTTCAAAACTTAGGGCTTTCTGGGTTTCATGAGTTTTTTTTTTTGATCCATTAAAATTGTGTTTTTGAAAACCAGTTTTTGCCACGTGATAGAGATTTCAATTTAGAGCATTTTGGCGTTTGGTTCACCCGATTTGAACTTAAAATGAGAATTTTATGAACAAAACAATATTTCAGTTTTTGGAGCTTTTTCACTATGGTCGAACCTGCTGTTGGAGAAGACGAAGTTCCCATGCGGCCAGTGAGCATATGCGGCTGAGAGTGCCATGCGGGCCGAGAGGGTTATGCGGCCTAAACTCTTGCTGCATACTGACAACCTGCGTCCATCTTGTTGGATGCATGGCTGTTGATTTGCATAGTATCCTTGAACACCTTGTGCTTTCACTTACTAAACGAATGAAAATTTTGCTAAGTCCTAGAGAACTCCATACGGTATTGAATCCATGCGGCAACGACACTCATGAGGCCTGGAGAGCATGCGGCCACAATTTTCTTTGGATGCATGGCTTTGAACCGTTGGCACTTATTTTCTTGGTTTTGTCTTTTCTCTCTGACACACTTTATGGCTTATCACCTTAGTCACTTTATGTCACATCACTGACACTTTATTTATTTGACTATCACTTTAACACTTGTCCCAAGGAGTAGACTTAACCCTGGGCATTCGGCCAAGTAGTTCGTACGGCATGACTTTATGCGGCCTGACTTCTTATGCGGCCAGGATTGTTATGCGTCCTGACTTCATGCGGATTAAAGACCCATGCGGCCTTACTTGTTTTGACTGAATGTCTTCTTGAATCTTGTGACCCAATGTATAATTGGTAATTGGACTCGAATACTGTATCTGTGCCGATACCCCTATTGCCTGATTATTGTTCATATTTTAATGTGCGCCGAGGTACTACACATCCTGTCACGTATTAAAAGATTATATTTGGGCTTTGCATCAAGAATGCCTCCAAATCCCTGAACGCGTGATATTATATATATGTATGTTTTTCCCAAACAAGGCCATAATAAGCGAGTCAAACTATCAAGCGTGGCTAGGTTATTGATTGTATGAATGTTGCATACACGCTCGGGTGAAACCAGATTTTTCTTCCATGGATTCGTATCACGCGTGGCCGTACTTTGTACGACATCTTAAGGAAAATTCTTATGTGACCACGCCTTGAGATTTTGAGCACAACCTAGGGCTAATTAGGTAACTAAAAGTGGTTATAACATTTGGAGGGAACGATATCCCGAGATCATGCCAACGAACATTTCCATAGAAATTCATTCTAAGTGCGCTGTGGGCTGGCCACCACAGATACTGTATATCATCTGCCTTAGTAGAGTGCAGTATCTGACTTATTATTATGTCGAGCCACCGTTTCAATATAGGAACACTGGAACCGATAATACCGTATTTTTAGCGCAGTGGCCCTATGGGAAGACTTGTGCATCCTGCAAGTGCCTGTTTTATTATATTGGTTCGGTTAGCTCATGTTTGGCACTGACGTGATCTGAGGATACTTATTATGCATTATTTCTGAGATAACCTCAGACTACATAAAAATAGCAAGCCGTACAAATGATTGGCCGATTTAGGAAGAAATTTCGTGCTAGGATATGCCATGGACCTAAGTTACAACACTAAACCTATGTATTATTATATATTTTTCTTGGATTTTTGTTTCTCAATTTCGTGCTTCCTTTGTGGTACTTGCTATTTTGGGTCTAACCCTACTGATTTTGCATGGCCAGGTTTCGAGCCAGCACTTGAGGATCCAGCGTACTTTCCCCCAGTACATGGCATGCACCAGGAATATGGTCGCAGGGGATAGCGAGTGAGTTTTTTCTTCCCTGTCCGTCTTGCACATTTACTTCTTTTTGGCATTTAGCCACCGACACCTGTTAGCCGGCTCATTTGGACATTAGTTTTTCTTACATGATTGTTTTAAATCAGACTACAGCTGATCACTGTCATGTACTTTTGTTACTCTTCCAGCTTCTTATATGCACAGTTGGACTCCAGAATATTTTGATAAAGCATTTGGGACGCCTTATTTCTTATCATATATGCTCTGTGCTTACAGTTTCTTGTTTGAATGATTGAGACATAGAAGTTCTTGACCATAGGAGACTTGATTGTAGCATGCACCTCATTGTCTTATACAGCCGTGATCATCGTACGACGTATAACACCTTGTACGGGGTAGCTGGCCATGTCCGTCTCCGTATTTCGGTACTGGGGCTTGACAATGATAGTCCCCGGCCTCGGCTGCTGCTGGGCGGCTGAGGTGGTGGCACATGTGGCTGGACTGAAGCAACCCTCTCTACTGCGGCGAGTGCTAGCTGGTGGGCATTCTCAATGCTCTGTCGCATCACCTCAGATGACGCTGCCTCTCCACAAAGCGACCCAATCTGCAGAACTCTGTTGCGTACTCGTACAGGGGCTTAGTTCCTATGGAATAATATCCAAGAACATAGACAGAAAAAACTTAAAAGTTTTCATTGAGGAGTTAATTGTTTTTTTCTCCTAATAAAACACCCCCACATGGCATCCATGTGCCCCACCACACCCAATGTGCACACCTCAACACATACAAAGTATTATATTGAGATACCCACTTGGTGGTGTAGCCAATGTGGGACTATCTTTAGTGGTCCAAAGACAAAAACACCAACAGACACTTCATATAATGGCGAAGGTGCAGTGAAGACCAATTCTAGCTTGAAAGAAGCATGTATTAGAGTAAAGAAGGGTAAGAAGGTGGCAGAAGTATCTCCAGAAACTGCTGGGAAAGTTGATGCAGTTATTAAATGGTGTGATATTTGTGAGGATTGTGATAATAAAGACAATATCAAAGTTGTCTGATAAGCCCCTGCAAGTAAACAAGCAGATGAAAACTGCCGCAGCTAATACCAAGGTCCCTAATCCTTATAATACGAGGGGAAGTGCGCATCACCAATCTCAATGAAACTTCTCTTCTGAAATGCTAGGGGGTTGGCTAATAAGGAGACAAAAAGAGCTTTGTCTCACCTTGTTGTTTCAAACAAGCAAAAGTTATGATTTCCAAAATTTCTGATGCTTACTGGAAGAAGATAAACATGGAGATTATTGCCACTAATGACAAGGGTCTATTAACTCCTACTTTGTGGGTCCTTGCTAAAAGAAGCTTTGCTGTCATTTTGATTCACTCTGCGAATGATCAAATGATCACAGTTCAGGGGGGTTTTCAGGTACGGTGGGATATATCATTTACATATGCATCTACCTATTGCATAATTAGACGAAGATTGTGGTCAGATTAATTAACGTTTAAGAGTATATGTTCTGGTCCCTGGGCTCTAATGGGAGACTTCAATGCGGTGATGGGTGCTCATGAGTGTAAGGGAGGTTCCTCACCTCCTAAAATTGCATGTGATGAATTCAAAGCAGCCTTGGACATTTGTGAGCTTGTTAATGTGAGCACTCAAGGGAATATCTACACATGGACCAAATCATCCACTTTTCCTGGTAGACATGTTGAAAGAAGACTGGATAGATCCATCTGCAATGTTAATTGGTTTCATAGATGGCCCTTGACTACTTGTTGTACTTAGTTACGGTTAGAGTCATATCATAACCCTATTATTCTCAAAATTGATGATTCTGGACCCAAGGGTCCAATCCCCTTTCGATTTCAGAATATTTGGGCTTCGCATGCTTCTTTTAAAGATAATGTATATCGAACTTGGATCTCAGTCGCTTTCACTAAGTGTCATATTAAGACTATGATCCTTAAGCTGAAATCTGTTAAGAACGCACTTAAGGTCTGGAACAAAACTGAATTCCAAAGCATTCATAATGTCGTTTTGGAGGATACAGATAAATTGAATGTCATCCAGAATGAGATCGCAAGTAACAATGTGATGGGAATGGGTTCCATCTCCATGATGAATAAACATGAATTTAATCCATGGAAATCGGTCACCCATGATTGGGTTCGGCCAAGTACTTAGCCATTTTTTTGGGTGCAGTTTCTGTGACAAGATTCAGTTTTGGGAGGCTATTTCGAAGCTGTTGCAATCATTATTTGACTCGGTCTTCAATACAAAAGTTGTTGAGCAAAGTTTTCTCTTTCATCCAGACTTTGGACCAGGTCATTTCGAGGTGTATTGAAGAAGTTATGACCACCTGAAGTGACCTATCTATTCATATTCTGCACGTATTCAGCTTGCATGCAACATTGATGATATATGAACAAATCTTGGGAGAAGGAACGAATCTTCCCTTTGGACTTCTCCATGCAACGAATGTGATGTACCCAAGAGGCATATCCTCCCTATAAATAGAGGGGAGATGGTGAAGGTTGAATACAACAAGTAACAAAAAGAATAATACACAACTTGTAATCCTCACACTTGTAATCCACCTCAAGTGAGTTTGTGAGAGAAAGTGATCATCAAGTTAAGTTATACCAACTTGAGAGAAGGTCTTTGTAATCTTTCATTTGATATAGTGAAAACGGTGAAGAAGGGACGGGCGGAGGACGTAGGCTCAAATTGAGCTGAACCTCGGTAAATCTTGTGTGTGTTCTCTCTCTTAACTTCTCTTCTCTTCCATTATATTTTGTCTCATCACAAAGATGGAAAATACCTTGTTTTTCCCAACAGTGGTATCAGAGCACAGGTTGCTAATCTTCTTGTGTTGAGATGGAGACTCCCATTGGTGGCATTCGGATAATCAACTTGAATGGCCGCAACTGGATGATATGGAATACGAATATGACGGACCTTCTCTATTGCAAGGACCTCTATGCACCGGTTGAAGGTGAATCTTCCAAGCCGGATTCTATGACGGTGGAAGAATGGAAGAAGCTCGACCGGAAGACTATCGGCACCATTCGACAATGGGTAGATGACACTCTATTCCATCATGTGTCGAATGAGACTTCGGCGAACAACTTGTAGAAGAAATTTGAAGATCTCTACAAGAGGAAGACCGCCGGCAAGAAAGCTTTCTCTATTCGGAAGCTTGTCAATCTCAAGTTCAAGGAAGGTGATTCCATATCTGAACATCTGAATGAAATTCAAAGTATTGTTAATCAGCTTGCAGCTATGAAGATGGTGTTGGACGATGAGCTTCAAGCCCTTCTTCTGCTTAGCTCGTTACCGGATTATTGGGAGACTCTGGTGGTGTTTCTTAGCAACTCCGCATCTGACGGAGTTGTATCCATGAACCAAGTTACAAGCACCCTCTTGAATGAAGAAATCCGAAGAAAGTCATATGGATCCTCCCATTCTCATGCCCTTGTCACCGAGAATAGAGGGAGGATCAAAAGCTGACAGCCTCAGAACCAAGACAAGTCGAGAGAAAAATCAAAGGCTAGGAAGGACATTAGTTGCTATCACTGCGGGAAGAGTGGACACATAAAACAGGAATGTCGCAAGCTAAAGCGAGAACAAAAGAAAGGAAGAACCAATGAGAAGCAAGAAAAGAATAAAAGTGCAGCAGTTGCCACTGAAAATAAAATCGAGCTTTTCTCGACATGTGAAGAAGACTGTGCAAATCTCACTTGCCAAGACTCAGAATGGGTGATTGATTCTGGTGCCTCCTACCACGCTACTCCCCGGAAGGACTACTTTACTTCGCTTCGTGAAGGTAACCTTGGAATGGTAAAAATGGGTAACAAAAACTCTTCTCAAATTCTTTGCATTGGAAATATTTGTGTTACTACTAACCCTGGAACAAAGATGGTTCTAAAAGATGTTAGATTTGTGCTCGATCTTCGTCTCAATCTTCTCTTCACAGGCAATCTTGAGGAAGAAGGATACACAAGCAGCTTTGGTAAATGATGCTGGAAGCTTACCAATGGATCACTTGTACTGGCGAGAGGAAAGAAGTGTTGCACTCTCTACAAGACTCAGTTCCACTTAGAGAATGATGATCTTGGAACAGTGGAAGGTACCTCTATGGATTTGTGGCAAAAGCGGCTTGGCCACATGAGCGAGAAAGGACTACAAACTCTCGCAAAACAACAACTACTTCCATCCATGCAAGATGTGCAGGAAGAAGAAGAAATTACAGGTTTTTCAGGTTCTGATCAGGGGGAGCATGAACATGCAAAGCCGCCGCATATGGATCAGCCACCAGCACCTCAGTTGAGCCGGTCGGAGAGAGAACAACAACCCTCAACTAGATATCCTACTTCAGAAAATACTATGGTGTAAGATACAGGTGAACCAGAAAGTTTCCATGAATCAAAAGTTCATGAAGATCATGCCAAGTGAAAGAAAGCTATGCAAGAGGAGATTGATTCTTTGCATAAGAACCACACTTATGAGTTGGTGGAGCTATCGAAGAAGAGAAAAGTCTTGAAAAACAAATGGGTATTCAAAATCAAGAATGAAGGAAATGGCCAAGTCAAGTACAAAGCTCACCTCGTGGTGAAAGGTTTCCGTCAGAAGCAAGGTATTGACTATGAAGAAATATTTTCTCTTGTTGTGAAGATGTCTTCTATTCGTGTTATTCTTGGTCTTGTAGCTTCCCAAGATCTTGAAGTTGAGCAGTTAGATGTAAAGACTGCATTTCTCCATGGTTATTTGGCGGAAGAAATCTATATGTAGCAGCCAGAGGGTTTCAAGGTAAAAGGCAAGGAACACTTTGTTTGCAAATTGAAGAAGAGCTTGTACGGGCTGAAGCAGGCAACGCGACAGTGGTATAAAAGGTTTGATTCTTTCATTCTTGACCATGGGTACAAAAGAACATCTGCAGATCATTGTGTTTATGTCTAGAAGTTCTCTGGTGATGATTTCATTATTCTCTCAATATATGTTGATGATATGCTTGTTGTTGGAAAAGATATGTCCAAGATTGATAGGTTGAAGAAAGAGTTAAGCAATTCCTTTGATATGAAGGACTTAGGAGTAGCACAACATATATTGGGAATAAAGATCTCTCGGGACAGAAGTGCGAGAAAGTTGTGGCTATCACAAGAAAGATACATTGAACGTGTTCTGGAGAGGTTCAATATGGTGAACTCTAAGCCAGTCAGCACACCGCTAGCAGCTCATTTTAAGCTAAGTGCACAACAAAGCCCTTTATGTGAGAAGGAGAAGGAGGAGATTAAGTGCATTCCATTTGCCTCGGCCGTCGAAAGTTTGATGTACTCAATGGTTTGTACAAGACCCAACATAGCACATGCGGTTGGAGTGGTAAGTCATTTTCTTGCCAATCTTGGTAAAGCACATTGGGAAACAGTAAAGTGGATCCTAAGATATCTTAGAGTAACCTCTAAATATTTTTTATGTTTTGGAGATGGCAAACCTATCTTGGAAGGTTACACTGATTCTGACATGGCACGTGACTTGGACAAGAGAAAGTCCACATCAGGATACTTGTTTACCTTTGCAGGGGGAGCTGTATCATGGCAATCAAAGCTACAAAAGTGTATCGCTCTATCCACCTCAAAAGCTGAATATATTGTTGCTACAGAAGCCAGCAAGGAGCCCTTATGGATGAAGAATTTCCTAAAGGAGTTATCTCTCAAGCAAGAGAAGTATACTCTATATTGTGACAGTCAGAGCGCCATTGACTTGAGTAAAAATGCTACCTATCACTCAAGGATAAAGCACATCGATGTACATCATCACTGGATCCGTGATGCTTTAGAAAATCGCTTGATGCATATTAAGAAGATTGATACAAGACAAAATTCGTCTGACATGATGACGAAGCCTCTACCAAAAGAGAAGCATAACTTCTGCCGTAGCAGGTATGACTACTGTTTGAGAACTTTCGCCTCATGAGAATGGAGGGAAAGATTGATGGGAACGGGTTCCATCCCCATGATGAATAAACATGAATTTAATCCATGGAAATTGGTCACCCATGGTTGGGTTCGGCCAAGTAATTAGCCATTTTTTCTAGATGTAGTTTCTGTGACAAATTTTAGTTTTTGGAGGCTATTTTGAAGCTATTGCAATCATTATTTGGCTCAGTATTCAATACAAAAGTTGTTGAAAAAAGTTTTCTCTTTCATCCAGAATTTGAACTAGGTCATTTGGAGGTGTATTAAAAAAGTTATGACTACCTGAAGTAGACTATCTATTCATATTCTGCATGCATTCAGCTTGAATGCAACATTGATGATATATGAACGAATCTTGGGAGAAGAAACGAATCTTTCCTTTGGACTTCTCCATGCAACGAATATGATGTACCCAAGAGGCATATCCTCCCTTTAAATAGAGGGAAGATGGTAAAGGTTGAATACAACAAGTAACAAAAAGAATAATACACAACTTGTAATCCTCACACTTGTAATCCACCTCAAGTGAGTTTGTGGGAGAAAGTGATCCACAATTTAAGTTGTACCAACTTGAGAGAAGGCCCTTGTAATCATTCATTTGATTATAGTAAAAATGTTGAAGAAGGGGCGGGCGGAGGACGTAAGCTCAAATTGAGCTGAACCTCGGTAAATCTTGTGTGTGTTCTCTCTCTTAACTTCTCTTCTCTTCCATTTTATTTTATCTCATCACAAAGACGGAAAGGTTTTATTTTTCCCAACAGTGGTATCAGAGCACAGGTTGCTAATCTTCTTGTGTTAAGATGAAGACTCCCATTGGTGGCATTCGGATGATCAACTTGAATGGCCGCAACTGGATGATATGGAAGGCGAAGATGACGGACCTTCTCTATTGCAAGGACCTCTATGCACCGGTTGAAGGTGAATCTTCCAAGCCGGATTCTATGACGGAGGAAGAATGGAAGAAGCTCGACCAGAAGACCATCGGCACCATTCGACAATGGGTGGATGATACTGTATTCCATCATGTGTCGAATGAGACTTCGACGAACAGCTTGTGGAAGAAACTTGAAGATCTCTACGAGAGGAAGGCCGCTGGCAACAAAGCTTTCTTGATTCGAAAGCTTGTCAATCTCAAGTTCAAGGAAGGTGATTCCATATCTGAACATCTGAATAAAATTCAAAGTATTGTTAATCAGCTTGCAGTTATGAAGATGGTGTTGGACGACGAGCTTCAAGCCCTTCTTCTGCTTAGCTCATTACCGGATAGTAGGGAGACTCTGGTAGTGTCTCTTAGCAATTCCGCACCTGACGGAGTTATTTCCATGAACCAAGTTACAAGCAGCCTCTTGAATGAAAAAATCCGAAGAAAGTTATCTGGATCCTCCCATTCGTATGCCCTTGTCACCGAGAATAGGGGGAGGAGCAAAAGCCACCAGTCTCAGAACCGAGACAAGTCGAAAAAAAAATTAAAGGCTAGGAAAGACATCAGTTGCTATCATTGCGGTAAGAGTGGACACATAAAATGGAAATGCCGCAAGCTCAAGCTAGAACAAAAGGAAGGAAGGACCAATGAGAAGCAAGAAAAGAATAAAAATGCAGCAGTTGTCACTGACAATGAAATCATATTTTTCTCGGCATGTGAAGAAGACTGTGCAAATCTCACTTGCCAAGACTCAGAATGGGTGATTGATTCTGGTTCCTCCTACCATGCTACTCCCCGGAAGGACTACTTTACTTCGCTTCGTGAAGGTAACCTTGGAATGGTAAAAATGGGTAACAAAAACCCTTCTCAAATTATTGGCATTGGAAATATTTGTGTTACCACTAACCTTGTAACAAAGATGGTTATAAAAGATATTAGATTTGTCCCCGATCTCCGTCTCAATCTTTTCTCCACCGGCATGCTTGATGAAGAAGGATACACAAGCAGCTTTGGTAAAGGATGTTGGAAGCTTACCAAAGGATCACTTGTACTGGCGAGAGGAAAGAAGTATTGCACTCTCTACAAGACTCAGTTTCACTTAGAGAATGATGAACTTGGAACAGTGGAAGGTACCTCTATGGATTTGTGGCACAAGCGGCTTGGCCACATGAGCGAGAAAGGACTACAAACTCTCGTAAAGCAACAACTACTTCCATCCATGCAAGATGCATGAAGAAGAAGAAATTACAGGTTTGCCAGGTTCTGATCAGGGGGAGCATGAACATGCAGAGCCGCCACCAACACCTCAGTTGAGCTGGTCGGAGAGAGAACGACAACCCTCAACTAGATATCCTACTTCAGAATATACTATGGTGACAGATGCAGGTGAACCAGAAAGTTTCCATGAAGCACAAGTTCATGAAGATCATGCCAAGTAGAAGAAAGCTATACAAGAGGAGATGGATTCTTTGCATAAGAACTACACTTATGACTTGGTGGAGCTACCGAAGAACAGAAAAGTCTTGAAGAACAAATGGGTGTTCAAAATTAAGAATGAAGGAAATGGCTAAGTCAAGTACAAAGCTCGCCTCATGGTGAAAGTTTTCAATCATAAGCAAGGTATTGACTATGAAGAAATATTTTCTCTTGTTGTGAAGATGTCTTCTATTCGCGTTATTCTTGGTCTTGTTGCTTCCCAAGATCTTGAGGTTGAGCAGTTAAATGTGAAGACTACATTTCTCCATGGTGATTTGGCGAAAGAAATCTATATGGAGCAGCCAGAGAGTTTCAAGGTAAAGGACAAGGAACACTTGGTTTGCAAATTGAAGAAGAGCTTGTACGGGCTCAAGTAGGCATCGCGACGGTGGTATAAAAGGTTTGATTCTTTTATGTTTGACCATGGGTACAAAAGAACATCTGCAGATCATTGTGTTTATGTCCAAAAGTTCTCTGATGATGATTTCATTATTATCTCTATATATGTTGATGGTATGCTTGTTGTTGGAAAAGATATGTCCAAGATTGACAAGTTGAAGAAAGAGTTAAGCAAGTCCTTTGATATGAAGGACTTAAGAGCAGCACAACATATATTGAGAATGAAGATCTCTCGGGACAGAAGTGTGAGAAAGTTGTGGCTATCGCAAGAAAGATACATTGAACGTGTTCTGGAGAGGTTCAATATGGTGAACTCTAAGCCAATCAGCACACCGCTAGCAGCTCATTTCAAGCTAAGTGCACAACAAAGCCCTTCAAGTGAGAAGGAGAAGGAGGAGATGAAGAGCATTCCATTTGCCTCGGTCGTCGGAAGTTTGATGTACTCAATGGTTTGCAAAAGACCCGACATAGAACATGTGGTTGGAGTGGTAAGTCATTTTCTTACCAATCCTGGTAAAGCACATTGGAAAGCAGTAAAGTGGATCCTAAGATATCTTAGAGGAACCTCTAAATATTCTTTATGTTTTGGAGATGGCAAACCTATCTTGGAAGGTTACACTGATTCTGACATGGCAACTGACTTGGACAAGATAAAGTCCATATCAGGATACTTGTTTACCTTTGTAGGGGGAGCCGTAGCATGGCAATCAAAGATGCAAAAGTGTATCGCTCTATCCACTACAGAATCTGAATATATTGCAGTTACAAAAGCTAGCAAGGATCTCTTATGGATGAAGATTTTCCTAAAGGAGTTATCTCTCAAGCAAGTGAAGTACACTCTATATTGTGACAATCAGAGCGCCATTGGCTTGAGTAAATATGCTACCTATCACTCAAGGACAAAGCACATCGGTGTACGTCGTCACTGGATCCAAGATGCTTTAGAGAATCGCTTGATGCATATTAAGAAGATTGATACAAGACAAAATTCGTCTGACATGATGACGAAGCCTTTACCAAAAGAGAAGCACAACTTCTGCCGTAGGAAGGCAAGTATGACTACTGTTTGAGAAATTTCTCCTCATGAGGATGGAGGAGGAGATTGATGGGAACGGGTTCCATCCCCATGATGAATAAACATGAATTTAATCCATGAAAATCGATCACCCATGGTTGGGTTCGGCCAAGTACTTAGCCATTTTTCTGAGTGCAGTTTCTGTGACAAGATTCAGTTTTGGGAGGCTATTTCTGAGTGCAATTATTATTTGGCTCGGTCTTCAATAAAAAAGTTGTTGAGAAAAGTTCTCTTTCATCCAGGATTTGAACCAAGTCATTTGGTGGTGTATTGAAGAAGTTATGACCATCTGAAATAGCCTATCTATTCATATTTTGCATGCATTCAGTTTGCATGCAACATTGATGATATATGAACAAATCTTGGGAGAAGGAACGAATCTTCCCTTTGGACTTCTCCATGCAACGAATGTGATGTACCCAAGAGGCATATCCTCCCTATAAATAGAGGGGAGATGGTGAAGGTTGAATACAACAAGTAACAAGAAGAACAATACACAACTTGTAATCCTCACACTTGTAATCCACCTCAAGTGAATTTGTGAGAGAAAGTGATCCTCAATTTAAGTTGTACCAACTTGAGAGAATGCCCTTGTAATCCTTCATTTGATTATAGTGAAAACAGTGAAGAAGGGGCGGGCGGAGGACGTAGGCTCAAATTGAACTGAACCTCGGTAAATCTTGTGTGTGTTCTCTCTCTTAACTTATTTTCTCTTCCATTTTATTTTAACCCATCACAAAGACGGGAAAGGTCTTGTTTTTTCCAACACATTGGTGGTGAAGAAAACTTTGTGAATGAGAGACAAGCTATGTCACATCTTCATGCCTCTCTTTTCCTTCAAGAGAGGTTTTGGAAACAGAAATCTCGTATCAAGTGGCTTCAAGAGGGGGATAGAAATACTACTTTCTTTCACACTTGTGTTAAGGTGGAGGGCTCTAAATCTATGTTCAATGTCCTTGTTGATGGGAGTAGGGTCATGACAGAACAGCAACAAATACACGATCATATTCTGAACCTTTACAAGATACTATATTCTTCTAGCAGTGATGCTCCGGAATTAAGTCTAGTTGAGGCTCTTAATTTCCCAGAAGTGACTGATACAGAAACAGTTATTTCTGCTGTGCCTAGTGAGGATGAGGTTAAAAGAGCAGTATTCGTATTAGATCCTAGCAGTGCGGCTGGGACAGATGGATTCAATGGTACTTTCTACCATGAATGTTGGGATATCATCAAGTCAGACCTCATTTCTGCAGTTAGGGAATTTTTCATAAATGGAAAAGTGTAGCCGGGTCTTGATTCTAATCTCATTATTCTTATTCCAAAGGTGAAGGGTGCTGATAACATTACTCAGTTTAGGACAATTGCATTGGCCAGTTACCTCTTCAAAATTATTCCCAAAATACTCTCCTCTAGAATTGCTGGAGTGGCAGCGAGAATACTATCACCAAACCAAACAGGCTTCATTAAGGGAAGGCATATTTCAGAGGCCATTAGTGCTGCTTCAGAATGTGTGGATTTGATGGATAGAAAGTCATATGGTGGGAGTATGGGAATCAAAATAGATGTCTCAAAAGCTTTCAAAACCATGGAATGGCCTTTCCTTATTAAGGTTCTGCAGTGCTTTGGCTTCTCCAATAAATTTGTTCAATTGATTACAGAGCTTCTACATTCTGCCAAATTGTCGATCCTGGTTAATGGATTAAGTGTAGGATACTTTGCTTGTTCTAGGGGAGTTAGGAGTTAGATAGGGGGGTTGTTTAAATTAGTTGATTATTTTATTGATTGTCTCATTGGCATTATATAGCCTTACAGTCATTAATATAATGATCTCAATCATTATGACAATAATCTCATAATGGAATATCCTGTGACATATTCTGGCATCCCAAATATGTCCTCAGGATATTCCCATGTGCTTATACTATACTTAAATATGACACCCAACATACCATATCAACACTCTCCCTCAAGATGGGTGAAAGATATTCACTAAGCCCATCTTGTCACATCCTCTAATCATGCTCACTGAGGCGAGTCCCTTGGTTAGTCCATCTGCTACTTGATCCCTGGTTGGAACATGGTCAAGCTCCAGTAATCTACTATCCAACTTCTCTTTGATGAAGAATCTATCAATCTCGATGTGTTTGGTCCTGTCATGCTGTACTGGATTGTTGGCGATACTAATAGCTGACTGATTGTCACACCACAGCTTCATCTTGGCTCCTTGATCCAGCTTCAGCTCCACCAGCATATTCTTCAACCATAGCAGCTCTGCAACTCCCAAGGCCATAGCTCTGTACTCTGCTTCATCTGTCGATCTGGCCACCACAGACTGCTTCTTACTCCTCCAGGAGACCAAGTTACCTCCTACAAATATGCAATATCCCGAGGTAGACCTCCTGTCATCAGCACAACTAGCCCAGTCAGAATCACAGTAGCCCTCGATGCTCACGTGATTGTTCTTCCTGAATATTAGTCCCTTCCCGGGAGCACCTTTCAAGTACCTCAGAATCTGGTACACTGCATCCATATGACCCTTCCGTGGGTCATGCATGTAGCGGCTCACCACACTTACTGCAAAGCAGATATCAGGATGTGTGTGGCTCAAATAGATCAACTTGCCAACCAGTCTCTGGTATCTGTCCCGGTCAACTGGTTCTCCAACCTCAGCATCAATCTTGAACCTCTGATCTATTGGTGTCGCTGCAGGTTTGCACCCCAACATCCCAGTTTCTGTGAGAAGGTCCAGTGCATACTTCCTTTGAGAGAGAACAATCCCCTCTGCTTCTCGAGCAATCTCAATCCCAAGGAAGTACCGAAGAAGGCCGAGATCCTTCACCTCGAATTTCTTGCCAAGCTTTCCTTTTAGTTGGGCGATCTCCTGCTCATCATCTCCTGTGATAATTATATCGTCCACATACACCGCAAGCATGGTGTTGTGGCCTCCACTCCGACGGAAGAACACAGTATGATCAGCATTGATCTGCTGATATCCCATCCCTATCATCGCCCTTCTGAATCTGTCAAACCACGTTCGAGCAGACTGCTTCAGTCCATAGAGGGACTTCTTCAACCTGCAGACCTTGCCTACTGTCTGATTGGTGCCAAATCCTGGTGGTATCTCCATGTACACCTCCTCCACTAGATCTCCATGAAGAAACGCATTCTTCACATCCAGTTGGTCTAGCTTCCATCCACCATTCGCTGCCAGAGAAATCAGAGTCCTGACAGTGCTCATCTTTGCAACTGGTGCAAAGGTCTCGTCATAGTCGACGCCGTACGTCTGACTGTATCCTTTGTCTACTAGTCGAGCTTTGTAGCGCTCAATCTCTCCATCTGGGTTCTGCTTCACGGTAAAGACCCACTTGCATCCAACTGCTCTCTTCCCCTCTGGCAGTCTCACAAGCTCCCAAGTGTGGTTCTTCTCCAGAGCTCCCAACCCCTCGTGCATTGCCGCTTTCCACTTTGGATCGTTCTTGGCAACCTGTCAATTGTTAGGTACAGTAATACTATCCAAAGATGCTATAAATGCTCCATGAGAAGAAGGGATATGGTCATAAGAAACAAACTGAGCAATATCCCAACCATATCTGTTTGGAGGATTTTCTGCATTGCTGCGAGTGGTCCTCCGTACAGATAGTGGTGTGGGAGGAGTAGAAGTAGGAGGAATGATATCTTGTGAAGGAGGGGGTATCACCTGAAGGGGGGTTGGTGTCGGTGCCTCAGGAGTTGGGACGAACGCAGGCAAGGGACTTGGCACTGGCACTGTCGGTACTGGTCCTGCAGTTTGCTTCTCTCTCCTGCTGTAGGTAAGTAACTCTCCCTGAGCCGTAGACCTAACACCTTCACCTTCTTGTCCCTTCTCCGTGCCTCCATGACAAACTTCTAAATCGGTTACCGCCAAGTTCTCAATCTCCCCCTCTCGCCTAATACTGGCAGTATTAGGCGTATTGTGTGAAGTTCCGTCTTGGCGGTAGTATGGCTCATGCTCCCGAAAGTGGACATCCATACTGACAAACTTCTTCTTCTCTACTGGACTCCAGCATACATACCCCTTCTGGGTCGCCCAGTAGCCTACGAAGATGCATTTGACCGCTCTAGGATCAAGTTTCCCAACTGATGGCCTGTTGTCCTTCACAAAACACACACACCCAAACACCTTCAGTGGGAGTATCCCACTATTATTGCCTTGCAATACCTCACATGGGAACTTCCATCCGAGGACCTTCGAGGGCATCCTGTTGATGAGTTGAGCTGCTGTCAACACTGCATGCCCCCACAGACTCTGTGGGACATTCATGTCGATCATCATACTTCTTGCGACCTCCAGAAGGTGTCTGTTTTTCCTTTCTGCAACTCCATTTTGTGCTGGTGTGTATGCACAGGTGCTCTGATGCTGTATTCCGTGTGCTGACAGGTATTCTGCAAGCGTCCTGTTGGTATACTCCGTTCCATTGTCAGACCTCAGTACCTTCATAACTGCTTTGTACTGAGTCTGGATATGCTTATGGAAATCTCGAAAACAAGCAGGTACATCATTCTTATTTTTCATCAAATATAACCAGGTAACACGAGAGGCACACTCAATGAAAGAAACAAAGTACTTATAACCATTCATAGTGTTATTAGCACATGGACCCCAGACATCAGAATGTACTACCTCAAAAGCAAAAGTGCTCCTATGACCCATGCCAACATATGAGCTCCTAGTAAGTTTTTCTAACTCGCACGCATCACATACTAATTTCTCTTTATTTGTTTTTGCATAAATCTCTGGATACAACTTACTTAGAGTATCAAAGGAAGAATGTCCCATCCTCCGATGATGGAGTATCAAGGTATCCTCAGTCCTCTGCTGCAGTCCTTCTATGCCAGCCTTCTCTGCCATAGATACCAATGCTGAGTCCAGTCCTTCTCGATCTAGGTACCACAGTCCCTCATGCTAAGTGCCAGTCCCAAGTCTTCGTCATGTCCCTTTCTCCTGGAAGGTCACCTTAGGAATATCAAAAGAAACAATGCATTTAAGTTGGAGGATTATAGAACTAATGGACAAGAGACTGACTGGAAAGGATGGAGCATGTAAAATATTGGATAATCTTACTGAACCTGTACAATTAACAGTACCCTTACCGACCACTGGCTGGAAAGTGCCATCAGCTGTCTGAATGCTGTCTGCTGATGCTAGGTGAGTGTAGGAAGAAAACTCACTAGCATTCCCCGTCACATGCCGAGATGCTCCCGAGTCGATAATCCAGTCTGATGATTTAAGAGAAGAGATAGACGCAAGGGCAAGTGATTCGTCAGTACCTTCTGATGGATTGGCATACATGGCAGCGTTGCCCCTAACAAAGAATGAGGTGGACGCCTCCTCTGTTCTACTCCTCATATCTCCCAGTGCCTGGTCCTCCACAGTAAAGGTGCCATCAGCTTCTCCGTTCCCTTCTGATATCAGGAGGTTCGCCCGATAACCTCCTCGGCCGCCTCGTCTACCCCCTCGACCACGACCACGTCCTCCATTATATCCTCGTCCGCCGAACGGTCATCGTCCACCACCTGAATCTCCCTCCCTAGGTGGTTTGGTACAAGCATACCGATGATGACCCATCTTTCCACAGTTGTAGCACTGCCGGTTATGCTGTCAGGGCTCTCCCTTAGATCCCTGTGTTACCTGAGCTGGTGATCGCTAGTGCTGACTTTGCTTCGGGAGGACCACCTATCCCGGCTTGCAGCATGATGCGTGTCTCCTCCTGGATCATGGCTGAGATAGCCTTCTCAAGGCTAGGGATCTTTGGTTGGGCTAGAAGTAGGGCCGTCCTCTGTGCGAAAGCTGCAGTCAGTCCTTTGAGGGACTTCATCGTCCTCTCCTGCAGACACACCTGTCTCTCCTTACACTTAGGGTCCCCGCAGCTCGCCCGATTTGAGGAGTGATCATAATCCAACCACAGACGCTCCAACTCCGTGGCATACTCCTGCACCGTCTTCTCTCCCTGTACGGTGTCATCAATCTCCCCCTTTATCTGGAAGACCCATAAGTTGTTCCCCACACCATCATAGGTCCTTCTCAACTTCTCCCACACATCTTTCACCATCTCAATACCGTCTACTGTGGAGGCAATAGACTGGACTAACGAGTTGAGAAGCCAGATGTAGATCACCATATGAGTGGACTTCCACTCATCGCGTCCTGTCGAGCCCTCGTCCGGCTCTGTCGCCTCGTCCGTCAGGAACCCCTCCATGTTTTTTCCTGCGAGGGTTCTTCTCACCCGTCGTGACCAACTCAGATAGGTGGCTGGTCCATCTAATTTCAGATCGATGGAGGGAAGCTTCAACTCCAGCGACGTTCGTGTCGTGTTCTCACCATCCGACATCGTCAACAACTTCATCAACGTCGCCACCTCTGCAGAATCTAGCTTCTTGATTATCTCCTCCATCGATGCGTCGTCTATCCAAGCACCTCACGTCCGCTCCACGACTCACGCTCGTCCTCGTCGTCCGCTCCTAGATCCGAACATGTCCCCCCTTTTTTCAGATCTAGGCATCCCTATTAGGCGCTGTCTCGTGCTGGTGCGGAGGAGGCGGCAACACGCATGTCACAGCCGCCGTCGCAGCAGCAGCAGCAGTCGCAGCAGCCGCAGCAGCAGTAGTAGCCGCAGCAGTAGCGGGACGGGGCAGCAACAGCGAAGGGCGGCCTGCGAAGGGCGGAGAAGGGAAGAAGGGGGGGGTGGAAGAGTTCGATGGAGGAGATCTAGGAAATCCTCCGGTGGGTTTGTGGAAGCTTGGTGACGGCTAGGGTTTGTGGAAACTTGGCTCTGATACCATGTTGAAATTAGTTGATTATTTTATTGATTGTCTCATTGGCATTATATAGCCTTACAGTCATTAATATAATGATCTCAATCATTATGACAATAATCTCATAATGGAATATCCTGTGACATATTCTGGCATCCCAAATATGTCCTCAGGATATTCCCATGTGCTTATACTATACTTAAATATGACACCCAACATACCGTATCAACAGGGGTCCCTTGTACCCTATTCTGTTTTGTATAGCTCAAGAGGTGATGAGAAGGGGTATTGACAGATTAATCCAACAGCAGAAACTGCACCTTACTAATTCGCCTAGAGGATGTGTTCCTCCATCACATTTGTTGTATGCGGACAACTTATTAGTCTTCTGTCGAGCCACGGTCACAGACATTAGACATCTAAAATCTTTTCTTGACCTCTATGGCAAGTGCTCTGGACAAATCATTAACCCAACAAAATGTCATATTGTTCTTGGAAAAGGGGCTTGCTTTCGGGCTAAATGTTTGGAATCTGCATCAGGTATGAAGGTTGTGCCACTTCCTTTGGAATATCTTGGCGTTCCTCTATTTAAAGGTAAGCATAGAACTATTCATTTGCAGTCTCTTTTTGATAAATTTGTTGCTAAGCTAAGTGGATGGAAAAGGATCAATGATGTCTGTGGCAGGGAGGATTCAACTTGTTAAGTCAGTTATATATGGGAAACTTCTTCATTCTTTTCATGTTTATTAATGGCCAGTTAAATTGTTGTCGTTGCTGCAACAAAGAATAAAGAATTGCATATGGTCTAGTGACTTTTAAAAGCAAATTAGTCACTATTTCTTGGAAAGCAATGAGCCTCCCTAGGGGACGAAGGGGGACTTGACATAAGAAGTCTCTAGGCACTCAACAGGGCTTGCCTAGTAAAGCTTTCTGTTGCGGTTCTTTCAAAACCTGACTTGCTCTCTAAATTCATTTGAATGCCATTCAAAACAGCTTTGTATAAGCCGTCCATCTACCTGGGCTCGTCTATTTGGCTTGGCATCGGATCAACTATTCCAATTCTGAACACTTATTCATTGTGGTGTGTTGGAGATGGAAGCACTATCAACTTTTGGAAGGATAATTGGTTGGGATATAAAATTGAGGAGAGTCTGCAGCTACCTAGGCACATTTCTATGAAACTGAAAGCTTCTGTTGCTGACTTCATAAGAGGAGAGGAATGGGTTATCCCTATGTCTTTTAAGCAGAAATACCCGCAAATAGTTGCAGATATTGTTTCTACCAGAAAGAGCTCAATATGATACTCTGATTTGGGAACCATCGGTCACAGGTGAATTCACTCTTGCTTCTATTTAGAATATTTGTAGACATAGGGGCTTCGAATTTCATACCATTCAAGAAATATTGGCAAGGATATATTCCTCCAACTAGGTCACTGCTCATCTGGAGAATCATCCATAACAAATAGCCAACTGAAGATTTGCTAAGGGTTAAAGGAATGCCAATAGTTACAATTTGCACTATGTGCTATGATACTGGGGAGACTGCTCTTCATTTGTTCCTTACATGCACTTTTGCTAAGGAATGTTGGAATTGGTCGTTCTCTTTGTTCGAAGTTGTTATGATATGGCTGGCTAGTTTGCATTTTTTTTTTTTACAGCAGGTTGCTGATATCAGTTTTAGCCCTCAAATACATGAGAAGTGGTTAACTGCCATTGTGAACCTAGTTTGGCTGTTGTGGAACCAACGAAACAATCATAAGTTTCAAAATGTGGCAGTCTCTATGGCTGCTATCAAAAATTCGGTTTTGGCCTCAATTTCAGAAGCTGATATCATTACTAAAGGATATATGCATAACCCACCAAAGGAGAGGCAAATCATCGAGCGTCTGGGTATCACAGGTAAGCTCCAAGCTGCCCCTAAGATATTTCCTGTTACCTGGCTCCCACCCCCTGCATCTTGGATAAAAGATAATACGGATGGATTGTCGAAGAGAAATCCTAGTATAGCGGCTGGTGGAGGAGTTTTTCGTAATTCCAGAGGCTTTGTTAAAGGAAAGTTCTGCTATAAAATTGGAATTCAAACTGCATTTTATGCTGAATTTCTAGCTGCTATTATGGCAATTGAGATAGCATCTGAAAAGAGATGGAATCCACTGTGGGTGGAAGTGAATTCTAAATCGGTTCTTGAGTGTTTTTTGAATCTTTATACTCTCCACCATGACATCTTAAGAGGATATGGTATCGGTGTCTCAAATTAGTTGAGGGCAAGACCCTTCGTTTTTCTCACATATAAAGGAAAGGCAACTATTAGCAGATAAGTTGGCAAATAAGAGCCTAACAAGGCAAGGTAATTCCAATGGTGGAGCTCCTAAGAAAATTTTGTGCATGCAGAGGTTCAGAGGGACATGGATGGTTTTTGTTGGGCGCACAGCCGAAATAGACCCAAAAAAATCAGAGAAACACCTCAGAAAAAGTCCACAACCACAAAGACAAGGATTTACGTGGTTCGACCAAGATGCCTACTTCCACGGACGAGAGTGATTTCTTTCTCTATGAAGAAGAAAAAGAATAACAATTACTCCCAACACTTCTCTCCTTGCTCTTTGTTGGTATATTAGAATGTATTAGGGAGTTTTATGTAACATGGAGGGTTGTATGGCTATATATATATATATATATATATATATATATATATATATATATAGCCAAGAGATTATTAATAAAAGGAAAAAGAACTCCAAAATATTCTACATGGTATCAGAGCACAAACCCTAGCCGCCACCACCGCTGTCGCACCACCACCACCGTCGCCTACCACCACTGTCGCCGCCGCCGCCAACACACTTCCGCCACCACCGCGAAGCCGCGACTCCAGCGGAGCCCGCAGGAGCCTTCTGCCTCGGTTCCCGGCGTCTCCCGCGGGTCGTTCCGGATTTTGACATCGAAGGCCTAGATCCAATGGGGGAGAGGCATGATCGGGTTTAGGAGAGGACGAAGAGGACGAATGTGAATCGTGGGACTGGTGTGAGGTGATCGGAGAAGTGGAGGATCGATGGAGGAGATCATCAAGAAGTTGGACCCTGCAGAGGTCGCAACATTGATGAAACTGTTGGCTGGTGAGAGTGCGACACGAACACCTACGAAGTTGGAGCTTCCCTCCATCAATCTGAAGCTTGATGGACCGACCACCTACCTGAGTTGGTCACGACGGGTGAGGAGAACCCTCGCAAGGAAGAACATGGAGGATTTCTTGTTAGGAGAGAAGACAGAGCCGGATGAGGGCTCGGCAGGACGTAACGAGTGGAAGTCCACTCATATGGTGATATACATTTGGCTCCTCAATTCTTTAGTCTAGTCGATCGGCGCCACAGTGGATGGCTTTGAAATGGTAAAGGACGTGTGGGAGAAGTTGAGGAGGACCTACGATGGTGTGGAAAATAACTTGAGGGTTTTCCAGATCAAAGGGGAGATCGACAACACCATTCAGGGAGAGAAGACGGTGCAGGAGTATGCCACGGAGTTAGAGTGTCTGTGGTTGGATTACGATCACTCCTCAGATAGGGCGAGCTGCGAGGACCTGAAGGGTAAGGAGAGACATGTATATCTGCAAGAGAAGACGATGAAGTTTCTTAAGAGGATGGCCGCAGTATTTTCTCAGAGGACAGCAGTACTTCTAGCCCAACCGAAGATCCCTACACTTGAGGAGGCTATCTCGGCCATAATCTAGGAGAAGACTCACATCAAGCTACAGGCAGGGATATGTGGTCCTCCTGAAGTAAATTCAGCACTGGCGGTTGCCAATTCATGCGGCACAAGACCTAAGGGAGACTCCCTGCAGTGCTATAATTACGGGAAGATAGGCCATCTGAGGTATGCTTGCACCAAATCACCCAAAGAGAGAGATTCAGGTGGTGGACGTGGACAGTTTGGAGGATGTGGACATGGTCGTGGGGGTCGATGGGGTGGTCGAGGAGGTTATCGGACGAACCTGCTGGTAGGAGAAGGCGAGGAGGGAACTGATAGTGCCTATACTGAGGAGGATCAGGCACTGCTAGGCATGTTGGAGGTACTCAGGAGAAAGCAGAGAGCGTCAAGCAATGGAGACAGAAGGAGTGGGACTGAGGAGGCGTCCACCTCAGTCTTTGCCAGAGGCAACGCTTTCATATATGCCCATCCATCGGAAGGTACTGACGACTCACTCGTCCTTACATCTATGTCTTCCCTTAGATCGTCGGACTGGATTGTCGATTCAGGTGCGTCTCGACACGTGATTGGGAATGCTAGTGAGTTTTCTTCCTACACTCACCTAGCACACGGCGGACAACATTCAAACAGCCGATGGTACTTTCCAGCCAGTGGTCAGTAAGGGTATTGTCGATTGTACAGGTTCAGTAAAATTATTCAATATTTTGCATGCTCCTTCTTTTCCAATCAGTCTTTTGTCCATTAGTTCTATAAACCTCCAACTAAAATGCATTGTCTCTTTTGATATTCCTAAGGTGATCTTCCAGGAGAAGGAGACAGGACGAAGACTTGGGACTGGCACTTGGCATGATGGACTGTGGTACCTGGATCGGGAAGGGCTAGAGTCCACATTGGTGTCTGTGGCAGAGAGAGAAGGAATGGGAGGACCGAAGATGAGTGTCGAGGATACACTGATACTCCACCACAGGCGGTTGGAACACTCTATTTTGGTATTTTGAGTAGGTTGTATCAATCTATTTATGAGAAAGCAAATAAGGAGAAACTAGTATGTGATGCATGTGATTTAGGCAAACTTATTAGGAGCTCATATGTTAGTGCGGGCAATAGGAACTCTTTTGTTTTTGATATTTTATATTCTGATGTTTGGGAGTCGTGCGTCACAACTACTATGAATAGTTACAAGTATTTCGTTTCTTTTATTGATTATTCATCTCGTGTCCCCTGGCTGTATTTGATGAAGAATTAAGAGTGATATCTTTGCCTATTTTCGGGACTTTCATAAACATGTCCACACTCAGTACAGAGCAGTGGTGAAGGTACTGAGGTCTGATAATGGGACAGAGTATACCAACAAAGCACTTGAGGAATACCTGTCAGCCCAAGAGATACAACATCAGACCACCTGTGCATACACACCAGCACAAAATGGAGTAGCATAAAAGAAAAACAGACACCTTCTGGAGGTGGCAAGGAGCATAATGATCGTCATGAATATCCCACAGAGTCTATAGGAGCATGCAGTGTTGACAACAGCTCAACTGATCAACAAGATACCCTGGAAAGTATTGGGATGGAAGTCTCCATATGAGATATTGCAAGTAAATAATATTGGGATACTCCCGCTAAAGGTATTTGGCTGCATATGTTTTGTGAAGGACAACAGACCGTTTGTTGGAAAACTTGACCCTAGAGCAGTCAAGTGTCTTCCTGGGCTATTCGGCGACTCAGAAGGGGTACGTGTGCTGGAGCCCAGTAGAGAAGAAGAGATTTATGAGCATGGATGTTCACTTCAGGGAGCTTGAGCCATACTACCATCAGGAGGGAACCTCATCCATGGGCAACTCACCTGACACTGAGAGTATGAGGCGAAAGAGGGAGATTGGTGAAAGTTTGGTGACCGATTTAGGAGTATGGCATGGAGGAACGGTTGAGAAGGAGAGTGAAGAGGAACAGGGGGAGGAGATGAGAGGTGTTAGGCTCACGGCTCATGGGGAGTTACTTACCTATATCAAGAAAGGGAAGTAAACTGCAGGACCAGTACCTATAGTGCCAGTACCAAGTTCCTTGACTGCGTCCGTCTCGACTCCTGAGACACCTACACCACCACCACCAGATTTCTTCAGGTGATATCATTCTTCCTATCCCTCCCACACCATTATTAGTATGGAGGACCACTCACAGCAATACAAAAAATTCTCCTGATAGATGTGGTTGGGACCTTGCTCAGTTTGTTTCATATGATAACATCTCTTCTTCTCATAGAGCATTCATTGTGTCTTTGGATAGTATTACTGTAGCAAACAATTGACAGGTTGCCAAGAACGATCCAAAGTGGAAAACGGCGATGCACGAGGAGTTAGGGGATCTTGAGAAGAACCACATTTGGGAACTGGTAAAACTGACAGAGGAGAAGAGGGCAGTCGGATGCAAGTGGATCTTTACTGTGAAGCAGAACCCAGATGGACAGATTGAGCGATACAAGGCTCGATTGGTGGCAAAAGGATACAGTCAGGCGTACGACATTGATTACGATGAGACTTTTGCACCAAGGCAAAGATGAGCACCGTCAGGACCCTGATTTCTTTGGCAGCGAATGCTGGATGGAAGCTACACCAACTGGATGTGAAGAATGTGTTTCTTCATGGGGATCTAGTGAAGGAGGTATACATGGAGATACCACCAGGATTATGCACTGATAAGACAGTGGACAAGGTCTACAGGTTGAAGAAGTAACTCTATGGACTGAAGCAGTCTCCTCGAGCGTGGTTTGACAGATTCAGTAGGGCGATGATAGGATGGGATATCGGCAGATCAATGCTGATCACACTGTATTTTTTCATCGGAGTGGAGGCCACATCACCATGCTTGCGGTGTATGTGGACGATATGATTATCACAGGAGATGATGAGCAGGAGATTGTCCGACTCAAGGGGAAGCTTGGCAAGGAGTTCGAGGTAAAGGACCTTGGCCTTCTTCGTTACTTCCTTGGGATTGAGATTGCTCGAGAAGCAGAGGGGATTGTTCTTTCTCAGAGGAAGTATGCGCTGGACCTTCTCACAGAGACAGGGATGTTGGGATGCAAACATGCAGCGACGCCGATCAATCAGAGGTTCAAGCTGGGTGCTGAGGATGGAGAACCAGTTGACTGGGACAGATACCAGAGACTGGTGGGCAAGATGATCTATTTGAGACACACACGTCTTGATATTTGCTTTGAAGTGAGTGTGGTGAGCTGCTACATGCATGACCCAAGGAAGGGTCATATGGACACAGTGTACCAGATTCTGAGATACTTGAAGGGTGCCTCCGGAAAGAGGCTGATATTCAGGAAGAATGATCGTGTGAGCATTGAGGGCTACTGTGACTCTGACTGGGCTAGCTGTGCTGATGACAGGAGGTCTACCTCGAACTATTACATATTTGTAGGAGGCAACTTGGTCTCTTTGAGGAGAAAGAAGCAATCAGTGGTAGCTATATCGACAGCTGAAGCAGAGTACAGAGCTGTCATTGGGACTTACAGAGCTGCTATGGCTGAAGAGTATGCTGGTGGAGATAAAGCTGGATCAAGGAGCCAAGATGAAGCTGTGGTGTGACAACCAGTCAGCCATAAGTATCGCCAACAATCCAGTGCAGCATGACAGGACCAAACCAATCGAGATCGATAGGTTGCTCATCAAGGAGAAGTTGGACAATGGACTACTCGAGTTAGGCCATGTTCCAACCAAGGATCAGGTAGCAGACAGTCTGACCAAGGGACTTAGCTCTGTAGATATGATTAGAGGATGTGACAAGATGGTCTTAGTGAATATTTTTCGTCCATCTTGAGGAGTGTTGGTATATTAGAATGTATTAGGAAATTTTATATAAGATGAACGGTTGTAAGGCTATATATATATATATATATATATATATATATATATATATATATATATATATATAGCCAAGAGATGATTAATATAAGGAAAAAGAACTCCAAAATATTCTACACTCTCAAGAACTCTCTACAAAAAAAATCTCTTAAAAACTTTTTTGTTGAACTTATTCAACCACTTTTTGCTCTCTTATGTCGAACTTATTCAACAATCATTTAGCACAATTTGATATGCTCTTGTGTTGAACTTATTCAACAACTTACATGAGCACTCTTGACATACTCTTGGAGAAACCTTTGGCCCCTTTATATAGCATGTCATATGTCTATACATAGAAATCCAACTTTATGTAGGAATAGAAATATAATATTATGTAGGTTTAGGAATCCAATATTATTCTTGTCAAAGATTTGGTCAAAGGTCAAAGTCAATCTTCTTTAAAAGATATGGTCATATCTTCACCTTGTCAAAGATTTGTTCTTCTTCAAATATATGGTTAAAGATCAAAGTCAATCTTCTTCAAAGATATGGTCAAATATTTTTTTTTCATATCTCCACCTCGACGAGGTTTTGTCACAAAACCGAGCCGACATATTTTTCAATCGCAAAGCTTCACCAAATCAACCACTAGTCAATTCCGCCCCTAAGGTCTCTCAAGAAACACTTCTCCACCTGACTGTAGAGAAGCATCCTTCTTCTTGTACACTCACTTCCAGCCTATAGCTCGTTTGGCCTTGGGCAATGAAATCAAATTCCATGTACAGTTCTTGTGGAGAGACTCAATCTTTTCATGCATAGCTACAATGCAACTCTCACTGCTAGTATCTTTGACAGCCTGTCTGAAGGTGATAGGCTCGCCATCCTTTACTGGCGTGTATATGCTATCACATTCAACTGTTCATAGTGCTTGACCGGTTCATCAAATCCATACATGTGTACTGGCTTGACCGATCTCCTTGGCCTAGTAGTAACCAAAGAATCTTGTTGCTGGTGTTGCTCTTCCTTTGGTTGTTGTTCTTGTGAGGCTTGATGAACATCTTCAGAAACCTTTACCTTATCTGATGCATCCTCAGATGACTCAATCTCAACAGTTTAAGATTTGCTAGATTCACCACTATCCTTATCGGGCTCTCTCTTCTTGCTTGAAGTCAACACTAAAGACTCATCGAAGGTGACATCCCTGCTGATTAAGAACTTCTTATCCTCCAAACAGTACATACGGTATCCTTTCAATCCTTGTGCATATCCCAAGAAAATAGCCTTCTTGGCTCTCGAATCTAACTATCGTTGACATGATAGTAAGCTTTGCATCCAAACACGCACAAAATATTGTAATCTACTGGTTTGTAGGTCATCTTCTCATATGGAGTCTTACAGTTTATAGCCGGAGTTGGTGATCTATTAATCAAGTACCGCGCCATGTGTATAGCATTTGCCCACCATTCCTTGCTTAAACCGGCATTGGAAAGCATACATCTTGCTTTCTCAAGCAAGGTTCAGTTCATCCTCTCTGCTAACCCATTCTGCTGCGGCGTGTTTCTGACAGTCCAATGTCGCACGATGCCTTCTTGAGCACAGAAATATTTGAAAGGTCTATAGGTATATTCAGTACCAATGTCAGACCTTAATGTCTTTACCTTTCTTGTTCTCCACCATCGCTTTCCACTGCTTGAACTTTTCGAACACTTGATCTTTGGTTTTGATGAAATACAACCAAACATAACGTGTATAATCATCAATAAAAGTAACATAGTACCTTGCTCCTTCTTGGAAGGAATCCTGCTAGGTCCCCATACATCTGTATGCACATAGTCGAGAATATCTCATGTCTTCTGCTTGCTTGTACTGAAGGTCACCCTGTGCTCCTTAACATAAACACAATGCTCACAGAAATCCATAGTTGGCTTCTTCAAGTTCTTCAGTAATCCCTGCTTGCTTAGTAAGCCTTCTCACTCATATGCCCAAGCCGCATATGCCAAAGACGTGTGCTATCAGACAAATTTGATATACTAACTGCTAAAGTCCCAGTCATAGTGCTTCCCAATAATATATAAAGGTTATCATGTCAGTGACCTTTCATCACCACCAAAGAACCACGAACAACCCGCAAGACTCCACCCTCGAATTGACGTACCTTCCTCCATCACCAGTCTGTTGAGAGACTTTAACATATTAAAGTCGGTTGGTAAGAGTCTTCGTCATGTAGAGTGATTCTAACTTCAGGAAGAGTCCAGCGGCGGTGGTTTCGTCCTTCACAGAGTATACGACATCTCTTTCCAAACATAGGCGAATAGCGGCACATGCTTCGAGATCCATGTCATCCCAATCATCATCGGTCATGTTAGCGGGCTTCTTCGACTTTCTTCGTAAAGCCTTGTGAAGCTTTTGAGATATGAGAACGTCATTCATCTGGCTTTTCCAAAAGCCAAAATCATTCTTCCCACTGAACTTCTCAATTTCGTATTTTCCAATATTGCTTGATAGAACCATCTCAAAAATCTACCAAATTAACTTTCTTTGAGAACTCCAAAGATTTTCCTTCATGCAGATTTGTTTGTTAAGAGTATTTTTGTTCATTTGCCTCGTAATTTTGTTCTTTCTCAAATATAGAGGTTAGGCATGGATGTCCACCTCTATTGTTTTTTAAGCCACGGAGAGAGCTTTTCTCTTACTTTTTTCTTTGATAAAGTTATAGTTTTTGGAAGAAAAAAAAGGTTGAATACAATTAATATTACATATTACATGTTCCAAACAAATTTGGTAATATAATTATAATTCTATTACATTACAAAATCAATTACAATTACAATTAAAACTATAAACCAAACCGGCCTTCATGTCAACAATTCAGCCAACCCCTTGACCCAAATAAGCAAACAGCAGCCTTATGTCTTAATTTGTATCCATTCATACTACTCCAGACACCTAAGGATCATAGATTAGCTCGAAAGCTTTATTGATAACCAAACATGATTATTGTTGGCTTATAGGCTTTACTGAGAATCGCAAGAAAAATAGAGTACAAGGCTTTTACCAGCTAGAAGAGTGTATATAAGTGATAGAAACAAGATGCATAATATAGTCATATTGTGCATGAGGATAAGGTATCAGCATCCACCACCAGATCCATACTTCTTCCCCAAGAAGATCACCTGTAGCTTGTCATAACCTGCAAGTACACCAGCCCCTGCAACCGAACGCAGGATATTTGCACCACCACCCTTGTAAAGCGATTTAGCACCCTCATTCTTGACAATCTGCTGGAACGCATCCAATGAGCTCCTGTACTTCACAGCCTCACCAGATGTCATCATCATTCTTCTTCGTACCGTATCCATAGGATAAGAGGCAAGACTAGCACCTATTGTGATGCCCCATCCCAGAAAGAAACTGGCCAAAAAATTATCCTGCAAAAAGTAGGGCAAAACATTAGAAAAAAAGAAACAAAGTCTTCTATGCAAAGTATACATAGACTGATTAAACATGACCTAATGGAGGATTCACCCAATCTAATATGGTTTGGTTTGGACCAGTCAATCTAATATGGTAACTTGTTCCGGCCAAGAGCTACAGTAGCTTGATTTTAGCTATTAGCATCACCCACGCTTTAAGACTATTATATGGTTCCAGCAATTGATACCAACTAACAGCTCCTTAGTATGGCTGAAAAAAAGTGCTCGGCATATGCTGAGAAAAACCTTCTCTTTATTTGGATAGTTCATGTTCGATGCAGACTTATCAGCCACTTGCACATCTTAAATCTTTGAAAAAGACAGGAAAATAATAACACAAAATGAGGATGTGATGAGTTCAAAGTCACTTTGTAAAAGACTTTTCTGTGAGGACTTGGTATTGTTAGCATGAGTTGCAAGGAAAGCATGCATAGAATCACTAGAAAAAAAATGCATTATTTGAAATGGCAGATGATAACAGAAAGGTTAGGTATTCTTTCAAATGCAGATATTTACTGACTGCCGCAAAGAGGGGGATAAGAATGTTATGAGTAAACCAAAGGTTTCCATATTGAAAAAATAACAAGAACTGCAACTACAACTCATCAGAGAGAGAGTAACGAGTAACCAAAGTTATCACTTAGCAATATTTGTCTAACCTGCAAGGGACCAACCAGCAATACTGGTTTCAGAGAGTCATACATCCCGAAGTAGAGCCCTCGATACACAATAATACCAACAAGGGAGATGTTGAAGCCCCGATAGAGTCCCACAATGCCATCAGATTTTAGAGTCTTCTTGTACACATCAATCAAACCATTGAACTGTCTTTCGCCTCCTTTCTTAGAAGCTTTTGCATCATTGGCTAGACGAGTCCTGGCATAATCCAGAGAGTATACAAATAGGCTAGAAGTGGCACCTGCTGCACCTCCAGATGCCAAGTTACCAGCAAACCACTTCCAATATCCATCCTTGTCCTTTTTAAAGCTAAACATGTTCTTGAAGTAATCCTTGAAGGCAAAGTTTGAGGCCTATCATGGAATACAGAATCAAGTTAGAGAGAGAGAGAGAAAGAGAGAGAGAGAGAGAGAGAGAGAGAGAGAGAGGACGTGTACAGGAAGAGAGAATTTATCAACCTGGGTGGGAAAATAACGGATGACATTCGTAGTATTTCCTCTCCATAAGGAAAGGAAGCCCTCATCCTTTATTGTCCGGCCAAAACAGTCTCCAATCCCTTTATAAGGCTTGGAGAGCCGACCACTTTTGATCATCTCATCTTGATTCTGTATCAGAAGTTTTACCCGCTCAATCGGAGCAGCTACTGTTTTAGATACAGCAGCAGAAACGCCCCCCATCAGAAAATCCGTGAGAAACCCAGTAACACCCTTCTCTTGAGGTGCACAAGCAAGGACAGGAGAAACAGACGAAAGTGGTGAAAGGGCAAAGGATGCATTGTTGCTGTGGAATGATTGCAGTAATGAACTCTGCAGACCCCGGCTGACGTAAGAGTCCGGTAATTTATAAATATGGTTATTTCTTCCTTGATAATGGCGAACCAGTGTAGAAGTCAAATAAGACGACCCATATATCTTATGTATCACTGATGGATCGCACAACTTATCAGATATCTCCATTGTCCACAAAGCAGACCTACAAAAGAGTTTGCCTACCATCATAACCACCAATATGAAGCTCATGGATATACAATTACTAGTAAAGATCATAATAATATTCATTTATACAACCAAATAGGCAAACAAAAGTAAAGCTAAAGTTTTTTGAATTAAATCATTCACAGAAGAAATTACCAACCGAAGACATGGCCCTTAACAAAGCTGAATGAAAGAAAGTATTCAAACAGCCAACCAAAAAAGTTTGGGATAAAGACTTTGTCGTTGTATACAAGAAATTTCCAATTTCATATCCTTCTAACTAGAAAATCTACCACGTGAAAGTTATTCTAAACTAACAGAAAGGTCTGTCCTAAACTTCAGACTAGCTATCCCCAAGGTAACAAAAAGCAGTATGTGTGCGTGTGGTCCACACACCACCCCACACCCCCACCCACCCCCACCCCCAAACAAATGCAGGACGGGGAGGATCAGATGTACATAACCTTACCCCCCAGGCTGTTTCTGCGACTTGAGCCTGTATCCTCCATAATGCAAACAACAAGATCGTCATGCCAAGTAACACGTTGAACAAGGTAATATTACCAAAACAAAAAATACACCAGTCAACTGGCCAGTTTAAATGTTTCTTCCATTAAAACTACAAATCAAGCAGCCACTCAAGTGAGATCATGAAAGCTCTCAAGTTATAAGATGTGACACTTCCAGCAAAGTATCAACTATCCTTACAAATGGACATGTAAGAATCAACTCAGTAAAGAGCCAACAAATTGAGAACCCAAACACAACTTTCCTATGTTAAGTTGGAGTTGGACAATATCATAACCTAGGAGAGGATAATATGCATTTCGATACATATCTTACTAGTCACAGAATCTTTATCTTGAAAACCAACCATATATAAGAGAAATAAAAATGATAAGAGAAAGCAAGGGCAATATAAATTAGCAGACTTTGACCCGCACAAGAGAATTACCATTGGTATGGTACAAGTTAAGGTTTTATGTGATAACAGACATTGAAAATGGATCAACTGAGATTTAAAACCAGCATACAAGCATCATCTATATGTTGAAGAAGCTCGGAAAGTCATATGAGACGAAGGGGGCTCGATTTGAGCTGGTTCTGAACTGTATCAGAGTGGGCGGCATACCGCCACTATACAGCCAGTATGTTTAAGATTGCAAATTTTGTTGAGCAAGTTCCTGTGTGAATTTTTTTGTTGCAACAGTATACAGGCAGTATACTACTGGGCAAATTTTTGGACTTATTTTCAGCCGTTTGATCATATCCAATGGTGGTGATTTGTTGAGGATTGGTGAAGGGGTCTATTAGTTGAGCCTAATCCAATTTCTAAAGTGTGGTGGCTGATATTATTCAGAAGAGAGATTTCTCATTGCGGTGCAACTTTCAAGGAAAGAAGGAGAAGGATTTGAAAAGAGTTTTTGTTTGATTCGAAGAAGATCGTTCGAGATGATCCACATCGGTTCTTCCTCGTGTTCTTGCTTTCAGTAAACATTTCCCATTATTATAATTAATTCCAGTTCTTTGAGTAGTTGTAGTGATCCGGTTTGGATTAATGGGAGAAGCTTGTAGGCATACTTTATATTCTATAGTAGACACTTTTTCGGGGTGGACTCCGATCGTCCTATTATCTTTTCCGTCGGGATTTTGCATATAAAAATTTGTTGTATTTGTGTTGTTGCATTTTGTGCTTGGATGTTATAGGTGTGCAAGTACTACATTTATTTTAGTCCTCGATTGTTTCTTCTAGTTTGGAAACGGTTCATTCTACTGGTTCCGTGCTACGTTTCCAACAAAGTGGTATCAGATTTATTAGTTGTAAGTGTGAGAAGTTTGATAGTCAAATCGGATATAATAGATGGACTGAAACATGTACATATGGTTAACATGAACTGTACCAATTATCATTACTGGTAAAGCAAGATGAAGGTTATTTTGTTCATCAAAAAGTTGTATCTACCAATATTTACGCCAAAGAAGGCTATTGATAAATACAACAAGGATTGGACGTTCGAGCACGTACATGTATATGGGTACATTAAACAATTTGTAGATGAGAATGTGTACAACCATGTCGTGAACATGGATCACACCAAGACTTTTTGGGAAAAGCTCAAGTCTTTGTATGCCAATGCCAAGAAGATCAGAGTTAAAAAAAATAAAAAGTTAGACTGCAATCCGACAAATGATGAGTCTAAGGTACAATGATAGTAAGTCAATTATGGATCACTCAGTGAGTTCCATAATGTGGTTGATCAATTGTCATCTATAGGAGTCAAATTTGACGACGAAGTTCAAGGACTTTCGTTTATGGGTACATTATTGGACTCGTAAGAAGGCATTGTGAGTATGGAGTTCGCCAAGAATATGGTACTGAATAGGGTGCGGAGGAAATCCTTAGGCACATCATCTTCGTCACATTCTGAAGTATTGGTATCAGAGAGCCGGGGGAGGAGCAAAAGTAGGGGTCCAGCTGGTGGCATAGACAAGGGCAGAGAAAAGTCCACAGGTAGGTATAAGAACTCTAGGTTTATCACTGTGGCAAGAAGGGCCACATTAAAAGAAATTATTTTGCATGAAAGAGAGAAATAGGACGACAGAGAAGCAGAATGAGAACACTATTACAGCAACTTCAGTACATGAAGGAAACATTGTCATTGTAGGTGATGATGTTACTATGAATCTCTCCCACGATGACAACAGTTGGCTAGTAGACTCAGGGGCTTCAGCGCACGTATCTCATAACAGTACAATATTTGCTACTTATACAAGACGAGTGTGAAATATTAAAAATAGGCAATAGGAATGTGTTAAAGACTATTGCCATTGGAAATGTGCATTTGAAAACAAATACATAAGCTATTCTAGTGCTCAAGGATGTTCTCCATGTTCCAAGTACTCGTTTCTACTTGGTATCGGTTGCAAAGTTAGATTACGAGGGATTCTTCAGTCTTTTCAGGAACGACCAGTGGAAGCCTTCAAGGGGTTCAATATTATATGGAAGAGAGCATACATAGGACACAAAAGGTGAATGTCGTCAATAATATGTCTACCGAGTTGTAGCACAAGCAGTTCAGCCATATCAACGAGAAAGGAATAAGCTACTTAGCAAACCGAAAAGTGATTCCAGACTTGAAGCTTATAAAATTAGAGAGATACAAATCGTGTGATTGGGAAGTAGCACAAAGTGCCCTATCAGAGTCACTCATATTCGAGAAAGTTGGCGTTGCTTAAGTTGATTCACTTTGACGTCGACGGTCGTCGAAGGTAAAATCTGTTGGCGGTGCTTCTTATTTTGTAACCTTTTATTGATAATTGTTCCAAAAAAGTTTAGGTGTACGTCATAAAGACCAAGGATCAGGTGTTTGTCACTTTCAAGGAGTTTCAAGTCTCCGTAACTGGTTTAAAGGTGAAGTGTTTATGCTCCAATAATGGAGGTGAGTACATAGACTCCTTCTATGCATATTACAGAGAGCAAGGGATACGGCAGAAGAAGACTGTCAAAGACGCCTCAGCTCAATAATATAGTGGAGCATATGAACGCTAGTGAAGAGAGTGTTGTGTTTGCTAGGAGAAGCAAAGTTGCCTGACAGTTGTCGGGATGAGACTTTAGGTATTGCAACTTATGTTATTAATCAATCTTCTAGTGCTCCTTTGCAGGATGACGTGCCTGATAAAGTATCGTACAGAAAGAAGTTGACATATGGTCACCTACAAATATTTGGATGCAGAGCCTTGAAACATGTATCAAAGAACAAGAGGTCCAAACTTGAGCTGAAGACGAGGCAATACGTTTTTGTCAGCTATAGCCTATAGGCGGGATGAGTTTGGGTATTGATGCTATAACTTAGTGGAAAGAAGCTCTACAGAAGTCAAGACTTGGTATTCATCGAGGAGCATATAGTGACCGACATTCAGGATTCGAGTCATTCAAGTTGTGAGCCAGTTCCAAGAATCTCTACAGATGTACCAGATCAAAGGGTGTTATTAAATGGGTTGATCCCAACCTTGATCATCAACCTGCCGAGTATGATCAGGGTACTCTTTAGGAGGATCAGCATGTAGACGAGGTAGTTCTTGAAGGAGATAAAGTTGACGATGAACAGCCAGCACTATAGGCTATGTCGAGGAGAGGTATTAGAGAGCGTCAATCGTCTGTCAGGTACACAGGTGATAAATATGTGCTACTGACTAATGAAAGAAAACCCAAAAGTTTTTTGAAGGTAATAGGGGACGAAAATAGGCAGGTGTCACCTCCCGTTCCCATTTTTCGTATTTCCAAGAGTATTGTAATTCGTATCTTGTATCCAGTTCTGATACGACATCTCGTAATTTTGTTGCTAGTATCCATATCCGATACAGGATTTTTGTATCACGTCATTGATATCTGATTTAGTATTGAGAGTCGTACGAGCGTATCACCTGTAATGAAATCGATTGTTAAAATCAACTAATTGACTTCTGTAACCTAATTTGAATTTTATTTTTCGACAAAACAATAATATGGAAGACTACCCTAAACCGCTAGTTATACCATGGACACTGTCCTAGACTCATACTAGTGCCCGCGTATATATTGGATATCCAAAAATACCCAAAATAGGATTTTTACTGAGCAAATATATATTGCCATTATACTATCTGCACAGCAGTGGCCAAGTCAACCTGCTGACTAGGCTGGGTCTTTACCTTTTGGATGGTTGGTTTTCCCTAGGATGGCCAGGATTGGTTGGGTTCATGGATAGGTGACATGGCAAGATCAAGGGCTAAGGTTAAACCCTTTCTCTATAAAACTCTTTATTTCTCTCTTCAATTTTTTTCACTCTTTCACTTTCTTCTCAATTTCTTTCTCTCCTCCTTTGGTGGGGTGACCTAGAAGAGTAGGACTTGATTTTGAGATCAAGGGTGTAGTTGTGTGGTGTCTAACTGTCAGACCCCTTTTCCGGCATATATTTTTGGTACGTATTTTTCGCCTTAGCTTTGACCCTAGCGTATATTTTTATCATTTTCCTTCTCTTGATTGGTCATCCTGGTGCACTTTTTTTTGTGCACATTTTGCTTGAGTTTCTCATTTTGGCGCACTCCTGGTGCGTTTGCTTCTTGGCGCACTTTTGTGCATTTTGTTTAACTTGCGCACTTTGAGTACATCTTGTTTGGAATAAAGAAACATGGATCATGCATTGATTTATTTCTCCATTAGTTCTTTGATTTTATTAGCTTATATTGTTGGGACTGAGTTCCTCTTAATCTTTAGTGCTTGCTGTTTTAGATTTCCATGGCTAGGATCTTGTAGATATGAGTTCTTGATTTATGGATCTTCTTGATATTTTGAGGGAATGATCTCCCAAAACTTAGTATTTTGAAAAAATACTTGGCTCGTAGTGATGAGCATCCTATATTATGTAGCTTTGTTTCTTAGCATTCGTGATTTGGAGCACTGTCATAGTCTCGAGCTTGAGCTCTGAGTGCATCAATAGTGGGTCGGTTGGAGAAGAACAGTGACAAGAAGTACACAGGAGGATTTGCATCATGGGCGCATGTTGAGTGTGAACCGCATTCCATAACTAGTGTGTACTTTAAGACTGTCAATTCCTTGCAAAAGTATGTCAAGGAGATGAATTCTTGAAAAAATACTTTTTGGCGCACTTTTGGAAGACTTCACCATTGGCGCATAATTGATGTACTTACGAATGAACCAAGCAAAAGTGCGCATGTCTACCTTTCAGCGCACTTTGGACCAACTTCCTATTGATTGGCGCACTTTCAACCAAATTAACAGACCGGCGCACAATTGACACATTGTGTATTAACTATTAAAAGTGCATCGGTCTTATACATATAACCCTTGGCGCACTTTTGATAGATTAATAACCCGGCGCACTTGTTATCTCTTAGCGCAGTCTTGCTCGGTTTAGCCTTGATAAGCGAGCTCTGACTTTGGCATGCCTTGATTTTCGAGTCCTCAACTGTCGCGTCAGCCTTGAAACTTGTATTTTTTGTCTTTTAGCTCTTGTCGTCTTCTAGCTCGCGCACTTTGCTGAATGCGCCACTCCTTGTTGCTGGCATACTTCAACAAAATGCGCCGAGCGGTTTGCTTGCGCACTTTTGTGAGAGTGCGCCGAGTTATTTGTTTGTTGGCCTTGTGCGTCACCATTGTTTTGTTTGGCCTTGAGTGCCTAGACCCCTGTGGCTTGCGCACGTCTGTCTGCATAGCTTTATGCGCCTACCTTTCTTATGGGCGTTTAGTCAACGAACACCTGTTAGCCAACAAATCTGGACATTAGTTCCCTACATGACTATATATGACTCTCTCTCTCTCTATATATATATATATATATATATATATATATATATATTCAGACTGCAGCTGACTCACTGTCATGTATACTTTTGATCTTGCATCTGGCACATCATTCAGTACCGCCAGATCTCTAAAGAACATTATGATGTGGCGTTTGGGACGCCTTACTGCTTATTATGAAATGTTCTATATTACTGCTACTTGTTTGAATGATTGAGACAGAGAAATTCTTGACCCTAGGAGACTTGATTGTAGTATGCACTCTCTTGTCTTTAGACAACCTTAACGCATTGCGGGTTGTTTCGGTATTCCGCAAGGTGTGGTTGGCTGAGTCATTCCCCCGCTCTCCAGTATTTTGGATCTGGGGCATGACACTAACCCCACTAGGTGGTGGAGTTGAAGCTAGACTTGGGGCTTTGGGTTCTAGGCAAGTACATTTTGCATTTGTGAATAAAACCAATATTTTATTTTATTTTATTTTATTTTTTACTCGTAGATTACATGTTGCTTAGTTTTATCCAAATAAAATTTCATTTTGATTTACTACCATGGTTTTCATTAAATGTGCAATGTTTAGGGCATGGGGTGGTGTTTGTATCAAGGGTGGGTGTGATTCTATGATACTAGGTATAACTTAGGTCAATGTGAATGATACATGAGTTGTGATCCTAATTCTAGTTCCAAATTGCTATAGGGATACCACCGTATTATCTATCATATACTTGTTAGGCTCAAACAATTTGATATATTTTTGATGCCCGAACACCCCTATCCGAGCAGCTGCCTGCATAGTATCAATGCAGACATATACGTCAGTAAGTATACTATGTGAAATTTTCCAATTTCCAACAAGTTTTGTTTACTGTTCTGCAAGGCAGAACAGTATACTGTCAGTATAATGTGTGATATTTATTTTTTCCAGCAAGTACAGTGTACTGTTCTGCAAGGTAGAACAGTATACTACCAGTATTCTGTTAGTATACTGTTGTCATGTTGATTTTTCAGAAAATTATTCTGGTTGTGTGTCGTCTTCTCGTACGAGCATTTAGCCTTCTCCGAGACATTATCCAGTGACTACCTACTGTCCATTAGGCTCTTGTTAGCCTGTTATTCTTGTTATAGAGTTTGTAGAAATTATTGACTGTCAATTTGCGGGATTTATTGATGGATTTTGTACGTAAACTTGTAGACCCTAGAATTCTATTATCGGGTAGCATAATATATATTGGTCGTATCCCTGACTGGTTATACTTGATTTATTCGTGATTGACCGACTGACTATGTTCCTGGCCTAGCTACACTGTCTCTATACTTTGACTACTAGCTTAACCTTTGAGGTACTAGCTATGTTATCGCACTGAAGTGCTACTGATTGCTGAGCATTGTGGTGCTATTATTGATTATTGTGAATGAGGTGCAATATAACTGTTATAATGATATTATATGATTTTCCTATACGGATATCCTTGTAGTTTATCAGTGGCTATAGTATAGATTAGAAATATGATTTATGGATTGATTGTTGCATTACGCTCAGACTGAATCTAGGTTGGAACCCTCGAGAGCCAATTTGGATTCATACCCATAGAATGGATAATCGTGTATCTATGACACGGAATCCTATATCTATGTTTCTTTTTTGACTTATTGAGATATAACATATTCTGTGATACCATATGTGACTTGTATTGTAGTATATACCCTCATGTCTAGGGACAACCATGACTATATTGCCGGATACTGGTGTATTACGTAGTGCGTAGCTGGCCATATTATATCCTCTTTCTCCGTAAGTATTAGAACATGACAGCAAGAGTGGATACAGGCCGTATAGGAAGAGATGAGTTCTCTGCAGGCCAATCACACTTACGAGTTGGTGTGATTGCTAAAGATCAAGAGAGCCTTGAAGAATCATTGGGTGTTCAGAGTGAAGCAGGGAGAAGATGCTACTCGTTTACGATACCATGCGAGGACGGTAATCAAGATCTACATTCAACAAAAATACATTGATTTTGATAATATTTTTCTCCGGTTCCATATGGTACTAGGTTTGGCAGTATGTTTAAATTTGGAGGTCGAGCAGATGGATGTCAAGTCGGCGTGGTGATTTGAAGGAAGAGTTTTACATAGAGCAGCCTGATGGTTTCGGAGAGAAGGACAAGGCACATTTGGTCTAGTGGTTAAAGAAGAATCTCTACGATTTGAAGCAAGATCCGTAATAGTGATATATAAAGTTTTAAGTCTTCATGAGGGAGCATTATTATGCTAGGACGACGTCGGATCGCTGTGTTCTGAAGTATTTTGTCGAAGCTTACCTCATCCTACTGCTCTACATAAATGATATAATGTTGGTGAGAAATGGCACAAGGATAGCTAAGTTGAAGCGCCAATTGAGCGCAACAAGGATCTCGGTGCATCAAACACAAGTCTTGGGATGCAAATCAGCTGAGAAAGATGGTCCAAGATGTTGAGATTATCGTTGGAGAAGTAAATCATGAGGGTACTTGGGGGATTCGGTAGGGATGGATTAAAGAAAGTGAGCACCCCACTTGCAGCTCACTTTAAGATTAAGACCGGGCGGTGTCCACTACCGAGAAGGGAAAAAAAGATATAAAGAGGGTGTTGTATGCTTCAACAATGGGTAGCCACATGTCATGATGTGCACAAGGCTAGATATTGCACATACAGTCGGATCGGTTATCAGGTATCTTTCAAATCTATGGAGGGTACATTGAAATATGATCAAATAGATCTTACAGCATCTCTAGGACACATATAGTTGGAGTCTTTCATTGGGAAGTGACGAGCCGAAGTTGGTCGGATGCATCGATGCTGATAAGGCTGTAGACGTAGACACCATAAGATCTACTTCCGGCTGTGATGATGCTTGTAGAGGGAGCAGTGTCCTGGCAGTCACAATTGCAGAAGTGTGTTGCTATATCTACGACAGAAGCAGGATTCATTACAGTTCAGAAGCTTGTAAGGAGTTATTTGGATGAAGTTCTTTCGGGAGTTGGTGCTAGAACAGGAGCAGTACGCGTTGCTTTATAACGGTTAGAGTGTTATTCACCGCGGTAAAAAAATTATGTTTCATAGCACGCCCAAGCACATTGCAACTAGGTATCATTATATACAAGATGTAATAGAGGAGAAGGCACTTAATTTAAGAAGGTCCATATGGACGATAATGGAGCGGATATGCTCACAAAGATTCCATTCAAAAAAAATTCAAGCTTTGTAGGAAGATTGTCGGAATGACGAGTTCCTCTACATAGTCGGAAAGGGGAAGATTTTGTTGGAGTTTGGTGGACTTCCTTCATACGTAGAGAACACTCTGGAGTGCAACGAGCGTCATTTGTGTGTTGGAGAAGCTCAAAAGTCGTTTGCGTCGAAGAGGCCTCGATTTGAGCTGGTTCAAAGGCATATCAAAACTGTATCAGAGTGGATAGCATACCGGTAGCTTAAGATTGCATTAAAATCCATCCAATAATTTTTTTTTGGAAAACTATGTTCCCACAATATACCGCCGATCTAGTGTCAGGCGACGGCTGAGCGAACTTTGGACTTATTTTCAAACGTTTGGTCATATCCAATGGTTGTGATTTGTATAGGATTGGTCAAGAGATTTCTCATTGTGGTGCAACTTTCAAGGAAAGAATTAGAAGAAAATTTGGAGAGTTTTGGTTTGATTCGAAGGAGGTCGTTCAAGGAGATCCACATATGTTCTTCCTCGTGTTCTTGCTTTCGGTAAACATATTTCTCATTATCGTAATCAATTCCAATTCTTTGAGTAGTTGTGGTGATCCGGTTTGGATCGGTGAAAAAATTTATATGAGTCGATATACTTTCTATAATATTACTAGTGGATTTTCCATGTTGGACTTCATTCGTCTCCTGTCTCCCGTAGTTTTTTCTATCAGGGTTTTTTATGTAAAAATTTATTGTGTTTACTTTATTGGGTTTTGTGCTTAGATATGATAGTTGTGCACAACTACATCTATTTCAGTCCTCGATGTTTCTTTCCGTTTAGGAACGGTTTATTCCGTTGGTTCCGTTCTTTGTTCCCAACAATTTTAACCATTATGAAATGGAGAAGGCCATCAAAACTACTTCGATATTAATGAATGGGGACAATCTGAATTAGGAACAATAATAAGTGAGAAGTCAAAGACCAAGATCAGAAGTCAAAATAATGAAATAACTTGTTCTTTATAATTTCTATAGCAAATTGATGTAAGTAAAGCACGTTTCCGTCATATAGTGAGCAAGACTTGATTAGACTTTTGCTAGAAATAAAGAGGCAGAATTCCAAGATGCAAATAATATAAAACCAAATACCCCCAAAGAACAACATGACAACAACATATCAGATCTACCCATAGTTTATGGTATTGGCCGATACCAATCCGATATGGCCGATACCGATATGGTTTAGCGTGTCTCGATCTGATACAGACCGATACCGACATTGGACGTATCTTTTCCAGTCAATTCGAAAAAGAAAATTGAAAAAAAAATCAACAAATAAGGGTGTAAAATCATAGTAGGTAGTAAAATCTTGTAAAAAAAAAAAGAAAACTTATTTGTCGCAGGTAAACCAAGTGGCAGGGGTGACTATTATTTTATTCTAATTAGAAACTACTAAGTGATAAAATACTTTTTGCTAAAAATTTAATAACTTACTAATAATTATTTTCTTTCTGATACCAAAAAATCCGATACACTGATCCTAAACCGTCGACACTGATGATATTATCGATCCCGATACTCATAAGAAGGGTCCGATACCGATTTCGATACCGATATTGCGAACCTTGGATCTACCTTGGGCAACATGCTTAAAATAGGGAGAGAGAAAAAAGGTACGGAGTATCCACCAAAAACTCCAAAAGTTCTCTCATCTAAAACTATGTTGATCAGGCATAAAATGTCATTCCACAAATGTGTCATCTAAAACTATGTTGACCATAACAAAAATGTCATTCCAAGATTGTACAGTTTCCATTTATATAAGATGTGATCGCTACACTAAAGCTAACCATTTTCGCTGAACAACTCTTTAGTGTCATAATTGTTTACATTCAATATCATGAGATGTGGTTAACCTATCGGAAAATTCAATGAGTCTTAATTACAGAATGAACTGCAAATAGAAATGTAAAGTTTTGTCAATTGTTACTCTTATTGATGACTTTAAAACCTAGTTCTCGAATTGGTTGGAAGTCAGTTGGAAGCAAACAATAAAACAATTTTTTAATACAATTATTAAGAGTTCAATAAATTTTATTGGAGGCTTTAGTTGATAGTGGTACTTAAGGCTTACAACTGGAAGTGAGTTGTTCCATGTTGTGCTCCTGTGTTGTCTACTTCCCCTGGGTTCGAGACATGACATGTATGGATTGATATTGGCTTCTATAGAATTGCCTATACAATCTAAAATCGCAATTAACATTTATTCAACATCTGGACTCTTAAGTGATTACAATGAATGTGATGGAACTAATCATCAAAGACAAAAAGAGAGAGGGATGAATGCATCCATTAGTCCTAACTAGAGAGCTTGTTAAAGTTTCACCAAAATGCTAATAGCTTATAGGCACCAGCACTGCCAAATTAAGGGTATAATGGTAAGGTTCACACAATTATATTTTTTTTAGTTGGACAGTTCAATGAAAAACTAACTTGTTTACATAATAAAAACATACACTCAAACGTCTATAAATTAATAGCCTTGGGAACAAATAGAATCTATTAATTTAGCGAATATTAAATAATCGATAAATTAATAATGTATTAAAGAAGCTTAGGCGAGCGAAGTGAGGATAAGAGAGCGTCGGTGCGTAGCCTTTATAAACTGATTTGTCTTTGGGACTAGAGTGAACTACCATCTTTTTTACTCCTTTATCGATTAATTAATAACTTACTAATTTATGAAGGTATTCCTTATTTTCTTAAATATGCTACATAGTATTTAGTTTTCTGTTACTAACTAACAATTATATATATTTGTTTAACCAAGTAAAATTCATAAATCAATATTTTCCCAAATAGAGATTTTACATTGTTCAATGTACTACATTATTCCATTTTATGGACATTTAACTAAGTAATAACTCTACATAGTTTTTCGTTCTATGTATTTGTTTAACTAAGTAAAATTCATAAATCTACTTATTTTTTGCAAAAACAGATTGTAATTTTTTTCAATGTACTACGTTATTCCATTTTATGAACATTTAACCAAACAAAAAACTATACTTAAATAAAGAAAAGTCACAGTAACACAACACATCATACATACATCAATGATTTTTCATCTGAAAGGTATAAATAAACTTCTTACCATGTTAAGAAAAGTTAGAGATGAAATTTAAGGTGACATCAATTTCAAAAAGAAACAAACAATGATTGAATATTTTAGGAACGTCTCATAGTCGAATCATAAGCACTATATATTTCAAAAAATTACTAATTTTATATATTACGTGGGATCAATATGAAATTTTTATAATATATTATCTTCTAAATTTAGTGAATTATTAATTTAGTACATTATCCCCAAGCCAGGACCGACCAAAAATATTATTTACCCTAGGTAATTAAATTATCAAGTATTAAATTATCGAGGAGCAGACAATTATTGTCAAAGTTAGATTTCACGAATGATACATATCCAAATCCAAAACAACACAACACTGACACGACACTGATATTTGAAGTGTTTGTGCTTCATAGCAATCAACAACTTCCACAAGATAAAACCCAACCCTAGCCGAACATAGATATTAGTTAGTCCCAAAACTCATGTCATACGTAATTAGTTGATAAAAAAGAAACTCAAATAAAATTCCAAGGCTATATTAACAAATAATTGCTAAAATTAACAAAACAAAAAAGAACATGCACTCTGAACTAAGTTCTGATGTTATTACAAGTACATCAAGAGGGATGCATTAATGGACTTTTTGCCACTAATGTCTTGCAACAAGTTTCAAAACAGTCAGTGAGACCTTAAAAGGTTCCAAATTCCATGTTACCATTTAATGAAGGTTAAAAACTTTGTTAATGCCATTGTGGTGCTGAAAGATCGGAGAGAAATTACCTACCAAAAATATAATAAAAAATACCCAAAGTCCTCAAATATAACCTTAAACTTCAACGAAGCATTTGGAACTTTTTTAAAAGAGTGAAAACATTAGTGGCACCGAAATTAACTAAGTCCTCCTTTTGCCACAAAATTTGCACTAAGTTTTAAAACGACCACTGATGTTTAAAATAGTTTCAAACTCTGAAATATTTAATTAAGGTACATTTGCAGCAATGATCTAACAATTTTTTTCTTAATTGCCAACGTGGCACCACGTTAGGAAATTTCCTTAGAAAATGAACAAAAAAAATACCCAAATTGAACATTTTTAGGAATTTTTACCCTTTTTTAGTCAAACACTAGACTAGAGTCCTTATGTATTACATTAAGTAAACCCTAATAAAAAATATGAGACTTTTACAATGACGGAGGTTGTTTAGAAACTCAGCGAAATGTTAAGTGGCAAATATTTCTACTACATTGAGGGTAATTATAGAACAAGTAAAACAATTCCAACAAAATTCAAGATAAGATATAATTAGATGTCTCATGTACGAATACGGATTCATTCTCCTATACGGATACGGATTCCTTCTCTTATACGGATATTGATTCGTTCTTCATCTATATATATTCATAGTTGAATGGCTTTCTTATATCATCCATTAATAAAATCAATATTGTTGAGTTGTTTCATGGTATCGGAGCCTAAGATTTTTTTCAATCCTAGAGGCCGTTCATAGAGATCCATCTGCTTCATTATCTTCACCGGCCTAACTCCAATCTATTGCCTTCCCGTCTGTGCCGACCAGCTACACCATCCATTCCACGATCACCAATATCTTCTTCCAAAAAAATGCTTTTATCTAAGTTGTTTTAAGATTTCCTTCTTCCACTTTCAAGAAGACTCGTGCTTCCAGAACTTCTTCTCATCCTCGATGTACCTCATCATTCTGCTACTACCTGATATGCTCGTCAATGCTTTGGTCTGATTTGTTCTCACTGCGAGAAGCCTGGTCACTTGGTGGATAATTATTTTCTGCTTCATCCATATCTAAAAATATGAGACTTTTACAATGATGGAGGTTGTTTAGAAACTCAGCGAAATGTTAAGTGACAAATATTTCTACTACATTGAGGGTAATTATAGAACAAGTAAAACAATTCCAACAAAATTCAAGATGTTAAGATATAATTAGATGTCTCATGTACGAATACGGATTCATTCTCCTATACGGATACGGATTCCTTCTCTTATACGGATATTGATTCGTTCTTCATCTATATATATTCATAGTTGAATGGCTTTCTTACATCATCCATTAGTAAAATCAATATTGTTGAGTTGTTTCATGGTATCGGAGCCTAAGAATTTTTTTTCAATCCTAGAGGCCGTTCATAGAGATCCATCTGCTTCATTATCTTCACCAGCCAAACTCCGATCTATTGCCTTCCCGTCTGTGCCGACCAGCTACACCATCCATTCTACGATCACCAATATCTTCTTACAAAAGAATGCTTTTATCTAAGCTATTTCAAGATTTCCTTCTTCCACTTTCAAGAAGACCCGTGCTTCCAGAACTTCTCATCCTCGTCACTCTGCTACTACCTGATATGCTCGTCAGTACTTTGGTCTGATTTGTTCTCACTGCGAGAAGCCTGGTCACTCGGTGGATAATTATTTTCTGCTTCAAACATATCTAAAAAAACTTAATTCCTCGAGAGGATAAAGTCAGGGTGCCTCCTCGACTCGCTCTTCAGTACTTCATGCTCACATTATTGATAGTACACAAACATCAGCATCACTTTTTCTCTCCTACGGCGGCAGATATTCAGCACCGTCTTACTCAGTTAGAGCTCCAACGCCAGCCTATCTTTGTTGGCTCATTTGCATCTGCTTTTTTTGCCTCTATTGGGTATGCTTACTTCTTGGATATTAGACTCTAGTATTTCTCATCATATGACTTCTAATCTTAGACTCTTATCCAGTATTATACATTTACCATTATACATTCCCTCTTTACATACAGTTGATAGTTCTCAGTTGGTCATCACTCAATCTGGCTTCATTATTTTCGACACTTTGAGTCTTCCTTTTGTTTTACATGTTCCCTATCTTACTTTAAATCTTATATCGGTTAGTAGTCTTTGTGAGAATGGATTTATTGTTTTTTTTATTCCTTCACATGTTATGTGTGAGATCCTCGTACGTGCTAGACGATTGGTCGTGCTCATAGGAAAAGATAGTTGTACCATATAGAGTTTCTTATTTTCTATTATCTCGACCTTTGAGTTCTAGTCATGTTGTTATTGTGACGTTTGTTGTCGACTTATGGTACAGACGCTTAGCTCATCTTTCAGAGTCCCGCCTTAAGAGTTTATTCTATAGCGGAACTTTTGGACATCTTTTTTTCTCTTCTCTATCCACATGTACGGGATATAAGTTGGCAAAACAGTTAGCCCTACATTTTTCTAAGATTTTATCTAAATCTAGTAGTATTTTTCAATTTGTATATTATGACATATAGGGACCTACTCCTAGCCTATCCATGACTAATTTTCTATATTACATGAGCTCTATTGATGATTACACTCGTTATTCTTGGGTCTATCTTATGCGTCACCATTTTGAACTCTCTACTATTTATAGGATCTTTACTACTATGATTCATACTCAATTCAATGCTATGATTAAGATTTTTTGCTCTGATTGTGCTCGTGAGTATTTCTCCGCTACAATATATAAGATCTATCTTGCAAGCTCAGGACACTCTTTTTCAATAGTCTTGTGCTTACACTCATGAACAGAATGGGATAGTTGAGCACAAACATCATCATATTCTTGAGACTACTCGTGCTCTCTTGTTATCCTCTTTTGTTCCTCAAAAGTTTTGGGCAGAGGCCGTTCTTACCTCTGTTAATATTATTAATATCACTCCTTTTGTTTTATCTAGTCGAATACCAGATGAAAATCTATTTTCATGTCCTACTGATTACAGTATACTTTGCACTTTTTGGTGCACTTGTTTGTTCTTCTTGCTTTGACTGAGCGCAAGAAATCGACAGCTCGATCAACCAAGTGTCTTATTCGGTTTTACTTCCAAGTACAACGATACCATTGTTATTATCCCTTGGCTCGTCGTCTTTGTATATCTCGACATGTCATATTTCTAGAGGACTCCTTATTTCATTGTTCCACCTTGGCATGTTCATTTTTGTTTACCCAGCTTCGTCGTCTAGTGTTTCCATTGAGCCTACTTCTTTACTTTCCTCTTCTAGTACAGCTCCTACTAAGCCCCCGTCGTTGCCTCATGAGAATTCTTTACATATTCCACCAGCCTCCGCTGCACCATCTACGTCTCCACCATAACCTCTCCGCCAGTCCCAACGTACTCATTGACCTGCTGCTCATTTTACTTCGACTGTATCGGCCCACCGGATAAGTTTGATTTTGCTACCCTAATCTCATATTCTTCACAGTCCAACTCCTTCCTTATTGATATCTATACTACACGTGAGTCAAGTTCTTATCAAGAGGTTGTTCAATATCCTGAGTGGCAGGAGGCTATGGCAGAGGAGTTTCGAACATTTCAGCAAACATGTACTTGGGATGTTGTTCCACTCCCAGACGGAATCCGGCTTGTTAGTTGCAAGTAGGTCTTCAAGATCAAATATCGACCTGACGGATCCATTGAATAGCATAAGGGCCGCCTTGTTGCCAAGGTTTTACACAGGAGCATGAAATTGACTATGAGGTCTCACCTTTCCCCCATCGCTCAGATGACCATAATTCGAGCAATACTAGATAATGTTGTCGTTCGTCGGTGGCCACTCTATCAGATGGATATGAAGAATGTCTTTCTTTACGGTTCTTTATCTGATGTTGTCTATATGCAGACCTCTCCAGGTCTTTCTACTCCGTAGGGACATATTTGTCGCATTCGTCGTGCTATTTATGATCTCAAGCAAGCTACCCAAGCTTGGTTTGAGTGTTTCGGAAGTGCTATTCGTGAGGCAAATTTTAAGCAGTATTCTCAGAATCATTCTCTGTTTGAGCGGTCGTCACTACAGGGACAAGTTCTTCTCTTACTCTATGTAGATGACATAATTTTGGCTGATAATGATTCAACAAAGAATTTAGCTACTCAGAGATATTTTCATCAGCAGTTTCAGATGGACCTTGGTTATCTTCGCTACTTTCTTGGACTCGAGATTGCACAAAGTGACAAAGGGATATTTGTATCCCAGCAGAAGTATATTTCAGATATTATTGTGTCTGCAGGTCTATCAGATATTCGGACAGTTGATATTCCTTTGGAGCTTCATGTGAAGCTTCGTCCCACATATAGTGAGCCTCTCACAGATCCTTCTCGCTACAGACGACTAGTGCGTCAACTTGTGTATCTTTATTTGACCAGGCCAGATATTTCTTATACGGTTAGTGTTGTTAGAAGTTCGTTTCTGGGCCTCGATTAGCTCACCATATGGTGCCTTATTCCGAATTCTCCAATATCTTTAGGGATCCATTACGCACTCATTATTCATGTCTTCTACATCTACTCTGCAACTTCGAGAATTTCTTATACAAATTGGACATGAGATCCGATCACCAGATAATCTACTAAAGATTCTGTTTGTTTTTTGGTGATTCATTGATTTCATAGTAAAGCAAGAAACAAGTCGTTATTGCATGTTCTTTTACTGAAGCAGAGTACAGAGCTATGGCTGCCACCACTAGGGAGATCGGTCATGTACGAAGACTGGTCTCAATATAATATTGGCATTGCTCCTACATGATCTACGCCACTTCACTGTGATAACAGGAGTGCTATACAGATTGCAAACAATCTGATTTTTCATAAACGGACAAAGCATATTGAGATTGATTGTCATTTCATCTGTAAGCATTTTTGACAAATACTATTTCTCTACCACTTATGACCTCCATTGATCAACTGGCAGATTTCTTTACAAAGTCACACCCACACCGTTATTTCAGTTTCAATTGCGCAAGCTCATGTTATTTGACCCATCACGAGTTTGAAAGGGGTGTTAAGATATGATTAGATTTAGGATCGGGATTAGATTCAAGTCTATATTTACGTGTCTAATATCCGGATACAAATTCCTTCTCCTATACGAAAACGGATTCCTTCTCATTCTCCATATATATATATATATATATATATATATATATATATATATATATATATAGTTGTATGATTTTTTTTATATCATTCATTAATAAAATCAATATTTTTTATTTGTTTAACAAGCAACAAAAAGTCGAACACAAAATGGAGTGCAATTACCCTCCAAAACTGATTTTAAATAACATCAAATTCAATGTTCTGTAAATAATTGTTCCCCCTTTATCCAACATGACCTCCAACTCAACAATTGTCATGAAACCTTAGTTCTATTAGACCAAAGTCGTGAAATGTAACCTGAATAAAGAATTTGACATCCGTCGTTTCAAACTTGGTGCAAAGGGTAGTAGCACGAGAGGTCGTTAATTCCAAATTTACCACTAATGTTTGCACTAATTAGAACCACCATTAACATTTAACAAGCTCAATGTTTAATCAAGATTACACTTAGGACTCTAATTTAATGGAGTTAAAAATTTGTTAATTACCAACGTGGCTATGAAGTAGCATGTTGGACAAAAACTGGAGGAAAATTACCCTCCTAAATTTGGGACGAAAAAATATCCCAAATTGATATTTTATTAGGAACCTTTTCCTTTCTTAGTTCAACGTTAGACTAGAGTTTTAAATGTAGCCTTAATTAAGCATTAATAAATAAAGCAGGATATATATATATATATATATATATATATATATATATATATATATATTTATTTATTTATTTATTTATTTATTTATTTATTTATTTATTTGTTAATATATATGTATATAAAAATAACTTTTTTTATATATAATAAATATGTATATATTAAATGATCAATCTAAAACTTTTATATATATATATATATATACATATTTATTATATATATGTATATATTAAATGATCAATCTAAAACTTTTATATATATATATATATATATATATATATATATATATATATGTATATATTAAATGATCAATCTAAAACTTTTATATATATATATATATATATATATATATATATATACATATTTATTATATATAAAAAAAGTTATTTTTATATACATATATATTAAGAAATAAATAAATAAATATATATATATATATATATATATATATATATATATATATATATATATATATATTAACATTAAATTATCAATCTAAAACTTTTTGAACATCCAACATGAAAAATAAAACCCCAAAATTGAACCTTTTAGAGGGAATTTATTCATCTTTTTAGTTCAAATGAAACCCTAGCTCCATTAGACCAGAGTCCTCATATGTAACCGCAATAAAACATTAAATTGCAACTAAATCAAGATTTATACATAAATAGAACAATTCCAACAAATTCAAACAACAACTAGGTCATCAAATTTCACATAATTCTCACAGATTTTCCACTAATTTAAGTTCAAATTTAAGGGATTTCTACTGAAATGTGATCAAATTTGCAAGAAATTCTGGAAGAATTTTTGTTACCTCTACAAATTGGAGACACTTTCTTTGACTCCCGCTATCAGGGAGGAAGACGTTGAAAATGAGAATTTTGGACCCAGTATTTATAGGAGACAGTAAAGTCCTACCAACTTGTGAATAGGATTCTGGTCCATTTCCGCGCTTCTCTATACTTGGTCCAACTGCTACAATAGAACATTGATTAAGCAGCTCAAATTCTCCACTCTGCGACCCATCCTTACGAATCACAGATGACATCCTAAGCAGAAAATTTAGTTGCTGGGATGCTGACGCATAAATAAAATAGGCAAATTATAAGGGCACTACACTTATTACTTGGGAGTAGCACAATTTAATTTTTTTCAAAATTACAAGTTTGTCATTCTTAAAGTTATTTGGGACTAGCCCACACCAAGGTATATAAGTGAATTTTTTTTTCTATTTTTGGCATTCCACCTAGACTTGAAGAAACCCTCATTCTCCAAGTCTAAACCTAAATTTGAAAATTGATAGTTGTGGTTGGAGGAGAATTTTACTTTGGTGATTGTCCAACGAATATTCTTCCGGTATGTCTTCGACAATATACGATGAATAAGTTTTGCGATTGTTAGAAAAAATTTAGTTTTTTTTACTATTGTAGGAACAATGCATGAAATATGTTCGATGACGAAGTCGGATCCTCCAATCCATTAAATATGCACTCCGGACGTTACGAAGAACATGTCGGTTGTTCCGAAGCACGTACGGTACGTAAAACGACAACCCTAATTCGACAGTCATCGTGTAAGGACTGTAAAATTAGACAGTCCTATATAAATATAGGACTGTCAAAAATTCTCCAGTCCTATATAAATATAGGACTGTCATAAATTCGACAGTCCTATATAAAGGTAGGACTGTCATAATTTTGACAGTCCTATATAAAAATGGGACTATTAAAATAGTGACAGTCCTGGATAATTATATGAAGTTATTAATTTTTATATTATTTTATATTGGTTATAGGACCAACCTTGTTCAGATATTGTGGTACATCCTGCTGTTGGTGTTGATGTGGATGATATATTCTCAACGGATATTCAATTTGCAACCCAGGAAGAAGCATTAGAGTGGTGCAGAGAAGTTGGAAGACGACATAACGTAGTAATTGTCATTGCAAGATCCATCAGAACTCGGCCGGGACGAAAATATGTTGAGCTGGGATGCGAAAGAGGAGGTGTGTTTAGGGAGCATCATAAAAAAAATGGTGTTGTTGAAAAAGAAATCCCTAAGAAAAACGTTGGGATGAGAAAATGTGGTTGTCCATTGAAGGTGTTGATTGTAAAAGTTGAAGATGTGAAGTGGATAATCGAAGTTAAGAATGGAAGACACAATCATCCTATTCCAGGGACACTTACGGGTCATGCCTACGTGGCACGGTTGAAGGAGGATGAGAGAAAGTTGGTTGAAGAATTGTTCCTGTCCAAAGTTGCACCGAAACAAATTTATTCTGCCATGCGACAAAAAGAAGATGGGAACAAGTCTACCATGAGGACGATCTATAATAGTTTGGCCAGGTTAAAAAAATATTAGTCCAAAAATAAACAACAAAATTTAAATTTATGTATACAAGTTGACAAAGATATATCTATACATGGAGTAGAGTCTGGCATCCGGATATTGTCTTCGAACCCACGCGGGATGCCGCACCAAGCTCGCGGTAAAGGTATGCTAGTATACCGCTTTCCCAAGAAATTTCGTCCACCGTGTCAATGTTGTCCAAATTGAGGAGATATTTGGCATGTATGGACGTTCCAGACTTATCTGTAATGCCGACAGCCCCTAAAATGAACTGCATATATCCGCGGGCCACATTTTCGCTATTATCAATTTCGGAGGCCGGCTCAGCGAATATCTCCTCCAAATATTTTAGAGGAAGTCCGTAGGACTTCTTGAATTCTCGAAGACTAGTAAAACTAGTGGCATCAACTCCCAGACACCCTGATACATAATCCACAATATGGTCGTAAAAGTTGATGCTCGACTCATCAAAAGTTTGATTCATCATGACTCGACCATCAACCCTAAGTTCCAATATATGATGGACGTCATCAAGGGTAATCGTCAACTCCCCATTGGGTGTAGTACCCCGCTCTATGTACAAGTGATATCGCCTTGCTTGCTCGAACGGAAGTCTTCTCGGAGAGTTCCCGACCGATTAATCAATGTGAGTGGGCAGAACTGCATTCTCTGATTCTTGCACGACTTAATAATGAATCTGAGTTTTTGAATGCTTGTTTGCTTAAGAAGATTGTTTCATAAGAGAATGATAGAACCGACTCAGTATGCTAATAAGAGAACTCACATAGCTTGTCATCGAAATGAATCTGCTGCCTAACTAAGAGAATATGAATGCTTGTCAGAAATGAGATAGAACCTTTGCCATGCTAAGAGTATAAGAAATGTTGCATGCTTAGAAACACCGACACAACTATCGAACGAACCATTGCTATGCTAAGAAAGATAAGTAAATGAATGCCTCGAATATGTCCCTTTGAATATGCTAAGAAAGAGATAGTTATTGCATGTTAACTATGAAATCAATCATGCTTGCCTTAATATGTTTCGCTTGTCTGAATGCTATATCGAACTGCTATAAGTGAAATGTGTGAACGCAGTGACTAATAGTGCGCCCTGAGGATACGGCTCGCAAGGGTCTAGTGGGGTGTGCTATTAGTAATGTGATAAGATGTGTTTCGTTTCGATAAGATGTGTTTCGCTAGACCGCATATATTTTGCTTGATCATTGTTTTGCTTGCACTATGTGTTTATGTCATTGCATTGGTCTTGGACAACTTGTGCACAAGGTCTTGTCTCTCGAACGATTCCTAGGGCACTGGGAATCGCTCGGTCCGGAAGAGATTTTTGGATCGTCCTGAGGTATACGGCCCGTAAGGGGGTCTAGTGGGGCGATATGTCTATTAGTGTTGTGCGAAACCCATGATGTCACAGCTGCTAGTACTCGGGTGTGTTGGTAGAGCTGGACCTCGTGTGACAGCTGCCGACACCCATGCGTGCTAGTGTAGAGCTGAACCTTGGGCAACTGCTGCTAATCATGGGGCAACCCATGGACCGTCATATATATAGGGCGCATGCTAGGTTTACCTTCTTGCATACCTATCGATTGATGACACCAGTGATTGATACATAAGTTATGAATATGCAAATTATCACTAACTTGTGTGTCTGCTGCAGGGATAACCGTTTGGCTATGGGGTAAGAAATATGAATAATACATAAGTCTGCTTGTTTGTTTTGTCTGCATCATAGAGATTATCTGTTAATGTTTCATGCATTGCATCGGTCAGACAATGACTATTAGTGCGGGAGAGCTGGACCTCGGTCACAGCTACTAATAGTATCAGAATGTGAGTCATTGGTTAGCTGGATTACCGCTACCGATCCTGAGTTTCTCGGGGACCGAATTCATATAAGCTAGTCCTTCTGTGTGCTTAAAAAGTATGATAGTCCATTTTGATATGTTGCCTTAATTCGATATGTTTCAGTCCACTATAAGAATACTGCTCCAAGAGATAGATTGTGATGCACAATACATGCTGCGTACTGCATGATAGAGCACTGTCCTAATTCGTATGCTTATAAGTTTGAATATGCAAAACTGTTTCAAAGTTATGTTTTCAAAGATATAATCTGACTATAGTTCTGAACTGCATGAAATGAACCTAAGTAAAACTAGCAAGATCACTAGTAATGCAATATTTTCCCACATGATTACTTAGTGTGGGTTTCAGGGGGTGTAGCTTCTGTTCAGTTGTTTTATCTCACCAGTACTTGCATAAAGTGCTGACCCACCAACAGTTTGCTTGTTCTCAGGTGCCTGTTCGTCCGAGGAAGCGATAGCCGTGCCTCATCCCAAGGAACCAAAAATCTGGAGTCGATGCCTTGAGCCGTATCGAGATTGAGCTGCTTTTGTATAGAGGGACATAATGTATGGAACGGTGTTATTATAATCGAGAGAAGAGTGCTTGAGCGATCTGTAACCACGGCCTTGCGCCATTTGTAACACTTCTGATTATCAATAAAAGAGCCTGTTTTCATATGCCACTGTGTTCTTTACTTTTCTGCAATATGTGTGCCGCTGCTTCAGTATTGAATAGCTTACTTGTCCTTGTTCAAAGCTTTGGCCTTGTGCAAGCGCATCTTAGGCTTGCACGGTATCACGTCCCGATAAGAACGATTATCCTGCGGGAGAGCTGAAATGTGGTGATTCACGTTCAGAAGGGATAATTGGGCTTGCGGGAGATTTGGGGCGTGACATAATGGTATCAGAGCAACTCGATTCTTTGCCCATTCCGTTGCCTCCGACTTTGAGTTGTGTTGTGCTGCAATGAACGTTCCATACAATAAGTCCATAGATATTCTCAAAGATGCGCACAAAAGTTTTCTGGAATTTGTTTTCATTGCTTGAGATATGATATGTGATTTCTGGATTTGCTGAGTTTTGATTAAGGAAAGTGAGGGACGAGGACTATCGCTGCTCTGTGTTTTCGTGAGTTTCTCCTTGAGTTTCGAGGACGAAACTCTTTGTTGGTGGGTAAGTATGTAGTGCCCCGCTTCGCGTAGGCACTATGTACAAGTGATATCGTCTTGCTTGCTCGAACGAAAGTCTTCTCAGAGAGTTCCCGACCGATTAATCAATATGAGTGGGCATAACTGCATTCTCTGATTCTTGCACGACTTAATAATGAATCTGAGTTTTTGAATGCTTGTTTGCTTAAGAAGATTATTTCATAAGAGAATGATAGAACCGACTCAGTATGCTAATAAGAGAACTCACATAGCTTGTCATCGAAATGAATCTGCTGCCTAACTAAGAGAATATGAATGCTTGTCAGAAATAAGATAGAACCTTTGTCATGCTAAGAGTATAAGAAATATTGCATGCTTAGAAACACCGACACAGCTATCGAACAAACCATTGCTATGCTAAGAAAGATAAGTAAATAAATGCCTCGAATATGTCCCTTTGAATATGCTAAGAAAGAGATAGTTATTGCATGTTAACTATCAAATCAATCATGCTTGCCTTAATATGTTTCTCTTGTCTGAATGCTATATCGAACTGCTATAAGTGAAATGTGTGAACGCAGTGACTAATAGTGCGCCCTGAGGATACGGCTCGCAAGGGTCTAGTGGGGTATGCTATTAGCAATGTGATAAGATGTATTTCGTTTCGATAAGATGTGTTTCGCTAGACCGCATATGTTTTGCTTGATCATTGTTTTGCTTGCACTATGTGTTTATGTCATTGCATTGGTCTCGGACAACTTGTGCACAAGGTCTTGTCTCTCGAACGATTCCTAGGGCATTGGGAATCGCTCGGTCCGGAAGAGATTTTTGGATCGTCCTGAGGTATACGGCCCATAAGGGGGTCTAGTGGGGCATATGTCTATTAGTGTTGTGCGGAACCCATGATGTCACAGCTGCTAGTACTCGAGTGTGTTGGTAGAGCTGGACCTCGTGTGACAGCTGCCGACACCCATGCGTGCTAGTGCAGAGCTGAACCTTGGGCAACTGCTGCTAATCATGGGGCAACCCATGGACCGTCATATAGATATGGCGTATGCTAGGTTTACCTTCTTGCATACCTATAGATTGATGACACCAGTGATTGATACATAAGTTATGAATATGCAAATTGTGACTAACTTGTGTGTCTGCTGCAGGAATAATCGTTCGGCTATGGGGTAAGAAATATGAATAATACATAAGTCTGCTTGTTCGTTTTGTCTGCATCATAGAGATTATCTGTTAATGTTTCATGCATTGCATCGGTCAGACAATGACTATTAGTGCGGGAGAGCTGGACCTCGGTCACAGCTACTAATAGTATCAGAATGTGAGTAATTGGTTAGCTGGATTACCGCTACCGATCCTGAGTTTCTCGGGGACCGAATTCATATAAGCTAGTCCTTCTGTGTGCTTAAAAAGTATGATAGTCCATTTTGATATGTTGCCTTAATTCGATATGTTTCAGTCCACTATAAGAATACTGCTCCAAGAGATAGATTGTGATGCACAATACATGCTGCGCACTGCACGATAGAGCATTGTCCCAATTCGTATGCTTATAAGTTTGAATATGCAAAACTGTTTCAAAGTTATGTTTTCAAAGATGTAATCTGACTATAGTTCTGAACTGCATGAAATGAACCTAAGTAAAACTAGCAAGATCACTAGTAATGCAATATTTTCCTACATGATTACTTAGTGTGGGTTTCAGGGGGTGTAGCTTCTGTTCAGTTATTTTATCTCACCAGTACTTGCATAAAGTGCTGACCCACCAACAGTTTGCTTGTTCTCAGGTGCCTGTTCGTCCGAGGAAGCGATAGTCGTGCCTCATCCCAAGGAACCAGAAATCTGGAGTCGATGCCTTGAGCCGTATCGAGATTGAGCTGCTTTTGTATAGAGGGACATAATGTATGGAACGGTGTTATTGTAATCGAGAGAAGAGTGCTTGAGCGATCTGTAACCTCGGCCTTGCGCCGTTTGTAACACTTTTGATTATCAATAAAAGAGCCTATTTTCATATGCCACTGTGTTCTTTACTTTTCTGCAATATGTGTGCCGCTGCTTCAGTATTGAATAGCTTACTTGCCCTTGTTCAAAGCTTTGGCCTTGTGCAAGCGCATCTTAGGCTTGCACGGCATCACGTCCCGATAAGAACGATTGTCCTGCGGGAGAGCTGAAACGTGGTGATTCATGTTCAGTAGGGATAATTGGGCTTGCGGGAGATTTGGGGCGTGACATTGGGTAGATGGAAAGTGTTGGTTTCTGGATGCCATCGTTCTACAAATGCTAAAATCGGTGCATTATCCACCGTCGTATATGAGTAGCTACCCAAATATTGTAGACCGGTGGGACTGATTTTTGCCTTCACATCGTCTCTCAATAATTCATACCTCCATGTATTGCATTTTTTCCCGTGGTTGATCACCGTCAACATACGAGAACTCTCCTAAAAAGTAAACAATTGGATGAAATTATACCTCTATGTAAAATGTACTTATCTATAAATAATTGGATGAACTTTGAACTTACAACTATATATAAATTTATCATAATGTAATGTACTTACCGGATTGTTCCATATATGGTATGCAATATGGTTTTCGATCGACGGTAACATAGAGCAACCGTTTGGACGAGTGTCGACTGGACTATCTGGCTGCTCATAAGGTCCTGAACCATCAGTAGCCCAGTTTTCGAGAGTTTGTGGGAGACTCTCGACAGGACTATCTGCAGGCTGAGAAGGTCCTGAACTATCAGTAGGCCGATTTGAGACATTTGGCATGTCCTCATCGGAGGAGGAAGAAGAACCGGAAGAACTAGGAGGAGCATGTCTCTTCGAACGAGCGACAATCTTCTTCGTCAATCGACGTTTCCTTACTTCAGGACGTGCCTCGGGCTCGCGGATAGTGACGCCTGGTTCAATAGTATGCGAAACAGTACGTTCCTTACGCATCGACGTAGTAGGGCATCTTCTCATAATATCTTCATCCATAGTGTCCTTCCGAGGGGCATGACTATAAGACAAAAAAATAAATTCTATTTTAACATCCTAATTTAATTTAACATTCAGGACTGTAGAAATTTCTACAGTCCTATAAGTATACAGGACTGCAGAATTTTCCACAGTCCTAATTTTTTAGGACTTTTGAAATGCCTACAGTCCTATATAAATTTAGGACTGTAGAAAATTCTACAGTCCTTAATATAAATAGGACTGTCGATTTTTCTACAGTCCTAAATCTATATAGGACTGTAGAAAAATCTACAGTCCCGCCCGATACTGCTCGACAATGTCGACGATTGTCGACATTGTATGTCCTAAAATCGTGTTCGATCAACCAAGTAAACGTCTAAACTACATCCTAAACTACATTCAGGACTTGTATACCCTCATTTGAAGAATGGAAAGAAATCACTCAAATTTTTTGAAATGCAATAGGATTTTTTGAAATTTTTGGAAATTTTGTAAATGGAACAAGGAAAAAGAAGATTTGTACATTGATTCTTTCGAGACTTTGGAAGCCATTGACAAGGAGGAGGAGGACGAAGTCTCGGAGAACGACCGGCGGGAGGGGGGAGGGCTCCGGTGGGGTGGGGAGGGTTTGGGAGTGTTTGGGAGGAGGGTTTCAAAGTGGGCTAGTATGAGTAAACTAATGGGCTAGTGTGAGTAAACTTTGCTCATTAATGAGCTAGTCCCAATCCTGGACTAGTCCCAAGTAATAAGTGTAGTGTCCTTATAATTTGCCATAAAATATTAAGACCACTTGGTTTTATATACTTCATTGATGGATATTTCTAATGTAAGACCCGAAATATACAAAGAATATGTTGTTTTCAGAAAGCTCTTCATCTTGTTGTTTGGGACCTAATCAACAAAAGGTTGTATCACAAATTACTATGCCCTATCAATACCTTATTATTTGTCAGACACAAAATTACACATTGGCCACGTTTGATTTGTGGAAAGAAAAGAAAATCAATTCGATATGCTTTTTTCTTTCCGTTGGGAGATTGCAATTTCGACCCATTTCATTTCCTGCGTTTGTGTTTGGAAAAGTTAGGAGAATTGGAAGAGAGTGAGTCCTTAGGATGTAAAAGTGATTCTTGTGGGTAGGTAGGGGGAACATTTCCTACTTATTTTCTTTTTCTTTAGAAATTATTTTTCTTTCTTACTATTTTTCTTTGGCATCGAAGCATATGAAAGTAATGACATTTCTTTTCCAAGGTCCTGATTCTGCAAACCAAACTTGGCCATATTAAGGGTCTTTAGATACTCCAAAACAGTACATATTACCTACAAAAATGATATTAGTCATCCAGAATATTTGGATGATATCATCTCTCATTATGTGACATATGACATGACAGATGCCATGGCAAATATTAACATTAATATTAATATTAATATTAATATTAATATTAACATTAAAAAATTGGGTAATTAACTTTTTCGGTTAAAAACTGCCATGTCACCTGCCACGTAATGGGATATAGCATCACCCAATTTTTTTGGGAGAAAATTTGCAATTTGTCTCCCAAAAAATTTGGGTGATACCATCTCCGATTATGTGGGCATCTGGCATGGCAGTTTATAACCCAAAAAGTTAATAACCCAAAATTTTTAATTTTAATTATAATTTAAATTTAAATTTAAATTTAAATTTAAATTTAGTTTTAATTTAATTTTAATTTTATGTAGTTAAATAATTAATTATTTGAAAAAAATTTGTTAGTGGAGTATTTACATATAGCTTAGACGGCTCAATTTTGAGCCGTTTCCAAGCCTCATTATAATAGTAGAGATTTATTTCATGCAATAATTTATTGCGGATTTTTTTTGAATATGGTTAGTTTGGCTTAAAATCCCAAAATAAACTACAAGTAGTTTCTTAAATTACAATAGTAAATGTTAATTGCATAACACCGTTTTACAATTACTATAAAAATACTATGACAGTTAAAAAAAAATTTGACTTATTTTTAACTTGATACCCTCAACTTTTCTTATTTTTCAAATTGATACCCTAAACTTTTTACTCAAAAACTTGATACCATTAACTATAAAATATTTTCAACTTTATACCCTAAAAAAATACCTCTCTCTTTCTCTCTCTCTCGTAGTGACGATGGCGACAAAGCCTATGCCAGGAGGAGGGGCGGGGGTGGGCAACAGCAGCAGCCAACGGTAGGAGGGGGGTGGGAGGGGTCAGCCGGGGCGGACTATGGTAGGAGTGGGGCCGTGGAAGAGGGTAGTCGGGGGGGGGGGGGAAGCCCGTGTAAACCCCCTGATTTTTCAGGATTTTTAAAAATCAATTTTCGTAAATTTTCTGAAAATTTTCTGTGATCTTTAACTAATTAAAATCAAGGTATTTCGAAATTAAATAAATTTAAATGTTTTTATTAAATATTAAAATATTATGAAAATAATATTTTTGGGTGTAAAATAAAATATTAGACATAGGATAATTTTTCTGGAATTTATTGGACACCGGAACCATTTTTAAAGACCTAAAAACCAAGTTTAAATAAAACCAAAATAAACCGGGTTGAACCGGGCTCAAACCGGACTGAACCGGACTGAACCCGGTCCAACCGAACCGGACCGGACTAAACCCAACCCTAACCCTAACCCTAACGGGTCGGGTCCTACCCAACCCGACCCGACCCTACCCGCTCACTCCCTCACCCGCACGAACCCCGCCACCCCGCATTTCCCGGCGCCCCGCCCCGGCCACGACCAACACGACCCGCTTTCGCCCGCGGTTCCCGGCCCCATGATCCCCTCTCCGCCCCGCCTCTCTCGGCCCCTCTCCCTCTCCGCTGCCCTATAAACCCCCCCCGGATCTCCCCGCCACCGCCAACACCAAGCCACCACCACCACCGCCCTCGCCAGCCTCCACTCCGTCAGCCCCTTCTCCGCCACCCCCTCTGCCCTAAGCCTCCGTCGAGATCCCCGAGATCCACCGCCAGCAACCCAGCCACCGCCCGAGTCTCCCCGCCTTCACCTCGACGAACTCTTGCGCCTCCTCGCCGACGAGCTCCGCCAGTACGCCGCCTCAGCATCGGACTCCGCTGCCACGACGAGCAGCTGTCAAGAGCCGCCTCCGCCTTCCTCCGGCCGTGCCCCCGCCGGAACCCTAGCCAGTCGGCCGAGCGTCGCGCCGCCTCGCGAAACCCAATATTTTCAGCCTTCTTTGGAGCCCTGTTCAGGTGACTGTATCTCTCTCCTCGCTGCCCCGTTTTCCGTTCTATCTACTGTGATGCGAACCCTACGTGACCCTCTTGATACCCGTGCAACTCGCTCGGTGTGTCGCATCCTGTGGCGATCGCAAACTGCGACCCAAAATCAGGAAAATTGATACCCCATTTTTCCCCGGAACTGAGTGCGCCCGGCTAAATAGGATGACTTGGTCGTGTACGGACTTCACCGAAAGGTGCGCGCCGTTAATACGGACGTATGGGATTTCGCGGAAGTTGATTTGGATGTGCGTGCACACCGGAATCAACGCGTATCCGTCGACAACACCCCATATCGGTCCCGTTCTGGAACTCGTTGTAACTTCGTGTACACACATCGTATCGAAACTAAACTTGCGCCATCGTACTCATAGCAATACGCTGGTCCTGTGACCCAAGTTTGGTTCAATTCTGAGAACATTGACAAAATCACGTATCGTGCGCCCCACGGCTCCACTTGACGGGCGATTTTGTGATCGGCTCATCGAAATCCAGTTCTGGATATTCCGTTGGGTTTGTATCGTAGTTAAGGACTTGTAGACACTAAGTTTGATAAATTTGGAGAACATTGTCTCTGCCACATTTTTCTGTGCAAAGCGGGCTACATGTGGACCCCGCTTTGACTAGAAACTGTCACTTTTGCCCCTGTGTCCAAATTGGACTCAAGGACAGGCAATTCTAGCTATTTGATATCTTCTGAGCATGATCGTAATATTTGTTTCAGCTTCCGAAGACGTTCCTGAAGATTTCACGAATACCAGAGCAGCAGTTGGAGCCAGGACCCCAGGCAAGTGTACCTTGCCAACTTGCAGTGATTCCTATTATAGTATTTGCTTGTGTTCTTTGTACATACATATATACTCTTGATATAAATGTTCAACCTAGGACCGTGTGACATTGCTTAGTGTCTGAATAACATTCGGGTGTCGACGTCGTACGCTGAGTCGGGTAACGTCACTAGAGATTGATATCGCGACACTTTATATATTTTCGTGCTTGCATTATCAAGTACGTCATACCTCAGGACACTTGACACTATTCATATGCCAGAATCTTCTGAGTTATTCATGGTGACTCTGTATAGGCTACAGGACTTGTGACATAGATATTACATATGCTTAGCTATCATTATGACTCGCTGCATCAGTTAGAGGTCATGATCTTGCGTGACATGGACATGAGACATCGTGAACATGAGACGTGTGATTACATTGGGTGGGAAGAGACTTACCATACGAAAGGCTGATTATATTATATATATATAGTTATCTGGAGGTGCCTTAGACTCTGACACAGAGCTTTGGCACATGTACTGGCCCTTCGAGAAAATGCTGCTATGGGTTTCCCTGACACAGAGCCTATAGTAGTCTCAGCCTGAGTATGATTAATGCTCTTACTTGCATATCACATAGCTGGTTACATAGTTTACCCTCTTATTTCATTTATTATTGCACTGCATTTATTTTGGCTTGAGTTATTCTTGTACCTTGCTATGTCCCCTGAGGACCTGGATCCGGATTGTGTCCCCAGGTATAGCCGAGGAGATCTATCCCGAGGTATACGGGACATGAGCATACATTGGAGCAGTACCAGAACCCGAGGACCAGATCGTGCCAGAGGACTTCTCCTGAGTACCTGCTTTATCTATACTCAGTTATTTCTCTTATTTCCTGTCTATTGCATTGATGTATCAGACTTATTCTCGGGTTGTTCCCCGAGACACTTTATTGAGACATGTTAGATTATATTTATTTGCATTTATTCTTGCTTTTGATCTGTGATTATCTTCTGTGGATGAGATTAGAATAGACTGTGACTTGTATCATAGACCTATTTATTGTTGTTACAGCTTAAGTACACCCTGATGGGTCCATTAAATTGGGTTTTCCCATCGGTGTGTGCTATTGGCCATTGCCACGTGTCCCGTCCCTCGGTATTTTGGGACTGGGGCGTGACATAGTTTTTGTGGTGGCCCATACAGGTCTACGACTAAATTTGTTCGATTTCAACTGAGGGGCCAAGCAAGCCCGCGATAAGGATAGGATAAGTTTTAGGATCTCATCCACTTGTTTGATTCGTTCTTGACCTCTATATGGACTTCAAAAATAATTTACTTGCATCCTGCCTTGATTCTTCTGTACGCTTCTCATAGTTTATTTTGGATGCAGAGCAATGGATTCACAAGCATGCGACGAGACTCCCGCAGAAATACCACAAGTTGCAGATGTCACCTATGATGATGAAGTGACACCAGGAGGGGGAGGTCAATCAGCTCAACAAAGCCATCAAGCAGGTCAACCTACCTTAAGATTTTGACGAGATGATATTCCACCACAGCCGTAGTTTATTCCACAGATGCCTCCCTTTCCACCAGGATAGCCTATAGATGGTCAACAAATGTTCCAAATATTCTGCGCAATGATGCAAGCTCAACAACTGATTCATCAAGAGGCTCAACTTCACGAGGCAGCGAATCTGAGAAATAGCATAGTGACTGCACTGGAGCAGGCAAATCTACCAGCTCAACGGCCATCGACGGGCTCTATCACCAATTTTTGCCAACTGAAGCCCCGCACGTTTTTAGGCAAGGAGGAGCCCACTGAAGTTCACGAGTGGCTCACAAACACTCAACATCAATTAGAAGCAGCTGAGCTTCCAAGAGAGCGTTGGATGATTGCTGTCAGGATGCAGTTGACGGGCAATGCGTATCACTGGTGGCTATCTGAGGAGACACGGCTCGGACAAGACCGAGTCACTTGGGAGGAGTTCTCCAGACTCTTTCAGGAGATGTACATTCCATCTACTGTTCGATCGAAACTTCGAGACAAGTTCAATCGCCTCACTCAAGACAAGATGATAGTAGAAAAGTACAACGCGGAGTTCATTCGCTTAAGTCACTTCGCCCCAACTCTGATCCCGACAGAAGAAGAGAAGGTTGAGAAGTTCTTCGACGGACTAAACTTCGAGCTACAGAGACTGATCGGATCCGTTGCACCTACTTCTTACACGGACGTCCTTGCTGCAGCCCGACGCATGAAGTGCGTTACCAGGAGAGAGTCCAACCTGAAGCGGCCTTTCACATCAGCACCAGCAGGAACACCGCATGTAGAAGCTGTAAAGAAACCTCATTTGTATCAAGCACCACAGGGAGCTGCATCCAAATCCCTAGTCCTACCTTCTTGCCACTATTGTGGCAAGGCAGGCCATCTTGCCAAGGAATGCCGACGTAAATTGGGATTGTGTTTAGCTTGCAGATCCAATTAGCATTCAGTGAGGGATTGCCCTAAGCCTCGAGAAGGAGCACCGATAGTAAATCGACAAGCTTCACCAACACGGGAAGGATATCAGCCGAGGCCACCCATGGCACCTCAAGCAGCACTCTTCCAACAGGCCCAGCAACAGCAAAGGGTACCACCACAAGGACGCGGACAAGCTTATGCAATGACGATGGAGGACGTGCAGACTCGTGGAGTAACAACTGCGCGTAAGTTATTCATAGATGCATTGCTTTAGCTTGTGCCTGTTAGTTCGTGACCATAGCCCTAAACCTAGTAATTTGGAACTTGTTGATAATAACCTAGTTTTTCTAAAAGCTTGCTTTAACTAGATTTCCTTCACTCTTGAATTTACATAACTTTTATTTCTTATGGAAATGATGTTTTCCCTAGGTGTCTTGCTTAAACCCTCATTCCTTTATTCTCCTTGATCATGATTCTTTGATGGTGTCGTGCTTCGAACCTGTTTTGTAAATCGTGTCATCTCTGCTGACCGATTATTTCTTTGATTGCGAGGACGCAATCCTCTTAAGGGGGTAGATTATAAACCCCCTGATTTTTCAGGATTTTTAAAAATCAATTTTCGTAAATTTTTTGGAAATTTTATGTGATTTTTAACTAATTAAAATTAAGGTATTTCAAAATTAAATAAATTTAAATATTTTTATTAAATATTAAAATTTTATAAAAATAATATTTTTTGGGTGTAAAATAAAATATTAGACATAGGATAATTTTCTAGGAATTTATTGGACACCGGAACCATTTTTAAAGACCTAAAAACCAAGTTTAAATAAAACCAAAATAAACTGGGTTGAACCGGGCTCAAACCGGACTGAACCCGGTCCAACCGAACCGGACCAAACCTAACCCTAACGGGTCGGGTCCTACCCAACCCGACCCGACCCGCTTACCCCCTCACCCGCACGAACCCCCCCTCCCGCATTTTCCGGCGCCCTGTCCCGTCCCGCGGCTACGACCGTCATGACCCGCCTCCGCCCGCGGTTCCCGGCACCACGATCCCCCTCCGCCCTGCCTCGCTCGGCCCCTCTCCCTCTCCGCTGCCTTATAAACCCCCCCGGATCTCCCCGCCACTGCCAACACCAAGCCACCACCGCCACCGCCCTCGCCAGCCTCCACTCCGTCAGCCCCTTCTCCGCCACCCCCTCCGCCCTAAGGCTCCGCCGAGATCCCCGAGTTCCACCGCCAACATCCCAGCCACCTCCCGAGTCTCCCCGACTTCACCTCAATGAACCCCTGCGCCTCCCCGTCGACGAGCTCCGCCAGCACGCCGCCTCTAGCATCGGACTCCGCCGCCACGACGAGTAGTCGCGTAGAGCCGCCTCCGCCTTCCTCCGGCCGTGCCCCCGCCGGAACCCTAGCCGGCCGACCGAGCGTCGTGCCACCTCGCGAAACCCTGTGTTTTCAGCCTTCTTCGGAGCCCTGTTCAGGTGACTGTATCTCTCTCCTTGCTGCCCCATTTTCTGTTCCATCTGCTGTGATGCGAACCCTGCATGACCCTCTCGATACCTGTGCAACTCGCTCGATGTGTCGCGTCCTGTGGAGATCGCAAACTGCGACCCAAAATCAAGAAAATTAATACCCCATTTTTCCCGGAAATGAGTGTGCCCCGCTAAACGGGACGACTTGGTCATGTGCGGACTTCACCGAAAGGTGCACGCCGTTAATACGGACATGTAGAATTTTGCGAAAGTTGATTTGGATGTGCGTGCACACCGGAATCAACGCGTATCCGTCGATAACGTCCCATATCGGCCCCGTTCTGGAATTTGTTGTAACTTTGTGTACACACGTCGTATTAAAATAAAACTTGCACCATCGGACTCGTAGCAATACGCTGGTCCTGTGACCCAAGTTTGGTATAATTCTGAGAACGTTGACAAAATCGTGTATCGTGGGCCCCAAATCATGCAAATATCACTACAGCTAGCTCCAAATCGAGCGTCGGATAGTTCTTCTCATGAACTCTCAGCTGTCTCGATGCGTAGGCTATCACCTTGCCGTGTTACATCAGTACACATCCTAATCCGCTCCCAGACGCATCATTGTACACTACAAATCCTCCTGATCCAGAAGGTAGTGTCAAAATCGGTGCTGATGTCAGATGCTTCTTCAGTTCATCAAAAGCCGCCTGACACTCGTCGGTCCAGATAAACCCTTCGCCTTTACGCGTCAGTTGCGTCATAGGCGCAATAATCCTCGAGAAGTTTTCCACGAACCTCCGATAATATCCGACAAGTCCAAGGAAACTCCTAACCTCTGTAACTGATGTAGGGGTAGGCCATGTCTCAACTGCAACTATCTTCTCCGGGTCAACTGATAGTCCATCTTCGGTGATTACGTGCCCCAGAAATGGTACTCTACCCAGGCAGAACTCACATTTGCTGAGTTTGGCGTACAGCCTCTCATGTCTCATCGTCTCCAACACGATCCTGAGATGACTCTCATGCTCCTCCTGGCTCTTGGAATATACCAAGACGTCGTCTATAAATATCACCACGAACTTATCTAAGTACTGGTGGAAGACATTGTTCACCAAACACATAAATACTGCTGGCGCGTTGGTTAAATCAAACGGTATGACTAGAAACTCATAGTGTCCATATTTCGTCCGAAAAGCCATTTTTGGAATGTCCTCTCTCCGTACCTTAATCTGATGATAGCCTGATCTGAGATCGATCTTTGAGAATACATATGCGCCACTAAGCTAATCAAATAAATCATCGATGCGCGGCATATGGTACTTGTTCTTTATCGTTACAGCCCTTAACGCCCTGTAATCGTTATGCCACGTACCGTCCCGTCTTTCTTTGGTACACTAAGATGGGTACTCCCCATAGAGAAACACTAGCCCGACTGAATCCCTTGTCTAAGAGATCCTCTACTATGGACCTTCAACTCAACCAACTCTATCGGTGCTAGTCTGAAGACGGGAACATAACCGGCTCAACTCTTGGAGTCAACTCTATAGCAAATTCTATCTCTCTGTCAGGTGGCAGGCCGAAAAGATTCTCTATAACCACATCCCCAAACTCTGATATAATGCGGGGGTACACTGGTTCACCTTCTGTAATGTGTGCCTCTAAGGTAGATGGGCCGCATGCTCCCGGGCTCTCTGGAAAAAAAAACTCAAACTCTGGGTAATCTGGTGGTCTAAAGATATAATGCACTACGTCGACAATCTAGTGTCGCGTGGTATTGGCTCAATCAACTCATGTTAGGACGGTATCATCGTCCAGACTTAACCTTAAAATAAATTCTCCTGTTCTGTTTACCACACTAATCCTCCAAAAGAAAAATTCCTTCTTGCCTAATGTATAATTTCTCTTCTCCTCAAAGTCTTCCCTAAAATTTTATTCCTCGGATTTCCTCTTTTCGTTATTTATCTCTCCAAGTTACGTAGTACAATATTGGTATCACTCAAGCACTTACTAGAATTCCTAGAATCAGATCATTATCTTTCAAGTGAGATCCTAAAATTTTATCTTCTCGAGTCCATAATATCATTCCTGGTGTTGCTATCATGTACAACCACTAGTTTCCAGCATCGGGCTATGCATTTCCTTAAATTATTCTAGGTCATGATCAACAATCCTTCCAGCTCTTAGTACTTCCAATATCACTGCTACCTCAAGCACGGGTAGGGTACTACTGGGTCCAACTCTCTGGCCAACCTTCCACACTAGTTCTAGAATCCAAAGAACCCATCAATCTATCCTGATAAGGTAACCACCTTCTCAGAGAAAGGTATACGAATTTTGTCTTCTGTCGTATGGTCTTCAAACTTCTTCTGGAGGGAAATCATCAGTCACAAGCATTCATCTTCCCGAACAATAGGGGACGAGAAACGGGGATAGCGATATTGACGAAAATTGAACGAAAGCAAATTGGAAGTCCAAGGGCGATATTCACATACAAGGGAGTTTTTAAAATCGATTATGGATTGAGATCCTATTCAACAATCATAATATCTATTTCCTAATTTGCAGGCTCGCTTGGCACAGTCAGGTGACCAAGACGATTTAATTCTGACCTGCATGGGCCATCACAAAAATATGTCACGCCCCAGTCCCAAAATACGTAGGACCAGGAATACGTGACACGCCAGCTACACATTCGACCAGACTCTGGTCTGACTCGAATGCGTATAAGCTGTATAATATAAAAAACATTATCTAGATATCCCATAAATGTAAACCTCTATGTCTCAATCCATAATGTACAGAAGTATACAAGAAAGAGCTATATGTGCTAAAGTCGGCCGCCCAATAACACACTAACTCGAATAGACTCGATAAGAAGTATGAGTCTATAGAAACTAGGCTACAACAGCAGATGAATAATCAATGTAAAAATAGCTATAATGCTGGTAGATATGATGTGAGTACCTGGTACCATGTCCGCAAGACATGCAACTCCAACAGCAACTCCAAATGCTCCGTAATTATCTATGCTGCAAAACTGGCAGGGAACCAGATCCTCAAAGGGACGTAACAAGGTATAAAAATACAGCATGCCAAGTAAACAGAAAGTACAAGTGCAACGACATGGTACTCTATCATAACCAAACAAGTGTGATACAGTTTAAAGACAATATTCGACGCGTGGGCTGTCCAAAATAAAATTGTAGCTCCGAACACAGAGACACACGGGGCATACCGTAGCTCCGAGAACAGAGTCACATGGGTGATACACTACTCTAGAATACAGTAAACTACATATACATATATAAGCGCATGCAGAGGAGCCCAAGCGTCTAGTAACTGTCTTCCCCTTCCCAAGCGGTCAACGATGGTGCGCTGAACCTGAACCTCTATCTAACAGTCTCGACACACAGAAGTAATCTCAACAGACGCGACCCTAAGGTCGTCCCAGTCTCTGGTCATGATGTCAGTATCATGATACAGGAATCTGGTACGATCACAATGTATGAGTGTGTCCTGGGGTGTCGATATACTCAGGTATGTACATCGAGGTACTATGAACATCTAACAATCATTCTAAGATATTACGACTAATGTCTACACCCGGTTGTGATCCGGACGCGAAGTATCGAACGTCAACATAAGTACGTGCACAATGTACATAAGGGAACAACAAATATCTGTAATCTGAAATACAGGGTAGCAAGGTACACTTGCCTGCGTGCGGCTGCTGATGTCGGGGTCCTGGTACCACGTCCAAGCCCTCAGGTCCCGCAATACCTAGAGATAAGATACAAACCGATAATCAATAATCTATTCCATGACAGACAGGGATGAGACACACATCTACACCTAAACTCAGTCTCAACTACGACTCACAGGGACAAGGCACTAGGGGGGAGTTTGACCACAGTTGACTATCGGTATGATAGTCAAAACATCTAGTCATCAGTACCACATCATAAAGCCATCCTCAAAACACAATTAATGATTATTAACCCTTCGTTCCATTCACGAAGTACTACTCTAATTTAACCCATCATTAATTTTCAGTCCCCAAATTACCGATCAATGGTTTTATACTTCTCACTGGTTCACAATCAAACACGCGCTCCTCAGTGTTCCTCAATGTTCAAAATATCAGAATCTTAATTCTCAATAATTTAATCTTCATTAATTGATATAGCATCCTTTCCACCATGTGTAGTATTCATAACATCTCGTCAAATCAAATTCCAAACCTCCATGCAAATCATTTAAATTCATTTTAATTTATGTAAACATAAACCCTAACCTACATTTAACCCTATTCTCAAGTCATTATAATCAACATTAACTTTAATCATCATTAGCCTTAATCAATATTAACCTTAATCACATAGTTCAAGTACTATACTATACTAACCATATATATATACCAACATTTATTAAACACAACCCTAGCTATGTACACAAAACCATGTATATAACAATAACCCTAGCTAACACAGCACAATATATAACAATATAGGGATAGGGGGAAATATACCTAGGCGGCCGGAGCGAGGTGGTGGTAGTGATCTCGCGGTGGTGGTGGTGATGGAAGCTAATGGTAGTGGTGGTGGTGATAGGACCGGACAAGGAGGAGATGGGGAAGTCGGCCGAGCAAGGTGGTGTTGCCCAGATGGGGGAGCTCCGAAGTCGGAGGAGGTCGGATGGGCGGACGGGAAGGCGCACAGTCGCTGTGGGGGGATGGCTGCACCGTGGAGAACGTCGGAGAAGAAGATTCAAGGGGGTGGCTACACAGCCGGAGCTGCACGGGGGAGTGCACCGCCGCAGTCGGGGAGCTGCCGTTGGCAGTAGGCGGGTCAGGGCCGGATGAGGAAGACCGCACGGTGGAGACTGCACAATATCGCCGGACTGGATTGCATAGTGGGCCGGAGAAGCTGCTCAGGCCGGAGCAATCAGCCGGGCCAGAGTCGAGTGCAACAGGCCGGAGTCAGCTCCCAGGAAGAAGAAAGGATGAAGAAGAAGAAGAAGAAGAATGGAAGAAGAAGAAAAATATATGGAGAATAATATGGAAGAGGGAGGAGAGAGAGGGAGAGGGGTTTTTTCAATACCTAGGGATTAGGGCCGGCTTTGGGAGTAGTGAGGGTGATGTTGATGTTTTATAGGGGGGTGTGAGGGATGTGTGGTGGGGATGTTCCCATTTAAATTGGATGGCTAGGATTTAACATGAAGACTTGGTTTCTTCATGCAAAGGAAGGGGGAAGGAAATGTTGACTACGGTCAACAATTGGTAACCTCTCCATTTGGTCTTGGCCAATGAGGTGAGGACACCTAAAATCAATAAATTGCAACTAAGCCCCTTAAATTCGAGAAATTGCACGAATACATAAAATGATGCAAAACTTGTGGAGAAAATTATGTTTGGTAATTTGCATGGTGAGGGGGTGTTGTGTGTGTGGCATGGGTTTAATTAAATATGCATTTGGATTAATTGGGGATTAAAATAGGATTAGGCAAAATTGGTATCCTCGATTTATATAGGATTTAAGTGTCCCGCATTTTAAATTAAATGGGGGCACTTGGGGTCAAAATTCAAAAATGACACAAAGGTCAAAAATGGTGGGGGCTTGGAGTCAGTCTTGGACCCTTTAGTTGGTCCGGCTCAACGGGTTAAGTTGGTATCTCAAAATTGAGGGTAACGACACAGGTGTCCGACACAGAATTAAATATGGATTTTAGGATACGGGAAGTTGTGCAATTAATTTAGGGCATAACGTATTTGATTTTTGTGTGACGAAAAAGTCCAGTGCCTAAATTGGCGAGTCAAGTCAGAAGTACAATAGTCCGATGGAATTCATGGGCTGATAATGGGCTTCGAATAATTAAACATGATAGGGCACGCCAAGGGTTTAATTTAAATAAAATAACAGACAACACTACTCTAAACCTCAACATCTGCTGCTAATCCAAAATTTTCCAAATCCAAACCTGACTATTTATAGAATTAATCGAGGGGGTATACATACATATATACTCTTGATATAAATATTCAACCTCGGACCGTGTGACATTGCTTAGCGTCTGAATAACATTCGGGTGTCGACGTCGTACGTGGAGTCGGGTAACGTCACTAGAGATTGATATCGCGACACTTTGTATATTTTCGTGCTTGTATTATCAAGTACGTCATACCTCAGGACACTTGACACTATTTATGTGCCAGAATCTTCTGAGTTATTCATGGTAATTCTGTATAGGCTACAGGACTTGTGACGTAGATATTACATATGCTTAGCTATCATTATGACTCGCTGCATCAGTTAGAGGTCATGATCTTGCGTGACATGGACATGAGACATCGTGAACATGAGACGTGTGATTACATTGGGTGGGGAGAGACTTACCATATGAAAGGCTGATTATATTATATATATATATAGTTATCTGGAGGTGCCTTAGACTCTGACACAGAGCTTTGGCACATGTACTGGCCCTTCAAGAAAATGCTGCTATGGGTTTCCCTGACACAGAGCCTATAGTTGTCTCAGCCTGAGTATGATTAATGCTCTCACTTGCATATCACATAGCTGGTTACATAGTTTACCCTCTTGTTTTATTTATTATTGTACTACATTTATTTTGGCTTGAGTTATTCTTGTACCTTGCTATGTCCCCTGAGGACCTGGATCCGGATTGTGTCCCCAGGTATAGCCGAGGAGATCTATCCCGAGGTTACGGGACAGGAGCATACATTAGAGCAGTACCAGAACCCGAGGACCAGATCGTGCCAGAGGACTTCTCCTGAGTACTTGCTTTATCTATACTCAGTTATTTCTCTTATTTCCTGTCTATTGCATTGATGTATCAGACTTATTCTCGGGTTGTTCCCCGAGACACTTTATTAAGACATGTTAGATTATATTTATTTGCATTTATTCTGGCATTTGATATGTGATTATCTTTTGTGGATGAGATTAGAATAGACTGTGACTTATATCGTAGACCTATTTATTATTGTTACAGCTTAAGTACACCCTGATGGGTCCATTAAATTGGGTTTGCCCATCGGTGTGTGCTGCTGGCCATTGCCACGTGTCCAGTCTCTCAATATTTTGGGACTGGGGCGAGACAGCCAGTTGGGGGGGGGGGAGGGGAGTGGGAGAGAGGTATTGTTGAAATTTATTTCCAGGATATCATGTTGTTGATTAAAAAAGTTTTGGGTGTCAAGTTGAAAAAATGAATAGTTGAGTGTATCAAGTTGCAAATAAGCCAAATTTTTTTATTGATGTAAGTCTTTAAGGCCTAAATAAAGGAAATTAATTATTTACTCTTTCCTTTCCTTTGATAAATTGCAATTCTTATCAAATTGTTTTTGGAAATTGTAATTGCCAAAGAGGCTTTTACAATATTTTTGAATTTTCAAAGTAGGTTATCAAAGCTACCCCTAATTTATTACAGTTTTAAAAAATAAAATGTATACCTCCCCTTATAAATTAAGGATAATTTTGGTAATCCACTTTTAAAATTCGTAGACAAAAATTTTCTAGGCAATTACAGTTCCCTTTTTTCTTTTTTGTTTTGGAAATGCCAAAAAAATGGAAGAAAAAATGAATCCTTGAGGTGGAAAAGTAAATCCTTGGGATGGTCGAAGGAACCATTTCTCCCATATTTTTCTTTCTTTCGAAAATCATATTTCTTTCATATTATTTTTCTTTTCTATCCAAACATAAGAAATGAATGGATTTCCTTTCCCAATGCATTTATTCCGTGAACCAGAGATACAAACGTAGCCTAAAAGTTTGTTGTAGTTGCAGCATTCCGACTATCGTTCTAGTTGTTGTCATGTCCCCAGTCCCAAAATACACTGGACTAGCCACGTGACAATAGCCAACTAGTACGACTTCGAAGGGTTTCCCAATTTAATGGACCGGTCGAAGCGTACTTACCATGTTCAGAATCCGATACAATATCCAAAAAAAATCCATAATAACATGCATCCACCACTCTCTCTAAATAATACTATGATCTAGAGAATAAAAAAACATCTACGAAAGAGTAATGAAGAAGGCATCATATAACAATACCTAAAATTCTAAGAATATCTTCAATAATCCTATGGCCGTAACTCAGCAATAACCTGGAAAGAAACCAAATCCTCAAAGGGATATAACAAGATACATAATATACATGTTGTAATGATAAGACTTTAAATATCATGCAAGAACTAAAACTGATAATCATAACTCATGTAAGAAACCAACTGATGACTAAGATTCCTCTGGAACCAAACTACGTGAAATGCACTTGAGGACCAAGTTTGACGTATGGACGGAATAGGCTGAATAGAAACTGACATAGTGCATGGCTAGAGGCCCATCAATTCAATTTGCTTTTTTCCTTTCCGTTAGGAGATTGTAATTTTCGTTAATTTTGTTTCCTGTGTTTGTGTTTGGAAAGGTTAGGAGAATTGGAAGAGAGTGAATCCCTAGGGTGTGAAAGTAAATCCTTGTGGGTAGGTAGGGGAACATTTCCTACTTATTTTCCTTTTCTTTAGGAATCATTTTGCTTTCTTACTATTTTTCTTTGGAATCTAAGCAAAGTAATGACATTCTTTTTCCATGGTCCTGATTCCGAAAACCAAACTTGGCCTTAGTAATGGTCTTTAGATAATCCAAAATAGAATATATTACCTACAAAAATGCTATTTGTCACCCAAAATATTTGGATGATGCCATCTCTCATTATGTGACAGCTGACATGGCATATGAAATGACAAATATTAACATTAAAATTTTGGGTGATTAATTTTTTCGGTTAAAAATTGCCATATCAGCTATAACATGGCATCATTCAAATTTTTTGGGAGACATAGCAATATTTATCTCCAAAAAAATTTGGGTGATGCCATCTCCCATTATGTGGCATCTGATATTACAGTTTTTAACCCAAAAAGTTAATCACCCAAAACTTTTAATGTTAATATTAATGTTAATGTTAATGTTAATGTTAATATTAATATTAATGTTAATATTGATGTTAATTCTAATTTTAATATTAATGTTAATTTTAATTTTAAGTTTAATTTTAATGTTAATGTTAATGTTAATTTAAATTTTAATGTTAATTTTAATGTTAAAATTGTTATGTCAGTTGCCATGTCAACTGTCATATAATGGGAGATGGCATCACCCAAAAAATTTGGGTGACAAATAACATTTTTATATTACCTAGGTTTACTAAGTAAAGACTTATCTTTTATTTTATTTTTCTTAATTTCATGTCTGAATTATGATTATATTTTGAAAACTCTAACATTAATATTTAGATGTAGCTATTTTATTTTTATGTTCGGACTAAAAAGTAAAAAATTCTTCACTCTGGTTAGACTTCGACCCTCCCAACGTTAGATGACATGTTCTGCCACTAATCCTCTTATTAGTTCATAACGTGCACGTGCATTGCACTTGAGTAAAAATATTATTTAAAATTTTAAATATGAAATTATTATAAATTTGCTAGAAATCAAACTCAAGCAATCAAGAAAAATATCTCCCACATTAACAACTTGAGTTAGAATTGTTTAGTTATAAATAAATAAATAATATTAGGTAGTTAAAAGTTAATTATTTTAAAAAATTAGTTCATGGATTATTTACATATGGCTTAGACGGCTCAATTTGAACCGTTTCCAAGTCTCATTATAATTAAAGAGATTTATTTCATGCAATAATTTATTGTGAATTTTTTTCGAATATTGTTAGTTTGGCATAAAATCCTAAAATAAACTAAAAGTAGTTTCTTAAATTACAATATTAAATGTTAATTGCATAACACCGTTTTACAATTACTACAATAATAGTATGACAGTTAAAAAATATTTTGTCTTATTTTCAACTTGATACCCTCAAATTTTCTTATTTTTTAAATTGATAACCTAAATTTTTTACTCAACAACTTATAACATTAACTATAAAATATTTTCAACTTCATACCCTAATTGGCGCTCTCTCTCTCTCTCTCTCTCTCTCTCTCTCTCTCTCTCTCTCCCCGGTAGTGACGATGGTGACAAATCCCATGCTAATAGGAGGGGCGGGGGTGGGCAATAGTGGGAGGGGTGGCGGGAGGGGTCAGCGCTATGGAAGAGGGTAGTCAGGGGGGAGGGGTGGGGAGGGGCAGTCAGGGGGGAGGGGTATTTTTGAATTTTTTTTCCAGGATATCAAGTTGCTGATTAAAAAAGTTTAGGATATCAAGTTGAAAAAATGAATAGTTGAGGGTATCAAGTTGCAAATAAGCCAAATATTTTTATTGATGTAAGTCCTTAAGGCCTAAATAAAGGAAATCAATTATTTACTCTTTCCTTTCCTTTGATAAATTGCAATTCCTATCCAAAAAAATTTGGAAATTGTAATGGACAAAGAGGCTTTTACTATATTTTTGAATTTTCAAGATGGGTTATCAAAACTATCTTTAATTTATTACAGTTTTTAAAAATAAAATTTATACCCCCTTATAAATTAAGGATAATTTTGGTAATCCACTTTTAAAATCCGTAGACAAAAGTTTTCTTGGCAGTTACAGTTACTTTTTTTTTCTTTTGGAAATGCCAAAAAAAATAGAAGAAAAAATGAATAATTGAGGTGGATTAGCCACGTTACAATGGCCAGCTAGTACGACTTCGAAGGGTTTTCCCATTTAATGGACCGGTTGAAGCGTACTTACCATGTTCAGAATCCGATACAATATCCAAAAATCCATAACAACATTCATCCACCACTCTATCTAAATAATACTATGATCTAAAGAATATACAAACATCTACGGAAGAGTAATAAAGAAGGCATCATATAAAAAAAACCTAAAATTCCAAGAATATTCCCAATAATCATATGGCAGTAACTCAACAATAACCTGAAAGGAAACCAGATCCACAGAGGGACATAGCAAGATACATAATATACATGTTGTAATGATACACTATAAATATCATGCAAGAACTAAAACTGATAATCATAACTCATGTAAGAAACCAACTGATGACTAAGACACCTCTGGAACAAAAATACGTAAAATGCACTTGAGGACCAAGTTCGATGTATAGGCGGGATAGGCTGAATATGAACTGACATAGTGCATGGTTGGAGGCCCATCATATGCTGACATATATCATCAATCGACATATTGCTCGTGTGAGACCCATCTCACTATTTTAGTATTATTATATTTTATCTGGTATATCTGTGTTATAGCTATATATTGCTTCCCGTGTAATTTATGGATTTTTTAGCTGCTTTCATGTAATTTCTAGAAGTGTGTATAGTGCTAGTCACCCTTTGATATATATATATATATATATATATATATATATATATATATATATATATTTCCTTCCCTTTCTCTCTTCTACTCATTCTTCTTCATTTCTTTCTCTTTCTTTATGTTCTTCTCCCTCTCCTATCCTTGGCCGAACCCTAGCCCCAACCGTGAGCTTGCCTTGGGTAGTAGTGGTAGTAGTTTAGGAGTGGGTTTAGGCAAGTACATCTTGCCAATGTAAAAGAACTTGCTATATCGCACTTATTTAGTTTTCTTGCATTTTCTTGCTCTATATTGTTCTCTATGAGTTTCTCTACATGTTTACTTCTTGGTATTTTCGGTTTTGATGTCTTGGTTGGAGTAGATCTAAGTTTCCAGTTTGTAGCTTCCATGAGTTTACTTGGTTTTGATCCAGTAAAACTTATTGTTTTCGAAAACTATTAGTTCCATATTGATGAGCACTTGATTTCTAGTGTTTTTGAGCTTTACGTTGCTGGATTCGGATTGGAAATGAGGATTTCATGGGGAATACAACTTTTCAGACTTGGAGCTTTTTTATGGCTGAAATTTGCTGTTCTGGGATGAAGGAGTTCCATGCGCCCTGCTTGGCATGCAACCTGGACTCCTCGCTCCAAGTCAGCATGCGACCATCTTGTGGGAAGCATGACTGAATCTGCGCATGCGTCCTTTGACTAAATACGTGGAACTTGAACGAATGGAATTTTTCTAAGTTCAAAAGATTTTATAAGGCCAAGAGGAGCATTCGACTGAGTCATCCATGCGTCAGCGTCTCATGCGCCTCTTCCTTGATTAAAGCGCATGACTGAACCGACCTTGGCACGACTTTCCATGATTTTATCTTTTCTCTCTGACTCCCTGTCTTGACCAGTCCTATCGGTCACTTCTCTGACATGGCCGGTCACATTAGTCACTTTCTTGACCTTGCATTTATTGCCCATCACTAAGCACTTTAACCGAGGAGTGGACTTTACATCTCTCATGCGGCCAGCTTGCTCCATGCGCCTATCATTTTCATGCGACCAACTCTTCCATGCCACCATTTCCATGCGTCTATTATTCTCATGCGACCAACTCTTCCATGCGGCCATATCCATGCGCTTGTTAACTCATGCTCCTATGACACCTGTAGTAATTTAACTTCTTTTAACATATTTCTTGTTTAGTCTATTATGCTTGATTTTTATGCATGCAATCTTTCTCTAAACTGCTTATAACCTGATTGTGACAACCTGCCAGAACCTGAAATTTTCTGAACATGGATTGTATCGACACTGTTAATCTGAACTCCGACACCTAACATGTACTGATATTACTGATAGTGGCTTGACGAATCGCACTCCTGACATGCTAGAAATTCCTGAACTGTAATGCTTAAATTGATAAAATAAACTCTCGTTGTTGATTTGTTTATTCCTGTCCTGAATGTACTTGTCAAGCTACTATCTTGTCCTATCCTACATCATGTCTAAGGCAAATTTTTGAGCATCACGGTCAGTAATTCTTAATAATTGCCCAGGATAACAACTAGAATAATATATTAGAAGCATCTAGAGAGATTTTTTAGCTACATGCAATCTCGGTATCCTAGTAACACCTGATGGATTTGGAACTCTTCGTCGTGAGGGGCACACTTCCAGCACGCCGTCGAGTATTGCATATCCCTGTAAAATACTATACCTGATATAATCTATTCTATGTATCCTTACGCCTGGATAACCAAAATAGTCTGCAGGACATGTGGCTGCATGGAATCTCAAATTGGATGTGTTAGTAAATAGGACTGTGATCACCCTAGTTAGCTAATAATAGCAAGCTGTTGGACATGATTTGCCGTGATTGCTTGATTTCCAATCTAGTCTAGTCTCATCCTGATTTATTTTCAACAACTGATCCTGAGAACAGTAATTGAAGCCTGACTCAAGATATCCCTGTTTAATACTCCAGAGCATGTTTAACAATTAATTTTACTTGTTGTACTTATTTAAATATTTCTTACGCTATTTCTTACTAATTTGTCTATATGCTGATTTTAGTTCATAAGTTGGATCCTTTGTGGTACTTGTTGTTTGGGGTCTGACCCCACTGTTTTGTATAGCCAACTTTTGGAGCAGAATCGTAGGATCTCCCATTTTTCTCGCCTCAAGATGGTGAACACTAGGAGCACCCGAGGACATGAGCGAGTTTCTTCTTGATCACCCACTTGATCTTGTACCTATTACTTTTGAGGCATTTAGCCACCGAGCACGTATTTAGCTCGTGTTATAGAACTTGATATTCTAGCCTGCTGGCCTATATATAAAGCGTAATATAGACAATAGCTAGAGCTGATCATGTAATATTGCACTCTTGCTAGTTCTTCATTTTGTAACTAGCTTCATGAGCATCTGTATATATATAGTTTGGGACACCTTACTATTATATGTTTGGTGATCGTATACCTTGTAACATATTATTTGCTTGAGATTGAGACACCTAGGATTCTTGACCCAGGATTTCCTGATGGATTGTAGACTAAACCCTCACATGTCTAGACATCCGTGATTGTATCTCGGGGTATGGACTACTCTGGTATACGTAGCTGACTTTGTTTGCCCCCGCTCTCTAGTATTCTGGTTCTGGGGTATGACACGGTTTAAGTGGTGGCCCATGCATGTCTAAAAATTCAGAAGTGGGGGGGGGGGATTACTGATATTTAGATGTCTCAGTCATGCTACCCCTTGATCTCCTCTAAGTGTCGAATTTATATCCCTGAAATCTTGATTCAACATCTGCTTTCATGTGTCCTCTATCTTTCAGGGACACTGTTCCTGGTCCTTTCGATCATCCAGCCCGAGTTCCTCTAGTAGCAGGACAACATATAGATGCCCAGCAAACCCTTGAGGTTCAGCCTTAGCATTCCGGGGTCGGGTCCAAAACAGCTTAAGATGAGGAACCTCAGATCCAGCCAGTACCTCCTATGCAACCAATACCCGATGTAGGAGGGGACATCATTGTGCTTATTGATATCCTTCAGGAATTATTGGCATCGCAAGGACGTACTCATTCATTCAGTACAAGGGACTTTGGAAAGAGGCAGGCATCGTGCTAACAACTTGGCAAACAACTTCAAGCGCCTCCAAACCTCATATTTCTATGACATCGAGGATGCGATTGCATTAGACGCTTGTCTTCAGGACACAGAAGCTATCCTAGAGGTAGTTGGAGTACTGGTTAGAGAGCAAGTATCGGTAGTACGAATATAATTGCTAGACTTGGCCCGAGACTAGTGGACAACACAGATACTTTTACTAATAGTACCCATCCCTTGGGCTGTCTTCAGTGAAAGATTTTAGACTAGATATTTTGATGCAGTATCGCATTATGACTTGCAGCAAAGGTTTAACATCTTGAAGCAGATGGGCATGACTATCGACGGTTATGCGGTAGAGTTCTGCAGACTTAGTCGGTTTGCTCCCACCTTAGTGGCAACCGAATTAGATCGAGCATGAAGGTTCCAGCATGGACTTCACCTAGAGATCATATTGGTAGTGGAATAACATGAGTTCTAGACTTTTGATGTTGTGTTAAGAGCAGCAAGGAGACATGAGTATACCTTCCAGAGAATTATGGACAGGACTGGGGGACAAAAGAGGACCCACACATCAGGAGGTTCTTACTCACAGTCTTCAGCACTAGCTTTGGCGGTTAGGGCTTTAACCATTGGATCTCTGAGGAGGCCAGTTTTGACAGCCTCAGTACAACAAACAGTGCTGACCCGACCTTAGTAGCAAATGCCATCTTCTTCAGCAGGGTGTTCCCATTGTGGAAAGCCTGGGCACATATTTTCTGAATATCGCAGAGCACAAGGGTTGTGCTTAGCTTGTGGATCTCCAGGCCACAGAGTAGGATCTTGCCCACACAGTGTCACGCCCCGGTCCCATAAGTGCCGATCATCCTCGCTTGGTCCCTATAGAACCAATCGTCCTCGCTTGGGCACGATGTCGTGCAAGGCTAAGTTACGCTTGCACCAGGCATAGTACCTGCACAAGACACAAGTCAGATAAAAATATACATATATAAGCACGGAATATAAATACAGAGAACCAAAGTTGAGCATATTTGATAGGAACACAAAATACTTTCTTTATTGAATACTTGAAGATTGGATTACAAAGTACTTGCTTGGCTGAGTTACAAAATATTCTATAGATGGCTTAAACCACTTTTTACAAACCCAAAACTAGCCACAACGCCCATACATTATATCATTTTAGTAGGACCAAAAAATTAAAATAACTAGCAGAAGAAGAGCTTGCACACAGGAGATGAAAGCTAAGGAAGCAGCACGAGCACGGTTCCGCTGGATGGATTTGCTAGTACTGGTTCAAAATGTTCGTCAAGCTCTCGCTACCAGAACCTGAAGATTTTTCCACAAACGTGGGTCAGTACTACAATATGTACTGGTGAGTGACCATGGCCAAACTCACCTAGAAAAATCCACATTAAGTAAATATGTGAATCTAGCATTATTCGGTGATCTTTCTAGTTGTCTAGTTTTACTTAACAATTCATGCAAGAAAACATAAACAATAAATAGACTATGCATATGATAAATCTAACCCACGGTCGAGCGGTTATCCCTGCAGCAGAGACACAAGTTAGAAACAATTTGCATATATATATATATATATATATATATATATAATTCATGCATCTGTGTTGGCATCAAGTGTCAAGTGTGCATAGCAGGTAACTTATCATGCGACCTAACTACATGATGGTCCATGGGAAACCCATGCTATATAGACATGAACACACCCTGATTGCGAGGACTTCATTGCCTCAAGGTGTTCCTCTGATCCCACCCCTAGGGCGAACGATCCCCAATGCCCCGGGAACCGTTCGTAGGATTACCCTTGTGCACAAGTTGTCTAAAGACCGATGCATGGTTTGCAGCTCTATCATATAAACTCTTACTATATATGTAAAATCCCTAATCCTAAAAACCGTATTAACCTTTTAACTAATTATTTAATTTAATTACAGTAATTAGTGGCTAATTAGAGGAAATAGATTTTTTAAAATTTTATTTCAGGTGTTTGTGCATTTAGGGGATTTATGGAGCAATTATAAATTTTTCCTAATTTATTCCATGTAGGGGACCTATTAGACAGTTGGTAGATTAATTGTATGCACTAAAATAAATTTCTAGAATTTTATATATATATATATATATATGTATATATATATTTAATGCTTATTAATTAGAAAAGAAATAGAAAATAAAAGAAATTAGAAAAGAAATAGAAAAGAAAAGAAATAGAAAAGAAAAAGAATGAAAAAGAAATAGGAAAAAGAAAATGGATCAAAACCCAAACCCTAAACCCAATATCCTAAACTAACCCGCACCCATTAGAGGAAATCCCACTCAGCAGCGGCTAAACCCAGCTGCTTCACCGCGAGGACTTTTCTCCCCCCCTTTCTTTCATCTACATCTATATATGTTACTCTATTCCTAAACCCTAACCCTAAATGCCAACCCCTACTTCTCGACACCACCGCCGCGCCGCCACCGACCACCAGAGCCGCCGCCGTCCGCCGGCATAGCAACACCGCCAACCGCACGCCGCGCGCGCACGAGACAACGAACACAACATCTTACCCCTGTTCACAACTCGATTCTTGCGCCCTCGCTCGACCAAACTCGACCCCGTCTTCACCGGTACGTTCACGACTTAACCCCATTCAATATCTGTGCATTAGATGACCCCGAAAAGCGTGTAAACCTAGGCAAAAATAGAGACCAAGTTGACAGAAAACGACAACTTTTGGGTATCGTAAAAAACTGTGGTAACTACCTATGTTCACGGATTCATATCTTCCACCACAGAGATCCGAATTCAGTTTTTCTTTTTGGTATGCGAAGACCACTTAACCTAGTTTATTTTCTGTCAAATACAATAATTTATTAACTGCTGTGTGTAGAATTAAATTTGTTAGAAAATCCCGAAAACATATTTTTTTCTAAATTCCAGAAATTACGATACGGAGCGCACCCCGCCAAACGGGACCGCCCCGTCGTGTACCAAGTGTACCAAAATGTGCGCACAGTATACCCGAACGTGTGGGTTTTGCGAAAACTGATTTGGACGCGTGTGCGCGTCGAAATCAGCCCGTATCGGCCGAAAATCTCCCGTGTCGCAACTTTTATAAAAGCCCTGCACATTTAGTGCACGCTCGTCATTGCGACGAAAATTGCGCCACTGGACTCGTGGTATCGCGCTGGTCCAGTGACCCCATTTTTACGCAATTCTGAGACAGTTGACCAAGTCGCCAATTAGCGGGCCCCTGTTGACTTTTTGGGCAAAATTGTGTTCGGCTCACCGAAATCCATATTTGGACATACCGTTGAGTTCGTACTGACATTTAGAATTAGTTTGACCTATAATTTGTCCCATTTAGAGACCATTACCCTTGGCACGCTTTTCGGTGCAAAATGGCCCACATGCGGAGCCCGCTTTGATCCAAAATTACCGTTTTGCCCCTGTGTCAAAATTGGACGAAAGGGTAGTGTTTTCTAGCTATTTTACTTATTCTGGTAACGTTGGTGATATTTATTTCAGCATCCGGAGATGTTCATTCTGAGGCCATAGTTTCTGACTCTTGGTGTTTGACATCTAGACGTTACATTTTCCAGCTCTCTTGTCAGGCAAGTATACCTTGCCATTGTACTGTTATTCTTATTCCATATGTTGCATGCATCTTTATTTTCTGTCTTTAGTTCATATATTTTAACTATTATATAAAATGCGCACGACGGTGACGTCGTGATTATTTTTATTATGTATATGCATAGACCTTGTTTATGAGACCACCCCATATCATGAAGCATCATTAGGTTTCATTTAGCCGTGACACATTTTTACACGAGTTGTGAGTCTCATATAGATCACGGACTTACGTATTGACTGATCATCGGTACATGTGGGACGCACGTTAGGGATAACTGCTGATAGAAACTTTGTATGCTAGAAGACTTAGCAGTTATTAGTAGTCCAGGAACATAGTCTATTATAGTACGGTGGTCCAATCCTTGTCCTTGTTTGGTTGCAGGGTTGGGCTATTGTACTAAAGATAGGCTATGAACCAAATCATGTCATGGATGTGACATGCTTAGAGCATGGGGTGGAGAGAACAACAAGTACCGCATTTGGGCTGCTTTGCACTTTCCTTATTGTAACCCGGAAGCTCAGCTGGAGATACGGCATCCTCTGCCGTTCAAAAGATGGTATGCTTTGTAGTCCCCTGATTCTCCGAGAGAATCATGCCAATCCCATTTATGGCCAGATAGCCCACTTATTGGAAAGTTATTCTCAAACTAATTCACTTAGACGGTTAGGCGACCCATTGGATATTTATTTCAGTACTTTATTGGCATACTTTTATGTATCTTGTTATGTCCCTCTAAGGACCTGGCCCCTTCCAGGTGTAGATATTCTTGAGTATTCGCAGGAGCGCAGATCCGAAATTATTGCTTATATTTGAGGAGGTCTTCCCTTCGAGCCTCGTGATTATTGGTGATGTACTTATGTTATATTTGCCTTTATATTCTAGTTTGGCAGTGGATTTGTTTCCATCCGACTATTTTCTTTAGATACTTTATATTGAGATCTAGTTTCATAGATATTGGTTGATTATTTATATATAATTCTGTGGATGAGATTTAGATTGTACCCTGTGACTTGTGATAGATTTATACCACTTGTGGATTTGATATTCATATTACAGCGTATGTATGGGTTTTGGTTTCCATATATTGGAGTTTCCATATCCATGCGGCTGGCATGCTTAGGTGTCCTAGTCCTACGTATTTTGGGACTGGAGCGTGACATATTTTTAGTGGTGGCCCATGCAAGTCGAGAGCATATTGTCTCAGTTACGTTACTGTACCGAGCAAGCCTACAAATAGGATTATAATATAGGATCTCATCCACTATTGACTATGACTCGCATTCTTCCAATCTATTTTATTTAAATAGTTGCATCCTGCTTGATTCATGTACTTCCCTAATAGTTCTTTGAGTATAGCCCCTTCCTAGAATATAGAACTCCCTGTTGTTAGATAATAAGTCGGGTAACCTTCCTATTAAGAGTACAACTAGAGTGTTCACACACCACTAAGTTTAGAATATCTAGTGAACCCTAGAATTCCTTATCTATAGATTGGTTTACCGTTACCCCTTGATGTATTATGAAGACTTGAGAGTAGTATAGACACTACTAGAGTTAGTTAGAAGTTTTACCATAATGTTTGAACCTAGTATTGAGGAACTAGTAGAAAACCAAAATTGAATATTAGGACTGAACCTAACCTTCATAGTTAGATAGTATTTGAGAACTATAAATTTAGATTCTTGTCTTGAGATTAGCAGACAGTACCTTAGAAAGCTAAGAGCAATGCATAGAATATTGTTTTGATCATACCTCAAACCCAGAGATTAGCGTAGCATCTTTCCTTAGGAAACCATGACATTATCAATAGCCTCTCTATTTTATTTCATGGCTAGTTCCTCTGAATCCTTAGCGTTCGCTAATTGTGCGATGGCTAAACTTACGTTCTTCTTTTCTTCATCTTTCGACTCGTGCCACCTGACACTTCTGATTGAAGACCGAGTATTTTATTCTATGTTAGGATATATAGTTTTCTAAGGTTATAGTTATAATCTTGAATTTTAAATTTCTGTGCTTGGTAGTTAGAACCTGATAGTTTGAGTTGTTCTTGTGGATTGCGACCTGATGATTACCCCTTAGTTTTTAAATTGCGTAACTTATACCATACCTCGACACAAGTTATATTCTATTTCACTTAAAGGCCAGTAACTTTTCCATTCTTAATGTTGACACCTTTATTCTATGAGCACTATGACTAAGACTTAAGATGACCAATACCTATATAATCCAATAGGAGACCCTAATAGATACCAAGATCTTTTCTCGTATACCCTAATAAGAGTTCTACTCTATTTACAAGTGCAAGGTTACCTTGTAAGAATTCCCTTTAAGACTGTCACAGTTTATTGTTTTAAGTTGAGTAGTATGCCTCACAACCTAGTAACACATAGTCCTCTTGACCCATTGATGAAGTATAACCGAATGGCACCAACTATATGCTACCATATGACAATAGTGTTTATCCAGACTGTAGAACTTGGAGGCCCATACCCTATTTTGGTCGACTAGCAACTTCGACAAGGAGTTAGTATAACAACTGTAGAGATTATAGAGTCTTATCTTCCTTGTGAACTTGAATTATTTTGTAACATCTCTCATCATAATCTAGCGTACTTATATTTTCTGTACTATCCTGACTTGTGCTGCTATTATAGCCTAGTTTTTACAAGCTTATTCTTTTATCGAGCTTGCTCATGACATATGTATTATTGGGTGCACACAATGATACAATTGTCTAATAAGAATCAGTATATTAGGGTCTAGCTAACCTTAGTACATTTGGTTCGCCCTTCGTAATATTTTACGTGGATTGAGATAAAAATTGACTTAGCTTCTTAGACGAATGTACTTGCCCTCTAGACATGTCTGAGCATGTCATATTGATTACATAACTGTACTGATATAAGCATGTGAATAGGAATAACCAAAATATGATTTTAATCCACAACTGCCTTGACAATTCCTATTAAATTTTTTTTTAAAATGCCTTGATCCCCATACTTCTATTCTATTACCTCCCCTTGAACTCTTTATTATTGTTTTCCGTCTTCTCTTATTTCGAAAAGATGAAATCTCGTGCTTGGTATAAGTTTGATAGATAGATAGTACTAGATATACCCCATAGGCCAACTGCTGTAGAAGCATGAAATATGCTGGGGAATTATACGCGTATTATACAGTCAAAACCCCCAACATGCATGAAGTCCGCGTAAAGCAGCGCTTCAAGGCTGTGTGGCGTAAAACATGGCTTCAGAACTGCTCGCATAAAACAGAGCTTCAGAGCTGTTTTGCGTATCATAGAGCTTCAGAGCTGCCCGCGTAAAGCAGCGCTTTAAGGCTGTTTTGGCATAAAAGGTTACTATACCCTCCGGGGTAAAATACGTTTGTTTTTAGAGCAACGTGAAGTTGTACGAGGAACTCTTCGTATTCCTCGCATGAATCTGTCCGACAGAACAGTGAACCTGACTCCTGATAAAAAGTACTACACGACGATCGAGAGGACGACTGTGATGATGATTTTGCACAAAGACCCAGACTGTCGTTTGGTGACATATTCTTGATACAAGTCATTTTTTACGCATTCAAAGAATACGCTGCCTATTCTACATGGGCAGAGACAAGTTTTTACGCTCAAGATGAGACAAAATCAGATGCCACGTCAAAAGCTATTTCTCGTACAGAGCTCGAGGCATATCTCGGCATTTAATGCACGAGATTGAGGCATATCTCTGCATTAAATGCACGAGATTTGGTTCTATCCTTTATAATTTTGTCATGACTGAGAGAGCTAAAACTAGGGCTAATACGCTTACATCACCATCCTTGTATTTTATGCCAACCAGGCTATTTTCAACTATAGGAGTACGCCGTATGCTATCTCCTCGAAATACGCCAACTCAGGCTATATTTGCAAAGGTACGCGATAAGGCTATTTGGCCTAGAATACGCTCAAGACCTCAGTCGGGGAGGATAATTGGCTATTTTTACGCTGGTTATTTATTATTCATGTAGCATCAAGTTTTACGTAGAACTTGACTTTTATGCCAATAAGACAGCGATTTGGCTTTTACGCCAACAAGACAGCTATTTGGCTTTTACGCCAACAAGACATCTATTTGGCTTTTACGCCAATAAGACAGCTATTTGACTTTTACGCCAACAAGACAGCTAATTTGGATTTTACGCCAACAGGACAGTTATTTAGCTTTTACGCCAACCATCTCTACGCGAGGGACAGTTACCTACGTGGCTTGCATGCCATGATCTTTGAGAAGCAGTTATACGCGTTACCTTATAATAGGACACGTGTCATACGCAGATTCAGAGGATCATTTGAACGTGGGTAGCAGTTATTATAACCGCCGCATAAAGATGCAACTCTCTTCACAGTTTAGCTTCTACGCCAACTGGACAGTTATTGTGACTGATCTCTATAAATAGAGACCCCTGGTCACAGGATCAAAGGGGTGGAGATCAAGACACAGAGAGACCGGAGGAGATCAACGGGGAGATCAACAGAGAGAGCACAGACAGAGAGTGTTGATTGACAACTTTGGCAACGAGAGTTCAATCCCACCTGCAATCTTTGAAGCTTCTTCTTCTTCTATAACACTTCTTCATCATCGTGTGGTCCAAGGGACAAAGTGATCGACCGCAGATCAGACTCCTATAGCAATTTATTTCCAGAATCATTTTTATTGTACTTAACATCCTCATATAGGACTAATTGTACTCTTTTTTTCTTGTTTGTAAACAAAGAAAGGGTTTCGTATAAACCTAGTTTCATTCTTTTGTTTATCATCAAACACAAGATGGCGACTCTGCTGGGGACTACTTTCTCATCTGACGAGAAAGTAATTGCTCAACACGATGCTGTATCCGTCAGATCGACGAAGAAGACTTTGGTCGTCCAATTCGACCAATCTGCCTATGAAGACATGCTTCGTGCAGGGGGTAGCTCTCGTTCCCCCTCTGTCTAGAACAACAGGAAGCTGCGTAAAGTTTGGATGCCTAAGACGTCCTCTACCCTTCCTGCAAGCTCTCATTCTCTGATCAACAAGGTTGGGACAACACAGCCTGCACGTCTTGTGTGTAAAAATATGTCTCCCATCTGTGACGTGGTAGATAAGACTTCTGGCAATGACTCAGTGCCAACCCAGAAGTCTCAGACGTGCTCTGCGCGTAAAACTTCATCTTCCGTCTGTGACGTAGCAAACAAAACTTCTGGCAATGCCTCAGTGCCAACCCAGAAGTCTCAGACGCGCTCTGCGCGTAAAACTTCGTCTCCCGTCTATGACGTGGCAGACAAAACTTCTGGCAATGCCTCAGTGCCAACCCAGAAGTCTCAGACGCGCCCTGCGTGTAAAACTTTGTCTCCCGTCTGTGATGTGGCAAATAAAATTTCTGACAAGACCTCAGTACCAATTCAGAAATTTCAAACGCGCCCTGCGCGTAAAAATACATCTCCCATCTATGATGAGGCAGATGGTCCCTTTGATCACATCAAGGAAAAACAAGTGGCGAGTTTCCCAACCTCTAGGCTTGTACGCCCACAAAAGAAGAAATTGCCCACTCTTCAGATTACGCGTGACGCTGGAGGCCGCTTGAGGACTATCCCTGTTTTACGCGAACCTGTGCAAAACTCCAAATTATGCTAGGATAAGTCTGTACGCATAAAGAAGACCCATTTTTCGGGAAAATACGCTCCTCAGACGGATAATGGGTCATATGCTACTCACATGGGTGAACTGCTGTATTCCTATTGCAGGGAAAGGGTTATAATTCCTAATCTACACATTCCCACTGATGTAAAAAGACAGAATAAGCCTTCTTCTTCTTCTTCTTCTGTTAATCCCCCTGATTTGCGTGATTTCTTGATCCAGAAATGCAAAGACAGGGGTCAAAATCAAGATTTGGTGCCCCTAACTACCAAGCATGGGGAGATCATGTGGGAAGTAGCGTCAACATCTAATATCGTCATGACATATGGGCCACATAAAGAATTTGTTTTTATTGTTCCACCGACTCGCAACGATCAACGTTAAATAACCTTCGATCGAATGTGGAATAGACCGATTGTACAAGAAGAATCTCACGAGTCTGATGTTGGAAAAATACAAATCCATAGATATAGCCCACAGGCTTTAAAGATTATGCAAAATATGGGTTATGATTTGAAGTTGAAGCAAGGCCTCAATTATGGAAAAGGCAGACGAATACCGTTGCATGGTGATCCTTACTGTCAACAAACTCGTTTTGGGTTAGGGTATACCGCATCTCTTGCAAACTCCAAACCTCCAGAGTCTGATCTTGTAATACCAGAGGCAGGTCCTTCTAAATCAACTTCTGTGGACAGAGACAAACAAAAAGAAGAAGAAGAACCAGACAACAACATGTCTGAGGGTAGTCTTCCTCGACAAAATAGAGCAGCATCCAAAGCTGGGGGTAGAATTTCCTCTGAGTCCGAAGATGATACAACTATGACCATCTTCCCTGGAGACCGTACGACTCAGGTATCGGAAGCCCAAAAACCAAAAGGGACTTTCTCCTTCAATGATGATGACATCATTGAAATCTTCAATATATTAATGAAGGAAAACAAGCTTCGGCTACCCAATATCTGATACCCTGAAAAGGCTGGCAAGGTCGATGACCCAGAATATTGTCTCTTTCATCGGTACATTCATCACCCCACAAAGGCATGCTATGTACTAAAAAGGAGAATCCATGAGTTGATCGATGCCAAAGTCATCACTTTGCATTTATAAACGAGGAGACGGTCACGGCAAATTGATCTCACTTCCACGTGGCAATTTGCTCCCTCAAGAAGCACCGTTTATTGAGTCCATAAAAATCTCCCTAGCTGAACAAACTTCAGGTCTATCCCCACTCAGCAAATCACTCCCCAGTAAATTTTTTGGACATGGGTTCACGTCCATATTACTTCTGAACTGTTGTCCAAACATTTTTTCCTCAGCTGAGTTTGCCATGTCCAAGTGACCTCTGAGCAAACCTTCCAGGTTGTTGCTATCAATCAGATCACGTCCCATATTACCTCTGAACTACGTCTCTCCATTTTCTCCAACAGAGTAAATCTATCACCACAAAGATGGTCACTTCCATATTGGCTCTGTTCTATTTTTCTTTATCCCCAATGAGTCATATCTTACCACGTCCACATTACCTCTGAGTAAGATATTTCCAAAACTTTTCTATGTCCATATTACCACTGAGTGAAGTTTTTCTCGACTTCCTACTATCACGTTCGCATAACCCCTGGTAGTGCTAGTCTTTTCAGCTTATTATCTGTACTTAAGGTACGCCATGGGTAATAAGTCCACAACTCGGATGTACAAATCTCTAGATCCTCATCCCCAGCAAGAGGCAAATTCTTGAAGCCATCATCCGTATCCAAGGGTCCCGGATACGCAATGGATGAGGGACCCTCAAAATCTTCCCAACGGAGCAATCCTTAGGTCTACTTGCACACTCCCGCAGTGACTATTCAAAACCAATCCCGTTAGACGCTAGCCATGCTCATATTTGCCTCTGAGCTATCGTCCCATCAATCTCCCCAGTGGAGCGATCCTCTGGTCTATCTTCATGTTCGAATAGACCATACTCAATGAATCACTCCTCAATGAGTTTTTCGGACATGGGTTCACGTCCATATTACCTCTGAACTGCTGTCATACTATTTCTCTCAGGCTGAGTTTGTCATGTTCATATTATCTTTGAGCAAACCTTCCTGATTCAGCTATCGATTATCATGTCCATATTACCTCTGATATCGATTGTCATCCCAACTTAGCACCCGTACTTAACTCTAAGTATGCCATTGGTGTTAGGTCCACAAAAACTGCCACGTCCATATTACCTCTGGCAGGGCTTGTCTTAAACTTATTACTTGCACTCTCCTGCACAAGAAGTAATAGGTCAAAAAAAAAAAAAAAATTCCCCCGGTGGGATACCCGCAATGGAAACGAGTCCATATTACCTCTGAAATATGTCTCTCCATTATCCCCACAGAGTCATATTTTTCAGCGTTCATATTACCTCTGTCAGGACTTGTCTCAAACCTATTACTTACACTCTCGTGTACAAGAAGTAATGGGTCCACAAAAAATCTCCCAGCAGGATGTCTTTACTACCCACAAAACCTATCACGTCCATATTACCTCTGATAGGGCTTGTTTCGAACTTATTATTTGCACACAACATGCGCAACAAATAATAGGTCCACCAAAAATCCCCAGTGGGATGTCCTCAACAAACAAGGTATTGTACTACGTCCATATTACCTCTGGTACGATATCCGAAGATCACACAAACAATCATAAAAGAATGGAGGGCCCTTATGTGATTGAAACAACATTCTCAAATGGCGCTTACAAATTAGCCAAACCTAATAGAGATTTGATAATGGCTCCTATCAACAACAAATTCCTGAAGAAGTACTATGCTTGATCTCCTTTGCTTAATGGAGTATGACGAAGATCTCATTCTGGCGATACTACGTACAAAGGTTAGCTGAATTATATTCTATCAGGTTCATATGATCTCTGAATAGATACGCTTAACTAATTTGTAAACCTATCATGTTCATATTACCCCTGATAGTGTTTTCTATACAAATTTAGTTGGGTTATATTCTATCAGGTTCATATTGCCTCTGAATAGATTTACATTCAGCTAAACCTTACCGAAAGTATATCATGTTCATATTACCTCTGATATCACTTTTATCTTATCCTATCATTTATATTTTAAAGTGATGGGTCCACAAAGTCAGAAAATGTATCTTTATTATCTCTGAGAAAATAAGGAGCAAAAGAAAAGTACATCATTAGGGAGGAGCAGTTAAATCGCAAATCTGAGTTCAAAGCAGCCATCCTCTCATTCCTAGAGTTCAAAATGTTAGTGCTAGCCAGCTCCAGCCTTGCCTCGTCATTGCTCAAGAGAGATAGTTCGGACAGAGAATCAACAAAACTTGCATGGATGACACCCGCATGTGTCAAGTTTTATTGAGCTGTCTTCACTTGGCCCTCCAATACATCACGAACTAGCAATGCCTTGAGAAGCCTCTCCCTTGCTTGAGCAAGTTCAGCTTCCAATTCTCGAACCCTCGCTTCATATCCCTCACATTCGGCCCGACACTGAGTTAGCTGAGGAATAATCTCCACCAATACTGCTTGCTCTTTCTCTATCTCTTATTGATGTTCCTGGATGGATTTGTTTAAAGTTTCTGTCTTCTGAGCAAAATCTATAGTTAGGGAGTCGTACTCAGCCTGAACCAAGTCATTGATGCTGCCTCGGGATAGTTGCAAATATTCGTTAATGGGTTGTTCTAAACCATTAACTATTTGCTCTAGCGCATTAGCTCTTTTAGCGTCACTGAAATTTCTAATCTGCGCTATAGTGAGATTGAAGGACATCTTCAGAGAATCAAAGCCTAGATTCTTCTCCAGCACCATGGATATCAATTCTTTCAAAGTGAGGTAGAATATGCTAGTATATTGTTCAACTAGCATGGTAAAGCTCGAATGGACGCTGGGAGTGGCCGCAATATCGGTAAATCTCCTTTCTGGAACGTCGACAGAGGATGTTGCCACAGTCGTCGCTTCAACAGATGGCGCGACAAAAGAAGACACACCAACAACAGTTGAAGTTGCTGGCATGCTTGACAAAGGAGGCACAGTCGAGATGGCGGGTTTATCCACCTCTGATATTATTTGAACCGCTGCCGGCAGAATAACATCTGAGAATGTTACGGACGAAAGATCAACGGCTTCAAAGTATGCTTCTTCGACGGTGGTCACCGCTGTTTCATTAGCTGGATCCGCAACAAAATCAGAGGTCGTTTCAGCTCCACCCTCCCCCGAGATGTCTTCGCCTAAAAATAAGATAAGAGAAAGTTAATATCAATTTGATGTTAAATTTTCTTGAAAAAAGCATGAAGACAATATTTATCCATGGCTGATGGTATGTATAGTGCGTCTGCAGCCTGTATAGCTAAATCATTTCTTAATGATGCTAAACAAGCTGTTATACCTGGAGAAGAGGGTGCACCAACTGACACTTGAGGGTAGTCATCCCAGTCGTCACCCAGATCTACTCGAGGTTCATTGGGTAGAATCTCGCTCGAAATACTTACAAACGAAGGAGGGGCTAGTCCCATTATTTGTCTTGGTAAAGGTATACTGATCCTTATTATGCTCGGCATCGAAGGCGATCTAGAAGCACCAACAGTAACGGTAGTAGCGACAGCAGTAGCGGGCAAAGAATCTCCAGCACTGTCAGCTGGAACTGTGGAGTATCCCTCTCTAAAAGGCGAAGGACCCCTGATCAAAGAATCATCCCCAACAGGGGAAACAATAGGCTCACTCCTGGAAGAGGCCCCCTTGGTGGAAGTCCTTTTAGGACCTCTGGTAATCTGCTTCTTCTTCTTACGGGGAGAAGGCTCTTTTAGAGTGGAAGCCTTTCATTTACTGGAGATTATGAGAGGCTCTGCTGGCGGAACTATTACGCCTCTCGATAAAATCAACAAATAATCATCTGCACCGGTGGTTTCATCACCCTCATCAGAGGAAACAGAGGGTATCTCCTCTCTTCCGGTGGACTTATGGGACGACATTCTGAAACTTCCATGTACATCAAAATCATGATGGAAGGTATTGATGGACGCATAAAACTACGCATACGAATGAAGAATGCGCAACTCCATGGAGAGAGAAGTCGCGGGCACAGCAAAGGTTGCTCCAGTATAACCTATGATGAAGTACCGCCATCCTTTAGCTCCATCAATAAGTCTACCTTTGAACTTGAAGCTGGTGATGGGATTCCCCACGTACAACTGATTATACCTAAATTGCTTAGCAAATCGGCTAGGCATATAAGGCTCCAAGTAGCAGTGGTCCTCACTTCTGTACAGCAGATAGGAAGGTCTAATGCAGACCAACCAGTAAAAGGCTTCAGGAGAAAGAATAGTCTTCCCCTGACCCGCATCCTAAAGTTTAGTCCCCTGTTGATTGATATATACGGGGGGGACGATGTAGAAGAACTTCCAACTATAGGAAAAATTTAGTGCTAGCCGACAATCTATGACGCTAGTCACATTCCAAGAAGAATTCCTGTAATTCAACAAGAAGTTATTTCCTGAACCACTGGCCGATCCGGGAGGCATCACTCTGGTGTTGTGAAGGATTAACCATCCTATCAGATATAAGAATGGCAATTCCACTCTGGGATATCCTTCATGCTGTGTATCATCAGCCAACAGTCCCTCAGTAATGGCCCTCAGGCCAGCCTAAATCCTGCATACCATGGCAGGGAGCAGTCCCAATCTTGCTCCAAATACCAAACGCACTGCGAGCCATAAGGTGTTGCGATGAATGCGATCCGCAGACGCGATGCCAGGCACCACCCATCGGCGTAGCCAGATAGAAAGGAAGCCAGCTAGTTGAGCTTCTCTCGACAGAGGCTTTCAGCAATGCCTCATATAACTGTAGGCTTTGGTTCCTGTAGGATAACCCCCTATCTCTTCATTGAGAACACAATCTTGAGCCCCCGTATCTTTAATAAGATCATCGATTGTGTTGGCATTAAGAATGCTCAAGGGGTTCAAAGGTTTATCTCTGCTATCTACAACCTTGTCCTGCTTGGAATTTCTAGCCTGATGGAAGAAGAGGTAAGATACCCACTTATTAATATGAGCCAAATCAGAGGGTTCTTTATAGAAGATGGTGCATACAAGATAGTGGCTCATCAGCTCTTGGTATACTGCCACTACCCGAGGGTTGGTATCCCCCAACTCTCTGTTGGTGGGACATATTCTTTATAAGGACCATTGGCAGCTTTGAGATTTCTGCCATCTCATGAAGGGCTAAGCCCAACTCACCTATCGGAGTGGCGAAACTCCCAGTGAGCGAATTATATAGCTCCATCAAAACTAAGAACAAGTTGGGGTTGAGAGGCATCCCAACACTAGTGGCACTCACAGCCGCAAATAACCCAATACTTTCCAGTTCCATCTGAAAGTGCTTCAGGGCCCATGCCATTAAACTGGCCCATCGAAGATTCTGGGGGCTAAGCCATCTACTGGTGCGAGGGTTAACTTTGGGGTATACTCCTCCCTGCCCCATAAAGTCATTGCAGAAAGTCGCTATTTGAAGTGGCTGGATTAGTGAGGTGTCTTCACTCGGGACGCTGCCCGACAGTAATCCTCTGACAGGCATGATAGGGCCTGAGGGACTGCTTACAAATGACCCTCGGTTTAATCCTTTCTTATAAAAGAACTTCCCTGGCTGGCCATGAAGATCAGGAGTCAGAGTCCATAACATCTTTCTTGGATGCATGGCATGGAAGAATACAGAGATAGGGTAATCTCTGGGCATCTTTGGCAGATACAGGATCGTGCCCTCAGCAAAAAAATACCCAATCTTCCTTCTTGGGCTTCGTTTGGGATTGCTTATCAACCACATCCCCAAATAAGAAAGCTAGTTTCTTATACTCAGTCCCATTTATGTATGTCAGGGGCTCCCTACTGATTATACTTAGCAATATTCGTTCTCCTTGGGCCGAGATCAGAGTTCCCCTTTCTTGAGGATACTCATTTCCAGAGATGGGGAATGTCACATGGGACAAGTCCTCCAAATAGTTGGAATTCAGCATTTCGGCAGCAGAGCCCATCACTTCAGCCAGAGGGGGGATCTGTAGGTCCACTACAAAAAAGCAAGAAAACAAGTCAGTTTTACGCTAGATGCTACACTCTTTGCAGTATACGCCAAAACTTGACAGTCTGAGTTTTACGCCAGACAACAAAAATTTGATTTTTACGCTAGAATTTACTTTCAGTACGTAAAACTCAAGGTTTGCAGTATACGCCAAATTTTGACAGTCTAAGTTTTTACGCCAGACTACAAAAATATGGAATTTTATGCTGACACATTAGAAATGTGGGCGTATTTGTGCATACATGTACAACGTGTGCGGAGGGTTCTCTATTTCTCTCGAAACTTTACCTGTGATGCCCGGTGCACAGCTAGACGGCGGGGCACTTCGTTCAGAACGAGGCTCGCTTGGCCTAGTAGGCGTCGCTCGTGCTTGAGCAGAGGAGCGAGATGAGGACGCGGCTTTCTTTCCCTTAGCAGCGGAGGCATATTTTGGTGCCATGGCGAATCTGAGTTCTCAGAAAGAGACGAAGGAGACGAAGAGTTCTCAGAAAGAGGCGAAGAGTTTTCAGAAAGAGATGAGGGTTTTTCTCTCTCACGACCTAGGGCTATTTATAGAGTTCAGATAACTCTTCGAATCCTTAACCAAATCTAATTTTTAATAGTCGGTTATGATTTGGGACCACGTCAGCCTATCATTTGAAAATAAAGACGGATAGTCCTACTGCGTAACGGATCGAGATTTTACGCGCAGAGCAAGGATCTATGATTTTATGCTCAGAAGCTTTTACGCTCAGAAGCTACAGATCTATGATTTTACGCTCAGAAGCTACAGATCTATGATTTTACGCTCAGAAACTTTTATGCTCAGAAGCTACAAATCTATGATTTTACGCTCAGAAGCTTTTACGATCAGAAGCTACAAATCAATGATTTTATGCTCAGAAACTTTTACGCTCAGAAGCTACAAATCTATAATTTTATGCTCAGAAGCTTTTACGCTCAGAAGCTACAGATCTATGCTTTTACGCTCAGAAGCTACAGATCTACGGTTGTAGAAGTATGAAAAATACGCCGGATGACTATACGCGGCATATTGGTCCAGAGCAGCGTAAGCAGAGCCCTTCAGAGCCATCAAGCGTGCAACAGAGCTCTTTCCGCTAGAACGCAGCATGAAATATGAAAGCTCAAAGGACCATCCGCGTAAGGCAGTACATCCAAGCCGCTTCAGCGTAAACATGATGCTTCATCGCCTCCAGGGCATAAAACTCATCCTCTTTCAGACGCAGCATTGAGGTGTACAAGAGACGTTTCGTATTCTCCGAAGTAAACCTGTCGGACCCTGCAATGAAGATCCTGCAATGAACCTGACGTCTGGACTTCTGACAAAGGGATACGGCTCGACTACCCAGACGACGGCTATAATGATGGCACAGCACTGCGACTCAGGCTGTCAAATACCGCCATCCCCTTTGCGTAAACTGCTTTTACAAGCACGAAGGGATACGCTGCCTTGTTTTACACCGGCAGACATGAGCTATTTACGTTCTGCAGTAGACAAACCGCCTGCCACATCAAAAGCTGTACTCCGTACGGGGTCGAGGCACGTCTCTGCGTCCAATGCACATAGCGATGACAGTTGCTCGAGGCACGTCTCTACGTCTAATGCACAGAGCGGTGACAGTTTCTTAAGGCACGTCTCTGCGACTGATGCGCAGAAGGAGTTACAGACCTTCAAAAACACGCCTCCATATTTAATGCACAAGATGGTGGCAAATCTCGGCATTTAATGCAAGAGATTTGATTATATCTTCAAAAGTCGTAATTTCGGCTAAGACGTCCCCATCAGTACTCTGGCACGGTACGCAGCGGCTTCTACGCCCATCCAGCTCCTGTGCCCACTCGGTCTCTATGACCACTCGGCTTTTACGCCTGCTCGACTTCAACGCCCATTCGGCTTCTACGCCTGCTTGGCCTCTATGACCACTCGACTTCTACGCCTGCTCGGCCTCTATGACCACTCGGCTTCTACGCCTGCTCGGCTTCAACGCCTGCTCGGCTTCAACGCCCATTCGGCTTCTACGCCTGCTCGGCCTCTATGACCACTCGGCTTCTACGTCTATTCGGCTTCTATGCCGGTTTGATAACTATTTGGCTTCTATGCCATGGTGACAGACATTTGGCTTCTATGCCAACCTCTTCTACACAATGGATACCTATCTACGTGGCTTCTACGTCGTGATCTTCGTAGCGATTATACGTGCTTTGTCCCTTAGTTGGACCCGCGTCACACGATCATTCAAAGGATCATCTATACGCAGGCATTGGTTACTTTAACCGTTGTGTAAAAGGGTGCTGTACTTTCCACTCCTCGATTTCTACACCGACGGAGTGGTCACTGTCACTAAAACTCTATAAATAGAGACCTCTATCAATGAGAAACAGGGTGGAAAGATTGGAAGGTCGAAAGATTGGAAGGTCGGAAAGATTGGAAGGTCGGAAATTGGTCAAGAAAACCAATATCAGACCCAAGGTCAAACTTCCAAGAAAGATCAAACCAGAGGTCGAGAGAGAGAGAGAGAGAGAGAGAGAGAGAGAGAATCCGGAGCTCAGGCAGAGAGTAGGGATCGACGACTTTGGCATCGTGCATCCACCCTCTTTTGCACCCTTCGAAGCTGCTTCCTGTCTTCTACGGCACTTCTTCAACATCGTGTGGTCCAAGGGCTAAAGTGATCGACTGCAGATCAGACACCTATAGCAATATTTATCCTGATTAAATAAATTGTACTTCCATATCCTCGTATAGGATCAAATTGTACAAGTTTGTTTGTAAACCAAAGAAGGCGAGTTTCGTATAAACCCCATCCTGAATATATTTTTCATTCTTTCGTTTAATACCACAAATAAGATGGCGACTCTGCCGGGGACATCTTTCTCTTCTGATGAGGAAGAAATTGCTCAACACAATACGGTATCTATAGGAACCGTGAAGAAGACACTGGTCGTCCAATTCGACCAGTCTGCCTACGAAGACATGCTTTGAACCGGGGGTAGCTCTCACCCTCTCTCCGTCCAAGACAACAGGAAGCAGCGCAAGGTCTGGATGCCCAAGACATCCTCTACCATTCCTGTGGACTCTTCGATCTCTCCGACCTCTTCGACCAATGAGGTTGTAGCATTGCTCCCTCCGTGCCCTGCACGTAAAATTCAGTCTCCCGCTACGCGCGGTACAGACGAAACTTCGGGCAAAGCCTCAGCGCTGACCCAGAAGTATCCACTGCGTTCTACGCGTAGAAACTAGTCTCCCGCTACGCGCGGTATAGACAAAACTTCAGGCAAAGCCTCAGCGCTGACCCAGAAGTATCCACTGCGCTCTACGCGTAGAAACCAGTCTCCCGCTACGCGCGGTACAGACAAAACTTCGGGCAAAGCCTCAGCACTAACCCAGAAGTATCTACTGTGCTCTACGCGTAGAAACCAGTCTCCCGCTACGCATGGTACAGACCAAACTTCTGATGATGCCTCAGCGCCAAATCGGAAGTACAAATCATGCTCCATGCGTAAGACAACATCTGACCTCTACGGGGAACCAGATGAGCTCTGTGATTCCCGCAAGGGGAAGCAAGCGGCAGAGTACTCAACTTCTCGGCCGTTACACCAGCGAAGAAGCAATCTGCCTACCCTTCGGATTACGCCGGAAGCCGACGGCCGACTGAGGACCTCTTCAGCTTTACGCCAGTCTGAGCAAATCTCCAAATTATGCCAGGCGAAGTCCCACGATGTAAATCAAGCTCAGGTTGCGGGAAGGCACCCTCCCCAGGGATTATCCGCCACCCAGATGGCCAACCTGTTGTACACAGGTGGCATAGGGAAAACCATAGTGCCCAATCTCCGCATGCCCACTGATGGGAACAGAAGGAACAAGCCGTCGTCTTCTTCCTCTACTCCTCCTGACTTGCGCGAATATCTAATCCAGAAGCGTAAGGAGAGGGGACCTTCCAACATGTCTATTACGCCCCCTAGCGAGCAATGTTGTAATAGTCATAAAATTGTGATTGACTGCTGCTGTTCTAAAGTAAAACGATCGGTTTTCGACCGATTGAGCTACTCTCAGTCTTTCCAGGAAGAAGAGCCCGCACATGCATCCGTGAACATGGCTTCACACATACTTAGAGGAGGGTCGAGCTCAAGACGTCATCCCTCTAGGCCTCTGAGCCGAAGGAGATTCGAAGACCTCCTCAGGAATACTGAAGCTGGGGTATTCCAAAACACCCGTGCAAGGTCACAGCAACCAGCTTCGTACTCGTCTGATTCCGATGCTGGGGGTCGCCAATCTCCCAGATCAGATGCTGAGAGTATAGAGTCGACTTCTGCAGTGACCTATACTAATCCTTCGATGACGCCCAGGGAAAAGGGAGTTTACGCCGTTGAAGGTGAACGCGAGGAAGCTTCGCCGTCAGGAAACGCGGAACAACGCATCACTGTGCTGGAGACATCTCTGAAACAAATGCAATCCATGATGGAGAACATGCACCAAATGATGCTAACTCAGCACGCAGCTGCCATGGCTCAAGCGTCGGTCCCGCCAACTCAGATACGTGTGGGGGTGGACTTACCACCATCCAACCCGAGCCAAGAGCCTGCTCTAGATCAAGAGTCAACAGTTCCTCTGCTTCCTCACTCGGAGAATATATTACCTCCCGTTGGAGTCACGATACAACCAACTCCGTACTACACCATAGTCCCGCTTCCAACTGAAAATTCGATGCAGGCAGTACGGGAGTTGAAAGCTCAGTTTGACGCCTTGAAGCACAAAGATCAGCTCAAGAAACTGGGAATCAACCAGCCTTACCCAGCTATCTGGGAAGAGGTCCCTTTCCCTCTAAGATACAAACCTCAGACTATGGCTCTGTTCGAGGGAAAAACATCACCAAGTCAGTACATGAACTATTTCAGTATGATGACATGTTGCTACAAGGGAACGACGCCCTCCTCACTCGGGTATTCAAAGGCTGCCTCTCAGGAGTAGCCTATCAGTGGTACCGTAGCTTGGCGGACAACTGCATTACTTTCTTCGAAGACTTCAAAGCTTTATTCTTCATGCGATTCTACGAGGGAGGAATGAATATGTCTATGTCCTCTCTCATCGATGTCAAGCAGAGGGAAAAGGAGGACGTTCGCACTTTCGTCGAACGTTTTCGTCAGGCCACCTTACAGATGCCTCCAGGAGTTCCAGACTCTGCATTAGTAGACATTTGCAGGAAGAACCTCCTTCCCGTAGTCTCGGTGTTTACAGGACCATATCAGTTCCATGATTGGCCCTCGTTCATCATCTCGGCAGTAGCCGCCGAAGACAACAGTCGCAAGGCGCGCGACAATGGCATCATGATCTCCGCCTCTGATAGAGGCAAGAGGCCATCTCCCAGCAGTGACCATCCTCGCAGCTCCAAGGGAAAAGAAGCTCTGGCGGTCAATACGTCCAAACAAAAGACTGCGGCGACCACGCAGACGAGACCCGGGACTTCCAGGCCCGTTGAAGTCTACTCTTTCGACGACGACGATATCCCTAGTATATTCGAGTGTCTCGTCAAAAGTGGCAAGATCACCCTTCCGGAGCTGAGGCAGCCCCAAGAAGTCGGCAGTACTGACGACCCCAAATACTGCATCTTCCACCGATACGTACACCACCCGACGAAGGCGTGTTACATACTGAAAAGGAAGATCCAGGGGTTAATCGATGCTAAGGCCATCACTCTGCACAACACCAAGAAGACGGTCACGGCCAACATGATCTCTCTGCGGTTTGGCAATCTGCCTTCCCAAAAAGTCTCGGACGGTGTCACACCCATTTCCCGGACCACGATAAACATCGTCAATCTCCCTCCAGCTAGGGGTCAAAATCATGACCTGGTACCCCTAACCACCCGGCAGGGCAAGATTATGTGGGTTTATCCGAATTTGGTGTCAGAGCTCGAGGAAGAGACTAAAGCTACTAAGGCTACGTCTAGAAAAAGCTCCAAATGAAAACCATGCCATATGGTCGTAACTTCTTCGCCATTAGACGAGGACGAGGTATTTGCTGTAACCCGTTCAGGGAAAGCCTACCTCAGCGACTACAGAGCAAGTCAGGAAGATGCACCGGCGGACGCTTCAACTGCCAAACCTTCAGAACCAGGCCCCGTCGTACCAGATGCCAGCCCTTCAAAACCGACGCCGGCGGACAAGGGAAAGCAAAGAGAAGTGCACTTTGATAAACCTGTGAAAAATATTCCAAACAAAGGTTTTGAGAAGCCCTACAACTTCGACATCCTGGCCCAACTGGCTAATACACCAGCCAGGCTCTCCATCTTTGAGCTACTCAGGCTCTCCCAAGACACTCGTCTAGCCCTGAGTGAAGCGCTGATGCAGGCGGAGGCATGCTTGACCCAGCTCAAGTCCCCCGACGAAGAACCAGTGGCGTGCCCTCAATGCCACAGTGTGATGGTGGTGGTCCCAAATATCACTTTCACCCAAGACGACATGCTATTAAAGCATAACAAGCATGACAGGCCCCTCTATTACACCGGGTACGTCGGTTCCATGGAGGTCGATCAGATTTACATAGATCCGGGATCGTCGATCAGCATCATCCCTCACAGTCTACTCAGACCATTGAGGATTCCTACCAGCGAATTGGCTTACACCTCCATTACAATCGTCGGTTTCAACGCCGTAAGAAGTAGGCCGTTGGGGAAAATTCGTCTGAGGATCTAGATTGGCAACCTCAGATCGGTGGTCACGTGTTACATCATCGATTCAGAGGTGTCCTACAACATTTTGCTGGGAAGACCGTGGATCCACGACCACAACATCGTTCCTTCAACTCTACATCAATGTCTTAAATATGTAGACCCCCAAGGAACAGTACAAACAGAGGTTGTCGACCTAAACCAGTTTAAAGGAGTAGAATCCTACTATTTCGATGCCGTGTTGTACTCTCAAGACCACACGGAAGAAGTGTCGGGCGAGACAGAGAAGGAATTCCACCGGGAGCCAGGAGAACCCTCTGTCGCACTACCGCTGTCAATCAGAGTGAAAGGACGAACCACTCGTCCAAAAGCCATGGAGCCTATGGCTATTCACCTGAACAAATCCAGGTCAGGAAAAGGGAGTGATCCTCTAGTGGTCACTCTGAACCAGAAGCCTCCACCTTTGGTCATCAACCTTCGGCGCAACGGGCAGTCGACCGATATAAATGCGACCAGGAACGGAGTTCCAGATGATAATAAACATCCTCTTTTCCAGTACGTTAACGCTCAAATTCCAAATCAGGAATCCACTCCCTGTGACGAGGTAGAACCCATAACACGAAAATTCTTGGAAGTTATGAACTCCTACCGTCCGTAATTTCTGGGAAGTAGCGTCATCATCCAACGTCGTCACGACATATAGACCACATGAGGATTCTATCTTCATTGTCCCGCCTACCTGCAGCAGCCAGCGTTCAATAGTCTTCGGCCACATGCGTAATCAACCGGCTATCCAGGAAGATTCTTTCAATGACGATACTAGAAAAATGCAAGTTCACCAATACAGCCTGCAAGCGTTGAGGATCATGCAAAACATAGGCTACGACTTGGAGCAGAAGCCAGGCCTCAACTACGAAAGAGGCAGACGAACGTCGCTGCGCGGCGACCCCTACTATCAACGAACTCATTTCGGGTTGGGATATGCCACCTCCTCTAAATCGGACGAGGATATCTTTTCCTCTTCTCAGAACGGCTCGTCACCTTCCGACTCACCTAAAGCTCTCAAGCAAGCATTATCAGCAAATATGGTGGTGGCAGATCCCTTTGAAGCAGACAAACAGGATTCTAAGCCGTTTGAGAATGACTCTTGGGCTTAACAAATGGATACGCAGTGGGAATTCTGTTTCGAGCAGAGGGAGACTCTCACCAAAGACTAAGTTATCCAGGTTGATGTTGGGGGTGAACTTTTGCCAAAACCGATATTCATCAGTAACAATCTTTCCCCAGCTGAACGGGAAGAAGTTATCCAGCTGATAAAAGAATATATCGACGTCTTTGCATAGAATTATGAGGACATGCCGGGCCTTGACCCGAAGGTGGCTACTCATAAACTCAATATATTGACCGACTCGAAGCCTATGAAGCAGCACCAATGCAGGTTTTGCCCGGACATGATGGACGCCATCGAAGCTGAAGTCAAGAAGTTGATAGCCTGCGGTTTCATCCGAGAAGAACAACATCCCAACTGGGTCGCCAACGTTGTCCCAGTCATGAAGAAAAATAGGAAAATATGTATCTGCATCGATTACCGAGATCTGAATGCAGCCTGCCCCAAGGATGAGTTCTCTCTTCCCATCACGGACATCATGATCGACAACACCTGCGGTTTTGAACGCATGTCTTTCATGGACGGATTCTCAGGATACAATCAGATCAAGATGCATCCTAAAGACGAAAAGCACACTGCCTTCTGGACCCCGTTGGGAGTATATTGCTATACGGTCATGCCCTTCGGATTGAAGAACGCCGGGGCTACATACCAACGGGGTATGAGTAGCATATTCTACGAGCATTTACGCAAAACAGTAGAATGTTACGTGGATGACATAGCCGTCAAGAGCCGCCTCAAAGATGATCACATTCAAGACTTGAGGACGGTATTCGAGTTAATGCGCCAACATCAACTCAAGATGAACCCCACAAAGTCCTTTCTGGGTGTATCTAGTGGCAAATTCCTGGGATTTGTCATTACCGCCAAAGGCATCCAAGTGGACCCTGACAAAGTCCAGGCCATCGTAGAAATGCAACCGCCCTGCAATCTGAGGAAACTCCGGGGATTTTAAGGCCGTCTGGCTTATATCCGGAGGTTCATATCCAACCTCTCGGGAAGATGTCAGCCTTTTTCGCATCTCATGAAGAAAGGTGTATCCTTCGTATGGGACGAAGCCTGTCAGCAAGCATTCGGGGATATCAAATGCTACCTCACTAGACCGTCGGTTCTGGTGCCTCCCATCATGGGAGACCATTCTTGCTGTACGTTCGAGTGATGGATCATTCGCTAGGAGCTCTTCTCGCGTAGAAGAACGATATGGGGCATGAACAGGCTATCTACTACCTCAGCAGGATGATGGTCGGAGCCGAACATCGGTACAACCCAGTGGAGAAAGAATGCTTGGCTCTGATGTTCGCTATCCAGAAGACGCGGTACTATGTCACCGGCCAGACTATTTATATCATCTCCAGGATCAACCCTCTTCGAGTACTAATGAGCAAGCCAAGTGTTCTTAATTCTCGACTCACAACTTGGGCGATGCTGTTAACACCATATGACATGGTATACGTCCCGCAGAAGTCCATCAAAGGCCAAGCGCTGGCCGACTTCCTAGCTGCTCATCCTATCCCGGAGGCCTCCAAATTATACGAAGACATTCCCGACGAAGTTGCAGAATATAATTTTGTAATGGAAAGTGACGCATGGCAGCTGTTCTTCGACGATGCCTCCAGGACTGGTCCCCAGGGAAACGTAGTTTCAGGGGTAGGAATCATCCTGGTCACTCCTGATAAACTCATCATCAATCGAGCATATTCTCTTAACGAACCATGCTCCAACAATGTGGTGGAATACAACGCTCTGTTAATCGGGCTCCAAGTTGCTAAAGAGCTGGGGGTCGAGTCCCTGGAAGCTTTCGATGATTCTCTGCTTATCGTCAATCAAGTCAGAGGAATATATGAAGTCCGAAATCCAGACCTCATCCCCTATCACCAAGCAACGGTCGAGATAGCCATGACATTCAAAGGGTTCTTCCTAGAGCATGTACCTTGATCTCAGAATCTGGAAGCTGATGCCCTGGCCAGTCTAGCTGCGGATTTAGCCACTCCTATAAGAAGGCAGGATTCAGTAATCCTTCTTAACAGAGATTTATTCTGCGTGAAGAACAACTTTCACATAGAACGCAGCTACGCTGTGAACATGGATCCCTCTAGAAGAGACTGGAGAAGTCCCTTCATAGATTTTGTCGCATACGAAATCTTACCGGACGACCCCAAAGAAGCAATATCCGTCAAAAGACGATCATTACGCTTCTACTTCGATGCATCTTCACAATGCCTATATCGCCGGACCTACGACGGACTGCTATTAAGATGTCTCTCTGACGACGAAGCACAGCAGATTATCCGGGAAGCTCACAACGGCGTATGAGGAGCGCATCAGCCCGGTCCTAAGCTACATGATCGTATCAGGAGAATGGGCTATTACTGGCCCACTATGATCACAGATGCGATCAACTATACAAGATAATGCAGAGCCTGTCAGGTTCATGCAGACTTCATACATCAACCGTCTAAATATCTACATCCTACGGTTGCATCCTGGCCTTTCGAAGCATGGGGTATGGATATCATTGGTCCTATTCACCCGTCTTCTTCCAGAGGTCACCGGTTCATACTGGCCATCACGGATTACTTCTCCAAATGGGCAGAGGCGATCCCTCTTGCTGAGGTAAAGGCGTCTGACGTAATCAGCTTCATCAAGCATCACGTCATTTATCGCTTTGGGATTCCCTGAATGATAATCCATGACAATGGGCCTCAGTTCATCAGCCAAGCGTTTCATCGATTTTGCGATAAAAATCGAATACATAATATTGCCTCTACGGCATATTATCCAGCTGCTAATGGTTTGGCGAAAGCTTTCAACAAAACCATTATCAAACTCTTGAAGAAGTTTGTCTCTTCAAACAAAAGAGACTGGAATGAGAAGCTGGGCGAATGTCTCTGGGCATACCGCACAACGGTACGGACACCGACAGGTTGTACCATATTTTTACTAGTCTACGGGAGTGAAGTAGTTCTTTCCATTAAAATCTAGATCCCGTCGCTCAGGATAGCCGTGACTAATAAGCTGACTCAAGAAAAGAATGACCTGTTAAGGCTTCAAGAGCTAGAAGGATTAGACGAGAAACACCTCCAAGCTCAACAGCGCATCACGCTCTACCAAGCACGCCTTTCCAGAGCTTTCAATCATAAAGTAAAGGAAAGAGTGTTCAAAGTCGGCGAGCTAGTTTTAGCCGTAAGAAGGCCGATGATTCTTACTCACAGGAGTAAAGACAAATTCTAGCCCAAGTGGGAAGGCCCTTATGTGATCGAGACAACGTTCTCGAACGGCGCTTACAGGTTAGCCCAGCCTAATGGAGACCTGTTAATGGCTCCTATCAACGGTAAATTCCTGAAGAGGTACTATGCTTAACCTCCTCTGCTCAAGTGGAATATAGCAAGAATCTCAAAGTCTGACCAAACTACTTTCAGAACGAAACTAGTTAGGTCATATTCTATCATGTCCGTATGACCTCTGAATAGATATGTCCTGCTAGAAGTTTGTCAAGAGTCTATCACGTCCATACTACCTCTGATATCACTTTCGCCCAAACCTGTCATTTATATTCCGAAATGATGGGTCCACAAAGTCAGAAAAGATTCGCTTTATTTATTCCCGAAAAGAGCAGAATTATATTGGGGAAGCAAAAAGAAGAAAGGGCACATCAATGTGGGGGAGCGGTTAGATCGTGAATCAGCTTCGCCAGTGCAGCTACCCTCTCATCCCTGAAAACTAAGGCATCAGCGCGGGCCTGTTCCAACCGTGCCTCGGGTTTGTTCGTAAAGGACAGTTCGGCCCTTGCCCGAAGAGAGCCAGCTCGGGCAGCTTCTGCACGCTCCAGGTCCCGTCGCGCTGTGCTCAGTCGACCAGTCGCTACGTCTAGACCTGCCAATGACTGAGAAGCCCACTCCTCTGCCAGAGCGAGTTTCTCCTTCAACTTGCGAGCCCTCGCTACATTTCCTTCATGCTCAGATTGGCACTTCATCTGAAGAGCAAGAGCCTCCTCCACGACAGCTTTTCTTTTATCCATCTCCAGCTTATGTGCTTTGATGGAGTTATCTAGGCTCTCTAGCTGTTTGGTAAGCCGTGCAGTCATGAAGTCATATCTGGCCTGGACCTCAGCTTCAAAACTGCCCCGAGTCAGCTGCAAGTATTCGTTAATAGGTTGCTCCGACCCATTAACCATCGCCTCCAGGGCGTCAGCTACCCCAGAATCGTCGAACTCCCTGACCGCCCCAATCAAAAACTGGGAAGCCTTCTTCAGACGCTTAAAATCCAGATTCTTCGCCAACACCATTGATATCAGCGTGTTCAAACTGGTGTAAAAGAGGCTGGTATACAACTCGGTTAGCGCAACCAGATCTGGTTGAACGCCAGGAGTGGCCGCAATATTAGCGAGTTCCCCTCCAGGAATGATTGCAGACGAGGTGGCCACAGCCGCCGCCTCGACGGGTGGTGCGACCGAAGAAGGTGCGACAACGACGGTCGAAGTCATCGGCATACTCGCAAGAGGCGAGGTCACGATGACGGGTTCGTCCTCCTCTTGAGGTGACGAAACTACTCCGGGCGAGCTGGCCCCCGAAGGTATTTCCTCCTCGAAGTCGAACGCCTCCGTATCATCGCCAGGGGCCCGAGCAGAGCCAGAAGGCGCTTCAACGCTATACTCCCCGTGGACGCCATCCCCTGAGAAGAGGACAATAAAGTTGATATCAATATGATAGTAATCTTTCTAAGAGGAGACATAAAGATGACCTTTACCCATAGCCAACGGTATATATGCCGCGTCTGCAGCCGATGTAGCTATATCACGCCTTAATGACGCAATACGAACTGTCATACCTGGAGAAGGAGGTGGGCCAACCGACATCGCCAGGAGCTCTACCAAGCCTTCACCGAGACGCAGCCGAGGTTCGTCAGCTGGAACCTCGCTGGTCATGCTCACGGATGTGGCAGGAGTTTCATCCGTTGCTGGCCTAGGGAAAGATTCTCCCATTTGCCTCGACCATGCATGTAATTTCATTCCACTACCGGAGGTAGTGGCAGCAACGGCAGCCTCAAGCGAGAGTTCTCCGGCACCGCCAGCCGAAACTGAGGGTCCCTCTCTGAGAGGCGAGGAACCTCCAATCAAAGAGACATCCCCAACAGGTGAGACATCAGGTTCCTCTCTAGGAGCCTCAATGCCAGGAATCCGGAGAGGGCGATTAACCGCCTTCTTCTTCCTCTTGCGAGGGGAAGTCTGCTTCAAAGCAGGAGCCCTTTGCTTCCCAGAGACCGCCAAAGCCCCCGCAGGCGGAGGCACTTCACACCTCGACACCGACACCAGAGGCTCGTCCGGAGTGACGGACTCCTCGCCCTCGTCAGATAAAATCGAGGGGACTTCGATTCTTCCTCCAGGCTTAGGAGAAGGCACCCTAAAGCTTCCATGCATGTCAAAATCGCGATGGAAGGTATTGATCGCCACGTAGAACTGAGCATACGAATGGAGGATCCGCAGCTCCGTGGAGAGGGTGACGACCGGCACGATAAAGATTGCTCCCGTGCAACCCATGATAAAATACCGCCATCCTCTGGCTCCATCAATGAGTCCGCCCCTGGACCTGAAGCTGGTGACGGCATTGCCCACGTGCAGCTGATCGTACCCAAACTGCCTGGCAAACCGACTGGACAAGTAAGGCCCGAAGAAGCAATAATCTTCGCTTCTGTACAACAGATGGGAGGGCCTGATGTAGACCAACCAATTAAAAGCTTCCGGAGAAAGATTGGTCTTTTCTCCACCTAAATCCTCAAGCCTAATCCCCGACTGATTACGATGTACAGAGGGGACAGTGCAGAGGAGCTTCCAAGAATGACCGAGGCTCAGCACCAGCCGACAGTCTAAGACTGTGTTCACGTTCCAGAGGGAGTCCTTGTAGTTCAGCAAGAAACTACCCCCCGTGCTACTACCAGGGCCGGGAGACATCACCCGGGGGTTGTGGAGAATTAACCATCCCATCAAGTACAGGTATGGTAACTCTACCCGGGGAAAGCTATCACGTCGAGCTTCATCGACGAGCAGTCCGTCAGTCATGGCTCTCAGGCCAGCCTGTATACGGCACACCATGGCAGGGAGCAAGCCCAGTCTTGCCCCGAACACCAGACGTACGACAGGCCACAGGATATTCCGGTGGATGCGGTCCGCGGACGCGATGTCGGGCACCACTACTCGACTCAGCCATAGGGAGAGAAAGCCAGCCAGCCTGGCTTCCTCAGACAAAGGCCTGCGACAGCGCCTCAAGTAACTATAGGCCTTAGTGCCTTCAGGATACTTTTTTACCCCGTTAGTGAGAAACTGATCTGGAGCTTTAGCCTCCTCCATAAGATCCTCGACGACCTGGGCACTGAGCATGCCCAAACAGTTCACGGGCTCATTCTTGCCCCCCGAAACCTTCTCCGACTTGACGGCCCTGGCCCGATGGAAGAAGAGGTAGGACATCCACTTAGTGGTGTGAGCCAAATCAGAAGGCTCATTATAAAAAGCAGTGCACGCGAAGTAGTGGCATATCAGCTCCTGATACACCTCTACAACCCGAGGGTCCGAGTCCTCCAACTTCCGGTTGGTGGGAACATACTCTTCATACGGGGTATCCCCCATCGGCAGTCTTGAGATCACTGCCATTTCATGGAGGGCCAACCCCAACTCCCCCAATGGAGTGGCAAAGGTCCCGGTGAGCAAAATGTATCGCTCCATCAGTGCCAAAAATAGGTTAGGGTTGGGAGGCAACCCAACACTCGTCGCGCTCACGGCAGCATACAGTCCTATGACCTCCAGCTCTCTCCGAAAATGCTTTAAATCCCAGTCAACTAGGCAAGTCCATCGGAGGTTTGCCGGGGTGATCCACCCATTGCACCGAGGATTCTCCTTGGGGTATACCCCCCCTCGTACCATAAAGTCGTTGCAGAAAGTCGACAATTGGACCGGCTGGATCACTGAACTGTCTTCACTCGGGATGCTGCCCGGGCACAGTCCCCTGAACAACGTCACGACGCCAGAAGGATGGCTGACAAACGACCCCTGGTCAGCTCTTTTCAGATGAAAGATCTTCCCCGGCTTGCCGTGAAGATCGGGAGTCAACGTCCACGACATCCTCCTGGAATATGTGGCATGGAAGAAAGCTGAGATGGGATAATCTCTCGGCATCGTAGGTAGATACAAGACCACACTCTCGGCGGGAAAAACCCAGGGTTCTCTCTTGGGCTTCGTCTGGGACTGTTTGTCAATCATGTCCCCAAAGAGAAAGGCCGGCTTGATGTATTGGTCCCCGTCTATGTACGTCAGGGGCTCTCCGTTTATCATGTTTAGTAATGTCAGCTCACCCTGAGCCGATATCAAGATCTCCCTTCCTTCAGGATACTGGGGTCCGGAGATAGGAAATGTCACGTGCGACAGATCCTCCAGATAGTTCGAGTGCAGCATCCCGGCAGCGGAACCCATCACCTCGGCCAATGGAGACTCATGCAAGTTAACTGCAAAAGTGTAAGAAAAATACGTCATTACAAATCTTACAACATAAAGACCAAGAAACGATAGTCTGTGCTTTACGCCAAGACTGTACAAAATTTGGTCATTTTACGCCGGAAGTCACATCCTGAAGCGTAATTGGCGGTATACAGTCCGTGCTTTACGCTAGACTGCCAAATTTTTAGTTATTACACCGGAGGTCCCATCCAAAGCGTAAAACTAAAATTTTATAGTATACACCAAGTTTTCGGCAGTCAGAGCTTTTACGCTCAAAACTGCGAAAACATGGAGTTTTTACGCTGGCACATTAGAAATGTGGGCGTAAAAGATGAAAACGTCTCCGTGCGTCATCTTCCTCAAAGAGGCTATCAGCACAGGAGACGACCTAGCGCGGTCACGTTCAACGTGTGCGAAGGATTTTTGTCGTTCTTTATCATCCCAAAGGCTATACCTCTAAGGCCGGGTGCGCTACTCGTCGGCAGGATGCTTCACTCAGAAGGAAGTTCACCTTGCCCGACCGAAGACTCTCTCGCTGGGGCAGAAGAACGAGAAGAAGAACCTGTACTCTTTCCCTTGATGGAGGGGGTTTGTTTCGGCGCCATTTCTGAAAACTCGGAGTGCTCGGAGAAAGAACGAGGGGAAAAACTCAAACAATCGAAGGCTCTCTTTCGCAGAAAATGGATAAAAAGTTTTTTTCTCTCAAATGCTTAGGATATATATAGAGTTCGGGTCGACTCCTCAAATCCTCAGATGGGCTCCTCGAAACCCCAACCAAATCTAACAAATTAAATATTTGGTTATGATTGGGTACTACGTCAGCCCACTACTCTCGAAAGACGGACAGTCAGCAAATTCGAAGAGTTTTTCGTGCAAAAGAAGGTCAGCGGTTCCTATGCTAAAGAGCTTTCTATGCTCGACAGCAACAGATCTACGGGTTTACGCTCGCAAGCTACAAGTCTATGGTTTTATGCCCGGATGCCTTTGTGCTCGATAGCTTTTATGCTCGAGAGGCTACAAACCTACGACTTTACGCTCAGCAGATACCAAATCGATGATCTCACGCTCGGTGGCGTTTAGTTTACGCTCGGAGGCAACAGATCCGCAACCTTACGCTCGAAAGATTTCTTTTTCACAGGCTACAAATCTACAGTTCTACGCTGAGGAGCTTTCTACGCTCGGCAGCAACAGATCTACGGTTTTACGCTCGCAAGCTATCAGTCTATGATTTTACGCCCGGATGCCTTTATGCTCGGTAGCTTTTACGCTCGAGAGGCTACAAACCTACGACTTCATGCTCAGCAGCTCCGAATCTACGATCTCACGCTCGATGGCTTTCTACGCTCAATAGACTACGAACTCAGGATTTTTAGCTCATCTACACTATGGATCTCTGACTTTCCGCATATCCGAACAACAAGGCGGTCGATTACAGGAGTTCACATAGAAGATACTCCTTTTTGACCTCAACATATCCCAAATACCCAAAGCATACAGAGTTCAAACATTGAGAAATTAGTCTTCTCGGGTCAAATGGAGGTTCATCCAGGCTCTAGTCTGAATATCTCGTCTGTCAAGATGGCAAACTCAGTTTGGCAGCCATTCCTCGACCCTGTTCCAAGGGATTTACTAGAAGTCATTCTTGAAGACGAAGTCTGAACAAAAATTTTGTTCATCAGAAGTAAAAAGCTCTACACGGTTCCCCAGTCCTAGCAGCAGGACAGTTTTAAATGTTTAAAATGCTCAACAGCGTTCTATAGACTATTCGCTATGCACAAAGGACAGGACCTAGCACTCTTTCTAAGCAGAGTCGACGTAAAGAATCAAACGTGTCGAAGCTACACATATTCAGACTTCACAGCAACGTATGGCAAGATGATCATATGAAGAAGCAAGACGATTTTATTAAAGATTAAAGTCATGATTACATATGAGGGAAATCCAATCTATAAGGGTTTTCTTTTCATTTTCATGATTACATCTGAGGGAAACTCCGTCTAAAAAGGGCTTCCTCATCATCGTCTGAAGATTGCACCGAGAAGCTGTTTTGACAGAGGCTCGCATGGGTGATGATCTTCCTCTTCTTCCAAGAAGATGATCAGTGGCAGGAGGATACAAAACTGGGCATATGACCCATCCTCCAACAGAAGGAAAGTAGGGTAACTCTGCTTTCCTATAGACCACCGCTACTCTAGCCGGTCTGTCTGCCTCTCGCCACCAGAGGTAACTGGAGAAGGCGCCACTTGCAAGCAGCATGGTAAAATACGATTCTTCGTCTCTCCCGAAGAACCACCATATAAAGTTGCTGATTATCCCGAGCAAGGGAGGCTAAGATATCCTTCCATGATCCATCGTTGTAGTGGACACTTGCTCGAAGATGCCGTCTTTTACGGCTCCTTACACGCTGGAAGAACATGATCTCCTTCCTCAGGTCGATCCGGCGAACTCCGGCGATCATCTCTGCGTGGTGATGGAAATGTGGGAAGAATGGGTGTCACGCCCCGATCTCCCGCAGGCAATTAGGCCGTTCCCGCTAGGCGGGAATCACCCTCGCCAGCGCTCCCGCGGAACGATCGCTTAACCCATCCGGGCGTGATGCCGCACGAGCGTGAGCCACGCTCGTGCAAGGCCATGGTTCATTGGCTGGCGGCAAGAGTTCTAAGCCACAGAGTCGCACAGATTGTCCGAGTACAGCGGAGTCATGAACGCATAGGCGATCGGTAACAGGTTCACTGAGTCGATAATATAGCGGAAGCATCGAAACAAGTAAAGTAATCTCTTTATTGATATGAAACATGTATTACAGGCGGCGTATAGCCGAGATTACAAGTCGCTCAAGCCTCTCTCTCTCTCTAAAACAGTAAAGCGTGCCATGTGGCTACAACTGTGGAATGATTTGTACAGGCGATGGTCAGGCGATGTTCACAACTTATGTCTTGTATAATCGCTTCAGTCCCGGACGCACCGTTGCAAGGCTTCAGAGGGAACTCCTGGCCTTAGCATGCACGAAGGAGGCGTCCGCACCGCACGAGGTTCTCCCGCACCCTGTATATCAAACTGGTGGATTATCAGTACATTGAATGCACTGGTGGGGAAGCTACTCGCCCGCTCGACAAATCCAAACACGTAATACAGGTTCTGTGCACAACTATTCAGTTATCTTTCTAGTTGCCTTAGGATCAGTTTCATGCAAATATTGAATAGCTTAACGTGTCGGGCAGTGCGCCGTGCGATGTTTGAGGAAACACGGCGAGACTTACCAACTTACCATTTCTCCTTCCCTGTCCAAGGCAAACATGATTAATTCAAGCACGATAAGTATAAACATTCAGGAGGCATAGCATATGCAGACAAGAGGGTTCTTATAACATGATCGTTCAGGTGTTAAGTTATTCATTGATGCTATGCAATGACTCGCATGCGGATGGCCGCTAAGCGAGGATGACTTGTTATCTTTTGTTTCACAGGCAAGCACGCAACAAGTTAAATACACACGATAAACACACGATGCATTGCAAGCCATATTCACACGATAATCACACGAGGCATTGCAAGCATATACACACGATGATCACTGGCTGATGCCATAATGGACTAGTCAAGGACGTGAATAACATGCAACGAGAAAACACGAGGAGCTCATAAAACACGATGCGTTGCAAGTTACCCAGTCCGCACACGATTGACTATAAACACGAAGTCTGCCCGGATCGAATCGGTGCCAGTACCCCAGCACCGTCCGCAGAACTTATATCCTTGTGCACAAGTTGTCCATGATCGAACACGATTGTTAATTTACACACGAGCACACGAGATTCATTTAGCTATTGGATATGCACAGTCTCCTAGGCTGCTGTAAGCCCGCACACGAGGGAGACTTGCAGGGAGATCCAAATACCTGAATGAGTCTTGCCACAGGAACATGATTCTTTTACTTGGCATGATACAGTCCCCTGGATCGAGAACTGCCTTGGTGACCTAACGGTCCCGAATACTTGCGGGTTTATTCAGGCACGGAACGACTACGTAGTAGTCTCCCGGGGTTTGGATGAAAACACGGTAACATTCAAGCAGACAAGCATGCGTTTCTAAGGAACATGAACAGGCACGTTGCTCGGACCCGAAGGTAAGCCGAGAGTTGAAACCGTTAAGGGAATTAGCATGCGAGGGTCTGAGTATAAGCAGTATTTCATTTCCATGTTCTAGCAAGCAATATGAGTTGGGATTATTCCCTTAGCTAGGTGCGTTGGATTTATTAGCATGCAGGGGGTGATTCACCTAGCGACTAGCATATATGATTCCAGATTTTATGTGTGCTGGCTAAGCAAAGACAAGTTCACCGTAGCCACCCACCTTAGCGACGATTCACCTCGGTAAAGCGATACGTCTGAGCGAGCCTCTGAAAGTCCAAGCCGGATTCCTGTAGGGACAAGTCTGGATATCCTTTGCTTCTCCTTTGAGACAAAGCGGGTCGGGACAGCTGCACGATTGTCGATTGAGATGGCAGTCCGCTTGAGCGGAACGGGGTGTTACATCCTACCCAACTTAGAAAAAGTCTCGTCCTCGAGACTTACTAAGGACAAGCAGTAATCTAGGGTTGAGGCAATCCTAGACAAGTCGTTTGTACTTGTTTCATTTGGATCTTCACTTGCACAAGCTTCGAAATCAGCATACCGCTTAGACTGGATCGTGTGCACTTTCGAAGGTACCCTCTAGCGTGAACACGTCAACCAGCTCAGTGATAGCGAAGTCTTAGCACTCGAGTTTCACCTTTTCTCAAGTCTTGGATGGTGCACTAGTTCAAGGCGTCCCTCGAATAGATACATTCAACCAAACTTAGGGTTAGTGAAAATCGGACAAGCTACTAGCGATACACTCGAAGGGTTCGCACAGGTTGGCACAAAGGCCACTCGCAGCATACTACCAGACAAGCAAGCATATCAATCAAAACGCATTTTGAAAGTATTTAGACTTATTATTGGAATATCCCACCGAGGCATTGAGAGAGAGCGTGCACATAACCCACGAACGAGCTTTCGAAACAGAGATATCGAATCGAAGTCCAAAGGCGTAGAAGCCAGGCTCTGATACCAACATGTCACGCCCCGATCTCCCGCAGGCAATTCGGCCGTTCCCGCTAGGCGGGAATCACCCTCGCCAGCGCTCCCGCGGAACGATCGCTTAACCCATCCGGGCGTGATGCCGCACGAACGTGAGCCACGCTCGTGCAAGGCCATAGTTCATTGGCTGGCGGCAAGAGTTCTAAGCCACAGAGTCGCACAGATTGTCCGAGTGCAGCGGAGTCATGAACGCATAGGCGATCGGTAACAGGTTCACTGAGTCGACAATATAGCGGAAGCATCGAAACAAGTAAAGTAATCTTTTTATTGATATGAAACATGTTTTACAGGCGGCGTATAGCCGAGATTACAAGTCGCTCAAGCCTCTCTCTCTCTGAAACAGTAAAGTGTGCCATGTGGCTACAACTGTGGAATGATTTGTACAGGCGATGGTCAGGCGATGTTCACAACTTATGTCTTGTATAAGCGCTTCAGTCCCGGACGCACCGTTGCAAGGCTTCAGAGGGAACTCCTGGCCTTAGCACGTACGAAGGAGGCATCCGCACCGCACGAGGTTCTCCCGCACCCTGCATATCAAACTGGTGGATTATCAGTACATTGAATGCACTGGTGGGGAAGCTACTCGCCCGCTCGACAAATCCAAACACGTAATACAGGTTCCGTGCACAACTATTCAGTTGTCTTTCTAGTTGCCTTAGGATCAGTTTCATGCAAACATTGAATAGCTTAACGTGTCGGGCAGTGCGCCGTGCGATATTTGAGGAAACACGGCGAGACTTACCAACTTACCATTTCTCCTTCCCTGTCCAAGGCAAACATGATTAATTCAAGCACGATAAGTATAAACATTCAGGAGGCAAAGCATATGCAGACAGGAGGGTTCTTATAACATGATCGTTCAGGTGTTAAGTTATTCATTGATGCTATGCAATGACTCGCACGCGGATGGCCGCTAAGCGAGGATGACTTGTTATCTTTTGTTTCACAGGCAAGCACGCAACAGGTTAAATACACACGATAAACACACGATGCATTGCAAGCCATATTCATACGATAATCACACGAGGCATTGCAAGCATATACACACGATGATCACTGGCTGATGCCATAATGGACTAGTCAAGGACGTGAATAACATGCAACGAGAAAATACGAGGAGCTCATAAAACATGATGCGTTACAAGTTACCCAGTCCGCACACGATTGACTATAAACACGAAGTCTGCCCGGATCGGATCGGTGCCAGTGCCCCAGCACCGTCCGCAGAACTTATATCCTTGTGCACAAGTTGTCCATGATCGAACACGATTGTTAATTTACACACGAGCACACGAGATTCATTTAGCTATTGGATATGCACAGTCTCCTGGGCTGCTGTAAGCCTGCACACGAGAGAGACTTACAGGGAGATCCAAATACCTGAATGAGTCTTGCCACAGGAACATGATTCTTTTACTTGGCATGATACAGTCCCCTGGATCGGGAACTGCCTTGGTGACCTAACGGTCCCGAATACTTGCGGGTTCATTCAGGCACGGAACGACTACGTAGTAGTCTCCCGGGGTTTGGATGAAAACACGATAACATTCAAGCAGACAAGCATGCGTTTCTAAGGAACATGAACAGGCACGTTGCTCGGACCCAAAGGTAAGCCGAGAGTTGAAACCGTTAAGGGAATTAGCATGCGAGGGTCTGAGTATAAGCAGTATTTCATTTCTATGTTCTAGCAAGCAATATGAGTTAGGATTATTCCCTTAGCTAGGTGCGTTGGATTTATTAGCATGCAGGGGGTGATTCACCTAGCGACTAGCATATATGATTCCAGATTTTATGTGTGCTGGCTAAGCAAAGACAAGTTTACCGTAGCCACCCACCTTAGCGATGATTCTCCTCGGTAGAGCGATACGTCTGAGCGAGCCTCTGAAAGTCCAAGCCGGATTCCTGTAGGGACAAGTCTGGATATCCTTTGCTTCTCCTTTGAGGCAAAGCGGGTCGGGACAGCTGCACGATTGCCGATTGAGATGGCAGTCCGCTTGAGCGGAACGGGGTGTTACAATGGGTTAACTCTCCCAGCCTTTTTATAGGCGAAAGAGGTCACACCGGTCCCCAATAAATCTACCATAAAGTCAGCATCGACCGTTTCAACGCTCCATTCAAAAATGTTTCGAGTCACGAGGAGCGGTTCATGCTTCATTCAAAGCGTTCCAAATTTCGAGGAATTTGAAAGCTTTGAAGGGGGTCTTGTAGAAGCATGAAAAATACGTCGGATGACTATACGCGGCATATTGGTGCAGAGCAGCATAAGCAGAGGCCTTCAGAGCCATCAAGCGTGCAACAGAGCTTTTTCCGCTAGAACGCAGCATGAAATATAAAAGCTCAAAGGACCATCCGCGTAAGGCAGTACGTCCAAGCCGCTTCAGCGTAAACAGGATGCTTCATCGCCTCCAGGGCGTAAAACTCATCCTCTTTCAGACGCAGCATTGAGGTGTACAAGAGACGTTTCGTATTCTCCAAAGTAAACCTGTCGGACCCTGCAATGAAGATCCTGCAATAAACCTGACGTCTAGACTTCTGACAAAGGGATACGGCTCGACTACCCAGACGACGGCTATAATGATGGCACAGCACTGCGACCCAGGCTGTCAAATACCGCCATCCCCTTTGCGTAAACTGCTTTTACAAGCACGAAGGGATACGCTGCCTTGTTTTACACTGGCAGACATGAGCTGTTTACGTTCTGCAGTAGACAAACCGCCTGCCACATCAAAAGCTATACTCCGTACGGGGTCGAGGCATGTCTCTGCGTCCAATGCACATAGCGATGACAGTTGCTCGAGGCACGTCTCTACGTCTAATGCACAGAGCGATGACAGTTTCTCAAGGCACGTCTCTGCGACTGATGCGCAGAAGGAGTTGCAAACCTTCAAAAACATGCCTCTATATTTAATGCACAAGATGGTGGCAAATTTTGACATTTAATGCAAGAGATTTGATTATATCTTCAAAAGCCATAATTCTGGCTAAGACGTCCCCATCAGTACTCTAGCACGGTACACAGCGGCTTCTACGCCCATCCAGCTCCTGTGCCCACTCGGTCTCTATGACCACTCGGCTTCTTCGCCTTCTCGGCTTTAACGCCCATTCGACTTCTACGCCTGCTCGGCCTCTATGACCACTCGGCTTCTACGTCTGCTCGGCCTCTATGACCACTCGGCTTCTACGCCTGCTCGGCTTCAATGCCCATTCGGCTTTTACGCCTGCTCGGCCTCTATGACCACTCGGCTTCTACGCCTATTCGGCTTCTTCGCCTATTCGGCTTCTATGCCGGTTTGATAACTATTTGGCTTCTATGCCATGGTGACAGACATTTGGCTTTTATGCCAACCTCTTCTACACAATGGATACCTACCTACGTGGCTTCTACGTCGTGATCTTCATAGCGATTATACGCATTTTGTCCCTTAGTTGGACCCGCGTCACACGCTCATTCAAAGGATCATCTATACGCAGGCATTGGTTACTTTAATCGTTGTATAAAATGGTGCTGTACTTTCCACTCCTCGGTTTCTACACCGACGGAGTGGTCACTGTCACTAAAATTTTATAAATAGAGACCTCTATCAATGAGGAACAGGGTGGAAAGATTGGAAGGTCGAAAGATTGGAAGGTCAAAAAGATTGGAAGGTCAGAAATTGGTCAAAAAAATCAATATCAGACCCAAGGTCGAACTTCCAAGAAAGATCGAACCAGAGGTCAAGAGAGAGAGAGAATCTGGAGCTCAGGTAGAGAGTAGGGATCGACGACTTTGGCATCGTGCATCCACCCTCTTTTGCAACCTTTGAAGCTGCTTCCTGTCTTCTACGGCACTTCTTCAACATCGTGTGGTCCAAGGGCTAAAGTGATCGACTGCAGATCAGACACCTATAGCAATATTTACCCAGATTAAATAAATTATACTCCCATATCCTCGTATAGGATCAAATTGTACAAGTTTGTTTGTAAACCAAAGAAGGCGGGTTTCGTATAAACCCCATCCTGAATACATTTTCATTCTTTCGTTTAATACCACAAACAACGGTTTTACGCTCATAAGCTACAGATCTACAATTTTTCACTCAGATGCTACGGATCTATAATTTTACGCGCATCTTAAATTATGCGGGATAGATCAGTTAGCAGGATATGTGTATATCTTGATAATTTGGGTCTTACACTCGAGAAAGCCAATTACAAGGGTTTACGCAGAAAATGCTCCTTTTTTATAAAATATTGCAAGTGTCTGAAACACACAGATGTCAGCATTTGCAAACAGATGACGAGTCTTCAGTAGCCTTCTCCTCTTCTTCAGACAGGAGGACTTCATCAGACGAAGGGCCAAGGAGTTCCCTAAAAATGTCTGTCTCCATTGAAGATGACTCTTCTTCCTTGGCCATTGGAAGTTCATTTGAAGTCTAGCCAGAATCCTTTACATCTAGTTCAGGGATGGCCTGTTCGGCGGATATTTCTTGCCCTATTTCGAGAAACTTTCGGGAAGCAATTCTTGAAGACGATGTTCTGAACAGATAGTCTTCGTATTAAAGAAGTGACAGTTCAGAATTCTACGTGACTCCTCGTCCAAAAAATAGCATGACAATTAGATTTTTAAGACAATTTATCGCTGAAGAGTTTTTACGCATATTCCTCTACGCGTAAAAGTCAGAATATGACTGGAAGCATATTTGTCAGAATCAGCGTAAAAATTACTCAGGCATGTTGAAGCTGCGTATTATTAGACTTCCTCACAGCAATATGGCAAAACAATAGTGCGTAAAAGAAGACAAGTTTATTAATCATGATTATATATGATGGAAATCCATTTTACAAATGATTTTTCATTAATATTCAAGATCATGATTACATATGATGGAAATCCACTTTACAAAGAATTTTTCATTAATATCCAGGATCATGATGGGAATCTATTACGCAAGGTTCTCATCTGATGGAGATCTTTTTCTTCTTCTACAGCACTTCTTCGGGTCCTATACGCCAGGGGCTAAGAAAATTGTTAATGGCGGAAGGATACAGAACTGGGCCTGTATAAATTATTCAAGCCCCCCTCCATACGTCATCGGCGGCCATGCCCTGATTTGTGTTAGGGATTCAGACCCAACACCATACTGGAAGACACGGCCAAGCTGCCCACCAGGGTCCAACTTCATAATAGGGGAAAATATAGCTAGCAAGCTGTGTGGTCCAATGAGACCCTTCCTCTCTCCTTGACGAATCGCCATATAAAATTGCTGACTATCTCGAGCAAAGGAAGCTATGATATCCTTCCATGCTCCATCATTGCAGAGGATATTTGTTCGAAGATGCCTCTTTTTATGGCTCCTTACATGCTAGAAGAGCATAATCTTCTTCTTTCTCAGGTCAGCCCAATGAATCTCGGCACCCATCTTTGAGGTGAAGGGAGTATGGAAAAACAGGTTCATTCGCTTGCCTTTATATAGGCAGAAGAGAACATTCCAAATTCCAACAACTTCTTAAATATTGCCGAAAAATTAGCCTCAAAGAATGAGTCAAATTTGACCATTTCATGCTTCATTCAAAGTATTTCAAATTACGAGGAATTTGAAAACTTTGAAGGGGGTTTTGTAGAAGCATGAAATACTCTTGGGAATTATACGCGTATTATACAGTCAAAACCCCCAACATGAATGAAGTCCGCGTAAAGCAGCGCTTCAAGGCTATGTGGCATAAAATATGGCTTCAGAACTGCTCGCGTAAAACATAGCTTCATAGCTTTTTGGCGTATCATAGAGCTTCAGAGCTGCCAGCGTAAAGCAGCACTTCAAGGCTGTTTTGGCGTAAAAGGTTACTATACCCTCCGGCGTAAAATACGTTTGTTTTTAAAGCAACGTGAAGTTATCCGAGGAACTCTTCGTATGCCTCGCATGAATCTATCAGACAGAACAGTGAACCTGACTCCTGACAAAAAGTACTGCATGACGATCAAGAGGACGACTGTGATGATGATTTTGCATAGAGACCCAGACTGTCATTTAGTGACATATTCTTGATACAAGTCATTTTTTACGCATTCAAAGAATACACTGCCTATTCTACATGGACAGAGACGAGTTTTTATGCTCAAGATGAGACAAAATCAGACGCCACGTCAAAAGCTATTTCTCGTACAGAGCTCGAGGCATATCTCGGCATTTAATGCACGAGATTGAGGCATATCTCTGCATTAAATGCACGAGATTTGGTTCTATCCTTTATAATTTTGTCATGACTGAGAGAGCTAAAACTAGGGCTAATACGCTTACATTACCATCCTTGCATTTTACGCCAACTAGGCTATTTTTAACTATAGGAGTACGCCGTATGCTATATCCTCGAAATACGCTAACTCAGGCTATATTTGCAAAGGTACGCGATAAGGCTATTTGGCCCAGAATACGCTCAAGACCTCAGTCAGGGAGGATAATTGGCTATTTTTACGCTGGTTATCTATTATTCATGCAGCATCAAGTTTTACACAGAACTTGGCTTTTACGCCAATAAGACAGCTATTTGGCTTTTACTCCAACAAGACAGCTATTTGGCTTTTATGCCAATAAGACAGCTAATTTGACTTTACGCCAACAAGACAGTTATTTGGCTTTTACGCCAACCATCTCTACGCGAGGGGCAGTTACCTACGTGGCTTTCATGCCATGATCTTCGATAAGCTGTTATACGCGTTACCTTATAATGAGACACGTGTCATACGCAGATTCAGAGGATCATTTGAACGTGGGTAGCAGTTATTATAACCGTCGCGTAAAAAATGCAACTCTCTTCACAGTTTGGCTTCTACGCCAACTGGACAGTTATTGTGACTGATCTCTATAAATAGAGACCCGTGGTCACAAGATCAAAGGGGCGGAGATCAAGACACAGAGAGACCGGGGAAGATCAACGGGGAGATCAACAGGGAGAGCACAGACAGAGAGCGTTGATTGACAACTTTGGCAATGAGAGTTCTGTCCCACTGTTTCGGATAATAAACGGAAAAGATAATATGTGGAAAACGAGGTCTTATACGAAAACCCGTCCTTTTTTTATGTTTACAAACAAGATTGTACAATTTAATCCTATACGAGGATGACTAAGTATAATTTATTTAATGTGGGTAAATATTGCTATAGGTGTCTGATCTGCAGTCGATCACTTTAGCCCTTGGACCACACGATGTTGAAGAAGTGCCGTGGAAGACAGAAAGCAGCTTCGAAGGTTGCTAAAGAGGGTGGATGCTCGATGCCAAAGTCGTCGATCCCTTTTCTTTACCTGAGCTCTGGATTCTCCTCTCTCTCTTGACCTCCAATTTCTTTCCTCTCTTTGACCTTCAATTTTTCTGACCTTGTCCTCTGTTGATAGATGTCTCTATTTATAGAGTTTTAGTGACAGTGACCACTCAATCGGTGTAGAAACCGAGTAGTGGAAAGTACAGCACCCTTTTACACGACGGTTTAAAATAACTAATGCCTGCGTATAGATAACCTTTTGAGTGAGCATGTGATGCGTGTCCAACTAAGGGACAAACACGTATATCTGCTGTAAAGATCACGGCGTAGAAGCCACGTAGGTAGTTATCCCTTGTGTAGAAGAGGTTGGCGTAGAAACCAATAACTGTCACCAGGGCATAGAAGCCAAGTAGGCATAAAATCCGAGTAGGCGTAGAAGCCGAGCGGTCATTGAGGCCGAGTGGGTGTAGAAGCCGAGCAGGCGTAGAAGCCGAGCGGTCATAGAGGCCGAGTGGACATAGAATCCGAGATGATGTGGACGTTTAGCCAGAATTACGGCTCTTGGAGATATAATCAAATCTCTTGCATTAAATGCAGAGATCTGCCCCCATCCTGCACATTAAATACAGAGACTTGTCTTTAAGATTTGCCATCATTCTGTGCATTAAATGCAGATATGCGCCTCGAATTCTGTACGAAGAGTAACTGCTGATGTGGCGGTCTGTTTGCCTTCTGCAAAGCGTAAGAAGCTCACGTCTGCCTGTGTAAAACTGGGCAGCGTATTCCCTTATATACGTAAGAGTAGTTAACGCAAAGGGGATGTCACTAAACGACGATTCGGTGACATTTAATCAAATCTCCTGCATTAAATACGGGGATCCGCCATTATCTCGCTCATTAAATAAGGAGACGTATTTTGAAGGTCTGCCACCCTTCTGTGCATCAAGTGCAGAGACGTGCCTCGGGCATCTGTCAGTATTCGGCGCTTTAAATGCAGAGACGTACCTCAAGAAACTGTCACCGCTCTGCACATTAAATACAGAGACGTGCCTCGAGCCCTGTATGAAGTGCAACTTTTGACGTGGCAGGCTGTTTGTCTTCTGCGGAGCGTAAATAGCTCACATCTGCCTGTGTAAAACTAGGCAGCGTATTCCTTCGTATGTGTAAAAATGGTTTACGCAAAGGAAATGGCAGTAAATGACAGCCTGGATTGCAGTGCCGTGCCATCATTATACCCGTCGCCTGGGTAGTCGTTTAGTACTCTTTGTCAGGAGTCCAGACGTCAGGTTCATTGCATGATCAGACAGGTTCATTTCGAAGAACACGAAGTATTCCTCGTATACTTCAATGTTGCATTGAAAGCGGATGAGTTTTATGCCATAAAGGCGATGAAGCACCCTATTTACGCTGAAGCTATTTGTGGTGGAAAACGAAAGAATGAAAATGTATTCAAGACAGGGTTTATACGAAACCCGTGTTCTTTGGTTTGCAAATAAACTTGTACAATTTAATCCTATACGAGGATGTGGGAGTATAATTTATTTAATCTGGGTAAATATTGCTATAGGTGTCTGATCTGCAGTCGATCACTTTAGCCCTTAGACCATACGATGATGAAGAAGTGCCGTAGAAGACAGGAAGCAGCTTCGAAGGTTGCAGAAGAGAGTGGATGCACGATGCCAAAGTCGTCGATCCTTATTCTTTGCCTGAGCTCCGGATTCTTCTCTCTATCTCTCTCTCTCTCTCTCTTGACCTCTGGTTCGATCTTTCTTGGAAGTTCGACCCTTGGTTCGATCTCTTTGGAGGTTTTTAGACCAATTCCTTCGACCAAAGTTTTTTTGACCTTTTCCTCTGTTGATAGAGGTCTCTATTTATAGAGTTTTGGTGACAGTGACCACTCCGTCGGTATAGAAATCGAGGAGTGAAAAGTACAACACCCTTTTACACAACGGTTAAAATAACCAATACATGCGTATAGATGATCCTTTGAATGAGCGTGTGACGCGGGTCCAACTAAGGGACAAAACGCGTATAATCACTACGAAGACCACGGCATAGAAGCCACGTAGGTAGGTATCCCTTGTGTAGAAGAGGTGGGCATAGAAGCCAATTTCTGTCACCATGGTGTAGAAGCCAAACAGGCATAAAAGCCGAATAGGCGTAGAAGCCGAGCGGACATAGAGGCCGAGTGGTCATAGAGGCCGAGTGGGCGTAGAAGCCGAGTAAGCACAGGAGCTGAATGGGCGTAGAAGCCGCTGCGTACCATGCCAGAGTGCTGATGTGGACGTCTTAGCCGGAATTACGGCTTTTGAAGATATAATCAAATCTCTTGTATTAAATGCAGAGATTTGCCACCATCCTGTGCATTAAATACAGAGGCATGTTTTTGAAGGTCTGCAGCCCTTCTGTGCATCAGTCGCAGAGACGTGCCTCGAGAAACTGTCACCGCTCTGTGCATTAAACGTAGAGACGTGCCTCGAGCAACTATCATCGCTCTGTGCATTGGACGTAGAGACGTGCCTCGAGCCCCGTACGGAGTGCAGTTTTTGATATGGCAGGCGATTTGTCTACTGTAGAGCGTAAACAGCTCATGTCTGCCTGTGTAAAATAAGGCAGCATATCCCTTCATGCACGTAAAAGCAGTTTACGCAAAGGAGATGGCGGTAAATGACAGCCTGGGTCGCAGTGCTGTGCCATCATTATAGCCGTCGTCTGGGTAGTCGAGCAGTATCCCTTTGTCAGAAGTCTAGACGTCAGGTTTATTGCAGGATCTGACAGGTTCACTTCGGAGAATACGAAGCGTCTCTCATACACTTCAATGCTGCCTTGAAAGAGGATGGGTTTTACGCCCAGGAGTCGATGAAGCACCCTATTTACGCTGAAGCGGCTTGGACGTACGGCCTTACGCGGATGGTCCTTTAAGCTTATATTTCACGCTGTGTTTAGCGGAAAAAGCTCTGTTGCACGCTTTGATGGCTCGTAAGGCCTCTGTTTACGCTGCTCTGCATCAATATGCTGCGTATAGCCATCCGACATATTTTTTATGCTTCTACAAGACCCCCTTCAAAGCTTTCAAATTCCTCAGAATTTGGAACGCTTTGAATGAAGCATGAACCGCTCCTTGTAACTCGAAATATTTCTGAATGGAGCGTTGAAACGGTCGATGCTGACTTTATGGCAGATTTATTGGGGACCGGTGTGACCTCTTTCGCCTATAAAAAGGCTGAGGGTTTAACCTGTTCTTTCCATATTTCCATCACCACGCAGAGATGATCGCCGGAGTTCGTCGGGTCGACCTGAGGAAGAAGGAGATCATGTTCTTCCAGCGTGTAAGGGGCCAAAAAAGACAGTGTCTTCGAGCAAGTGTCCACTACAATGATGGATCATGGAAGGATATCTTAGCCTCCCTTGCTTGGGATAATCAGAAACTTTATATGGCAGTTCTTCCAGGAGAAGGGAAGGGTCGTATTAGACCACACAGCTTGCAAGCTGTATATTTTCTCCTGAGACTTTCGCGGACGAGATTAGACAAACTGTAACCGTCGTCCTCGATCGAGTTAGGTTAAAGAAGCCTCAACTGGATCTGACATGGCGTGTGGAGGATGGGCCCTGAAGAAGTTCAGGTAGGCCCAGTGCTGTATCCTCCCGCCAGCAATCATCTTCTTGTTCGTGACTGTGGAAGTCGATGAACCGCCATGGAAGAAGAGGAAGACCTTCACCGATGCGAGAACCTGTCAGAACAGATCCTGGGGGTGGCCTTCCGATGATGACGAGGAAATCCTTTGTAGACGGGATTTCCCTCATATGTATTCACGAAAAATAAAGAAAACCCTTGTAGACTGGATTTCCCTCATATGTAATCATTATTTTCTTTTAATAAAGTCGTCTTCTTCTGTGCATATGATTGTCTTGCCATACGTTGCTGTGAAGTCTGAATATGTGTAGCTTCGACATGTCTGATTCTTTATGCCGATTCTGATAGAAAGAGTATTTAGGCCCTGTCCTGTCTTTTACGCATAACTAGTGATGCACAGAAAGCCGCTTTAGCATTCGAGTGTTCGAACTGTTCTGTTGTCAGGATTGAGGAACCGCGTAGAATTCTGAACTATTATTTTTACTTCTGTGTAAACAGAATTCTTGTTTCAGACTTCATCTTCAAGAATGACTTCTCGAAAATCCCTTGGAACAGGGTCGAGGAATGGCTGTCAAACTGAGTTGCCATCTTGATAGATGAAATATTCGGACTGGAGTTTAGATGAACCTCCAATTGACCCGAGAAGAGTAATTTCTCAATGTTTGAACTCTGTATGTTTTGGGTACTTGGGATATTTTGAGGTCAAGAAGGAGTTTCTTCTGTAGGAACTCCTGTAATCGACCGCCTTGAGAACTGTTCGAATATACGGAAAGTCAGAGATCCATAGTGTAGATGAGCTGAAAATCCTGAGTTCGTAGCCTATTGAGCGTAGAAAGCCACCGAGCGTAAAATCGTAGATTTGTAGCTTCTGAGCGTGAAGTCGTAGGTTTGTAGCCTCTCGAGCATAAAAGCTACCGAGCACAAAGGCATCCGGGCGTAAAACCAAAGACTGATAGCTTGCGAGCGTAAAACTGTAGATCTGTAGCTGTCGAGCGTAGAAAGCTCCTTAGCGTAGAACTATAGATTTATAGCCTGTGAAAAAGAAATCTTCCGAGCGTAAGGTTGTTGATCTGTTGCCTCCGAAAGTAAACTAAACGCCACCGAGCGTGAGATCATCGATTTGGTATCTGCTGAGCGTAAAGTCATAGGTTTATAGCCTCTCGAGCATAAAAGCTACCGAGCACAAAGGCATCCGGGCGTAAAACCATAGACTTATAGCTTGCAAGCGTAAAACCGTAGATCTGTTGCTGTCGAGCGTAGAAAGCTCCTTAGCGTAGGAACCGCTGACCTGCTTTTGCACGAAAAACTCTTCGAATTTGCTGACTGTCCGCCTTTCGAGAGTAGTGGGCTGACGTAGTACCCAATCATAACCAAATATTAATTGTGAGATTTGGCTGGGGTTTCGAGGAGTCTGTCCGAGGATTCGAGGAGTCGACCCGAACTCTATATATATCCTAAGCTTTTGAGAGAAAAACTTTTCATCCGTCTTCTGCGAAAGAGAGCCTTCGACTGTTTGAGTTTTCCCCTCGTTCTTTCTCCGAGCACTCCGAGTTTTCAGAAATGGCGCCGAAACAAATCCCCTCCACTAAGGGAAAGAGTATAGGTTCTTCTTCTCGTTCTTCTGCCCCAGCGAGAGAGTGTTCGGTCGGGCAAGGTGAACTTTCTTCTGAGCGAAGTATCCCGCCGACGAGCAGCGCACCTGGCCTTAGAGGTAGAGCCTTTGGGATGACAAAGAACGGCAAAAAATCCTTCACACACGTTGAACGTGACCGCACTAGGTCGTCTTCTGTGCTGATAGCCTCTTTAAGAAAGATGACGCACGGAGACGTTTTCATCTTTTTCGCCCACATTTCTAATGTGTCAGCGTAAAAACTCTATATTTTCGCAATTTTGAGCGTAAAAGCTCTGACTGCTGAAAACTTGGTATATACTATAAAGTTTTAGCTTTACGCTTGTGGATGGGACCTCCGACATAATAACTAGAATTTTGGCAGTCTGGCATAAAGCACGGACTGTATACCGCCAATTACGCTTCTGGATGTAACTTCTGGCATAAAAATGACCAAATTTGTACAGTCTTGGCGTAAAGCACAGACTGTCGTTTCTTGGTTTTTATGTTACAAGATTTATAATAACGTGTTTTCCTTGCACTTTTGCAGTTAACTTGCATGAGTCTCCACTGGCCGAGGTGATGGGTTCCGCTGCCGGGATGCTGCACTCAAACTATCTGGAGGATCTGTCCCACGTGACATTTCCTATCTCCAGACCCCAGTATCCTGAAGGAAAGGAGATCTTGATATCGGCTCAGGGCGAGCGGACGTTGCTGAACATGATTAACGGAGAGCCCCTGACGTACATAGACGGGGACCAGTACATCAAGCCGGCTTTTCTCTTTGGGGACATGATTGACAAACAGTCCCAGACGAAGCCCAAGATAGAACGCTGGGTTTTCCCCGTCGAGATTGTGGTCTTGTATCTGCCCACGATGCCGAGAGATTATCCCATCTCGGCTTTCTCCCATGCTACACATCCCAGGAGGATGTCGTGGACACTGACTCCCGATCTTCACGGTAAGCCGGAGAAGATCTTTCATTTGAAAGGAGCTGACTAGGGGTCGTTTGTCAGCCGTCCTTCCGGCATTGTGACGGTGTTCAGGGGACTGTGCCCGGGCAGCGTCCCGAGTGAAGACTGTTCAGTGATCCAGCCGGTCTAATTGCCGACTTTCTGCAACAACTTCATGGGGGGAGGGGGGTATACCCCAAGAAGAATCCTTGGTGCAATGGGTGGATCACCCCAACAAACCTTCGATGGGCTTGCCTAGTTGACTGGGCCTTAAAGCATTTTCGGAGAGAGCTGGAGGTCATTGGACTGTATGCTGCTGTGAGTGCGACGAGTGTTGGGTTGCCTCCCAACCCTAACCTATTTTTGGCACTGATGGAGCGATACATTTTGCTCACCGGGACCTTCACCACTCCACTGGGAAGTTGGGGTTGGCCCTCCATGAGATGGCAGTGATCTCGAGGCTGCCGATGGGGGATACCCCATATGAAGAGTATGTTCCCACCAACCGGGAGTTGGAGGACTCGGACCCTCGGGCGGTGAAAGTATATCAGGAGCTGATGTGCCACTACTTCGCGTGCACTGCTTTTTATGATGAGCCTTCTGATTTGGCTCACACCACTAAGTGGACGTCCTACCTCTTCTTCCACTGGGCCAGGGCCGCCAAGTCGGAGAAAGTCTCGGGGGGCAAGAATGAGCCTGTGAACTGTTTGGGCGTGCTCAGTGCCCAGGTCGTCGAGGATCTTATGGAAGATGCTAAGGCTCCAGATCAGATTCTCAATGACGGGGTAGGAAAGTATCCTGAAGGCACTAAGGCCTACTGTTACTTGAGGCGCTGCCGCAGGCCTCTGTCTAAGGAAGCCCGGCTGGCTGGTTTCCTGTCCATATGGCTCCGTCGAGTAGTGGTGCCCGATATCGCGTCTGCGGACTACATTCACATCCTGTGGCCTGCCGTGCGTCTGGTGTTCTGGGCAAGACTGGGCTTACTCCCTGCCATGGTGTGCCGTATACAGGCTGGCCTGAGAGCCATGACTGATGGACTGCTCATCGATGAAGCTCGACGTGATAGCTTTCCCCGGGTAGAGTTACCATACCTGTACTTGATGGGATGGTTAATTCTCCATAACCCCCGGGTGATGTCTCCCGGCCCTGGTAGTAGCACGGGGGGTAGTTTCTTGCTGAACTATAAGGACTCTCCCTAGAACGTGAATACAGTTTTAGACTGTCGGCTGGTGCTGAGCCTCAGTCACGGCTGGAAGCTCCTCTGCACTGTCCCCTCTGTATATCGCAATCAGTCGGGGATTAGGCTTGAGGATTTAGGTGGAGAGAAGACCAATCTTTCTCCGGAAGCTTTTAATTGGTTGGTCTGCATCAGACCCTCCTATTTGCTGTACAGAAGCGAAGATCATTGCTTCTTCGAGCCCTACTTGCCCAGTCGGTTTGCCAGGCAGTTTGGGTACGATCAGCTACACGTGGGCAATACCGTCACCAGCTTCAGGTCCAGGGGTAGACTCATTGATGGAGCCAGAGGATGGCGGTATTTTATCATGGGTTGCACGGGAGCAATCTTTATCGTGCCGGTCGTCATACTCTCCACGGAGTTGCGCATCCTCCATTCGTATGCCCAGTTCTACGTGGTGATCAACACCTTCCATCGTAATTTTGACATGCGTGGAAGCTTTAGGGTACCTTCTCCCAAGCCTGGGGGAAGAGTCAAAGTCCCCTCAGTTTCTTCTGACGAGGGTGAGGAGTCCGTCACTCCGGATGAGCCTCTGGTGTCGGTGACGAGGTGTGAAGTGCCTCCGCCTGCGGGGGCTTTGGTAGTCTCTGGGAAGCGAAGGGCTTCTGCTTCGAAGCAGACTTCCCCTCACAAGAAAAAGAAGAAGACGGTTAATCATTCTCTCCGGATTCCTGGTATTGAGGCTCCTAGAGAGGAACCTGCTGTCTCTCCTGCCGGGGATGTTTGTTTGATTGGAGGTTCCTCGCCTTTCGGAGAGGGACCCTCAGTTTCGGCTGGCGGTGCCGGAGAACTCCTGCTTGAGGCTGTCGTTGCTGCTACTGCCTCCGGTAGTGGAACGAAGTCACCTCCGGGGCTGAGTACAAGGTCCCATATACCTTTATCCTGATCAGTGTCGAAAGAGACCCCTTTCGTGCCTGCGAGAGTACCTGGCGAGATTCCAGCCGATGAGCCTCGGTTGGAATTTGAGGAGGACTTGGAAGACCACCTGCCAGTGTCAGCTATCAGACCCCTTTCTCCAGGTATGATAGCCTGCTTAGCATTATTAAGAAGTGATTTAGCTGTACTGGTTGCAGATGCGACATATGTGCCGTCGGCCGTGGGTAAATGTCGTCTTTACGCCATTCTATTTAGAGGCATTAACATCGTGTCGATATTAACTTTCTCGTCTTCTTTTCAGGGGTAGATGTCTGCGGGAAGAAGAGCGCTGAAGCGCTTTTTGGTTCTGCTTTGGCTTCTGGTGGCGACACGGAGGTGCCTGAGTTTGAAGAGGAAGCATCTTCGGGTGCTGGCTCGCCCCGAGTGTGGTGCCCCGTTCCCCCTATTCGGGGAGCGCGGCTAAGAAATACAAGACGGTATCATTCGATCGGGATAGATTGAATTAAGAACTCGTCCTCATTATGGATTTGTTTCTTCGGAATCGATTCCCATATTCAGTGGACCGTGCCCCCGGGATCGACTTAGCGGCAGAGTCAGGAGGGACCTCTCTGCTGCATTCTTTTGTTGCCTAGTTTTCGCTGTCGCTTATTGCTTTCGTGCCTTGAGTTGGTTTTCGGATTTGCTTGGGTTTTCTTGAACGGTTTTGATGGATTTCATTGCTTTCGTTCTTAGGACTGCACTTCAATTTCGATAATGGATAGAGAGGAAGAAGTATTGATCAGCTGTTCGTGTCAATACAGGTGATCCAGCAGTAGGCTTCGCTCGAGCGGACTCCTAAAGCACTTCTTTCTTCTTCCTTCCAACTACTAAAGTGAGTGGCTACCATCCCGATTAGCTAGCCCATCTTGCTAGTCTTCATATCTGAATCTTGTGTTCGTGCTTGCCCCGATCAAACGATACCAAGTAATAACTAAAAGATATCAAGATAATAAGGGAATAGATATGGTTCTGCTTGCTTGTCATTGAAACTTGTGAACGGTTACTTACTACATGCTTGCTTATTCAAAATGTTTACCATATGCATATATACAAGTTAGAATGCTTACTTCTTCTTCTATAAATATGCTATATGTAGAACACCCTTTGCCATGCATCAATTATTCAGGGAGACTATGCAAAATATATCACACAATGCTACATATCCCCTGATTTCATTGCCTCAGCTACATAAATGGCAAACTTAACAAAAATGCCGTTGATCACGGACAACTTGTGCACAAGGCCTCTTGGTTCCTGCGAACGGTCGCTGGGGCACTGGCACCGATCCGATCCGTACGGAACCTCAAGATTAGTCTCTCCCATAGGCGGGATGGCGTGTAGCGATACATGTGCCTCCGTCACCTTAGCTTGAGACTAAGACCGTCCATTATGGCATCAAAGCCAGTGATCCCCTCGTATATTTAAACCTGTTGCTACTAACTTGTGTCTTCTTGGCAGGGAAGGCAAGGTAAGTATATACAGGTGGTTCAGACGAACAGGTAAATGTCACCGAACGGTGATGGGTTGTTTCATTGCTTTCTATATCAAATTCTTGCTGTAAAAATGAACTAAGGCAAAATAGAAACCCACAATAACTATGCATGCTTCATTAAAACAACGTGTTGATTGGTATAGTTGGGTTAGCTTGCCTTCACCAGTACGTTTTGATGTACTGACCCTCGTTGAAACAGGTTCCCCGTGCTAGGAGAACCAAGCGAGGAGCAGGAGACAAACCCCCAATCCAGTCCAGCTGTAGGCACGCCTCGACCGTGCCACCTTTGACGCATTTTGGAGAAGGAGTATTTTGAAGAAGAAGCTAGCCACCAAGCAACCATGCAGCTTCGTGGCAAAGCAGTCGTTCCGACCCAAGGTCTTATATTTTGAGTTATAGTAAAGGATGTAATGTACAGGACTGCTATCTCATTTTGTGTCAACACTTTTGTAAGCCCATAGAGGCAATCCTTATGACTCAGTTCAAGGAGTTTGTAATAGATGTTCATATTATCAATAAAAGAGAACTTTTCCATGCTTAAATCTGTGTTTTAATTGTCTGCGTACTCTGAATATGTGCTCGCTATGCAAAATAAAATACTTAGCCTTGTGCGGTGCGCAACCTAGGCCCGCACGGCGGTCACACCCGGGGGACGACTATCGATTCCACGGAATTGGGGCGTGACATGTTGGTATCAGAGCACAGCTTCAAAGTTCCTTTAATTCATGAACTGGAAAAGTTTCCTTAGCGATAACTTCCTATGCGAACTCCTGAACTCGTTAAGGCCAAAATGAGATACGTTCATGCAATAAGTCCATAATACATTATGATCCTGATCTAATTTACCTCTTTTCAAGGAATGACGCAAGCACAACCATCAGCGCTAGCGCCAGGCAAGACACGGACTCAGGAGAGCAGCTCCGGAACATCAGGAAGATCTCGGAGCCAACGGGGCATGTCTCAAACAGATTCGCTTCAACAAATGATGCAAATGTTAACCGAGCAACGACAGAGGGATAATGCCCGCCAAGCCAAGTTCGAGAGCAATCTGGAGGCTCGACTCTCAGTCCAACAAAAGCAGGTAGATACCCTGTAGCAGCTTGTTCAGACCCTGGCCTCCAACCATTCCGCCGCGACAACATCTACGCCAGTGGAGCAGCCAGTACTTGAAGTTGAGACACCGCTAGTGCCAAGGACGAGGGAAGTGACTGCCTTCACCTTTGGCAACTTCAAGAAGGTCTGCAACACGCCATTTAATGGGACTGAGGACCCGATCGTAGCCCTAGATTGGCTCGCCGAGCTTGAAGATCATTTTTCTCTCCTGGAGGTGCCGGAAGACAAGCGCGTTACCTGTGCCCAACTACTGCTTCGCCTCAATGCGCACGACTGGTGGGACGTGCATCGACGATCTCTTCAACTTGGCCATGGAGAGGAGGCGATCGCGTGGGCAAATTTTTGTGCCGTGTTTGAGGAGGAGTTTATACCCCCGCCTCTACGCCATCAACGGAAAAACGAGTTTGTTCAACTCCGGCAGGGCAGCATGACGGTGAAGCAATACTCGGCAGAATTCAACAAACTGGCCAAATTTGCTACCGCTTATCTACCGGATGCAGCGAGTCGTGCCAGACGATTCGAGGGAGGACTACGTCCTGACATCCACGGGCACGTATCCGTTCCACAGTATCAGACGACGAGGGAAGTCTTAAACCATGCCCTCTCCCTCGAACCGCAGTATCCTCACATTGCCACCGGCGCTGTGCAAACTCCCAATCACAAACGCCAAGGCAACGATAGAGGAAACACAGCTACAAAGCGCCCTAACAACGGCGGTTCGAAAAAGGGAAACTCGGGGCAACGATATGATTTCTGTAGAAGGACAGGGCACATCGAAAGTGAATGTCGTCGGAAGCATGGGTTATGTCTCATTTGTGGAGCTTCTGATCATGCCCTTCCCAACTGTCCAAAGTACACTGAGCGTTGTCCTCCACAACAAAATCAAAATACTGCAAACCAGACCAACCGAGCTGCGCCTCAGCAAGGGCGTAATCAAGCTCAAGGCCGGGTCTATACCATGACACGGGAAGAACCTCTAGCTTCGGATACCGTCGTGTCAGGTACTTTGCTTTTCAATAATATACCTGCTCGTGTTCTATTTGATTCAGGTGCAACGCATAGTTTTATTTCCATAAATTTTGCCATGGAGAACAATGTAAAAATGACCCCGTTGTACTTAGATTTAAATGTTAGCACCCCCTCTGGTACAAAAATACCTGTTCGTTCAGTATGCCTAGGCGGTTACATTTCTATTGAGGAGAAGAAGCTGTCGCTCGATGTCTTAGTTCTAGATGTTAGGGACTATGATATCATCTTGGGAATGGACTGGCTAGGCGCATGCGCGGCAACTATTGAGTGTGCAGAGAAGCGAGTCATTTTTTGTCTGCCCAGAGAAGCCATGTTCTGTTACACCAGTAGTCCAGAGAACGATGCTACCAAGGCCTGCATGGTGATTTCGGCAAAATCTGCTCGGCGAATGCTCTACACAGGCTGCGAGGGATTTCTAGCATCAGTTCGGGACACACGGCAGGACTACGCAAACGTCGACTCTACTTCCGTTGAGGCGAAGTTCCCCGATGTGTTTTCGAGCGAACTACCCGGCATGCCGCCAGACCGAGAGATTGAATTCACTATCGACACATTTCCAAATACACAGCCTATCTCAAAACCTCCGTACAGAATGGCTCCGACAGAACTGAGGGAATTAAAATATCAACTTCAAGAATTACTTGATTGTGGGTTCATCCGTCCGAGCGTATCTCCTTGGGGTGCGCCTGTGCTCTTCGTAAAGAAGAAGGACGAAACTCTATGCCTCTGCATCGACTACAGAGAATTGAACAAGGTCACAATCAGAAACAAGTATCCTCTGCCACGGATTGATGACTTGTTCGATCAACTACAGGGCGCAGCAGTGTTTTCAAAAATAGATCTTCGCTCGGGCTATCACCAGCTGAAGATTAGGCCTGAGGACACCCCCAAAACTGCTTTCCGAACCCGGTACGGTCATTACGAGTTTTTCGTGATGCCGTTTGGACTGATGAATGCGCCTGCAGCATTCATGGATGTTATGAATCGAGTATTTAGACCTTTCATCGATAAATTTGTGGTAGTTTTTATCGATGACATCTTAGTGTACTCGAAGACTAGGGATGAGCACGCAGGACACCTGCGGATGGTGCTGCAAACCCTTCAAGACAACAAATTGTACGCCAAATTAAGTAAATGTGGATTCTGGCTAGACAGTATATCCTTTTTAGGGCATGTCATCTCTTCGGAAGGAATTTTAGTTGATCCGAAGAAGGTAGAAGCAATCCTGCAGTGGAAACGACCGGAGTCAGCCAGTGATATCCAAAGTTTCCTTGGGCTAGCAGGTTACTACCGCAGGTTCATACAGAATTTTTCTAGAATTGCTTCGCCCTTGACTCAGCTCACACGGAAGGGTGCAAAGTTTACTTGGACGGATGACTGTGAAGCTTCGTTTACGGAGTTAAAGCAGCGCCTCGTCTCCGCCCCGGTCCTTACTTTGCCGAACGGACCGGATGACTTCAAAATATATAGCGATGCATCAGGAAGGGGACTAGGATGTGTCCTGATACAACGGGATAAAGTGATAGCCTATGCGTCTAGACAGCTAAAGCCTCACGAGCAGAACTACCCAACACATGACCTTGAACTTGCCGCGGTAGTGTTTGCATTAAAGCTGTGGCGCCAATATCTTTATGGCGTGCCGTGTGAAATTTATACGGACCATAAGAGCTTGAAATATTTGTACACTCAGAAGGATTTGAATCTTCGGCAGCGGCGATGGCTTGAACTCCTTAGCGATTTTGACATCATGATCAGATACACGCCTGGCAAGGGAAACGTAGTAGCTAACGCACTGAGTCGAGTGTTCGTAGGGAGCTTGCCTATCAACGATATGCTGCGCCGGGACTTTAAATCACTGGGCATTATACTAAAAATAAGATATAAGAAGTGGGCGCAAGTATCACAACTGCGCCTCGAACCCGACTTGTTACATAGAGTGAAGACCGCTCAGAAGGACGACCCGTTCTTGCAAAAGATTCATGCCCTTATCTCAGCAGCGAAGGCATCCAACTTTGCGGTAAGCACGGATGGGATGCTTCGAGTGAAGGGAAGACTGTACGTTCCAAGCGACGCGGCCCTCAGAGAAGAGATACTCACGGAAGCCCACTATGCTAGCTATACTTCTCATCCGGGTAGCACAAAGATGTATCGGGATCTTCGTACAACGTTTTGGTGGCACGGCTTAAAACGGGATGTGGCACAGTTTGTGTCGCATTGCATGGCTTATCAACGAGTAAAGGTCGAACACCAGAAACCAGGCGGAGAGCTACAGAGCCTTGCTATTCCGGAGTGGAAATGGGATGATATAACGATAGATTTTATTGTTGGCTTGTCGAGGACGCAACGGGGACATGATGCAGTCTGGGTTATCATCGATCGACTCACCAAGTCAGCTCACTTCCTGCCTATCAAGTCTACTTGGAGTGTCGACCGCCTGGCTCAGATATATCTCAACGAAATCATTCGACTCCATGGCGTGCCTGTAACCATAGTCTCCGATCGAGATGGTCGATTCATATCACGTTTCTGGGGAAGCCTGCAGTCAGCAATGGAGACGAAGTTGAAGTTTAGCTCCGCCTACTATCCACAGACCGACGGCCAAACCGAACGTGTCAACCAGATCCTCGAAGACATGTTGCGACTCTGCACCTTGGACTTGAAGACTAGTTGGGACCTTCATCTACCTTTAGCTGAATTTGCTTACAACAATAGTTATCAATCAAGCATTCAAATGGCGCCGTATGAGGCGTTATACGGGCAGAAGTGTAGATCTCCTATCTGTTGGGACGAAGTTGGGGAACGGCAAGTACTTGGCCCTGAGCTCGTGGAGCAGACCATCCAGAAAGTCTGGCTGATTCGAGAAAGATTAAAGGTAGCTCAAAGCCGTCAAAAGAGCTACGCGGACACACATCGGAGACCGCTAGAGTTCCAAGTAGGCGACCGAGTATTCCTTAAGGTCTCGCCCATGCGAGGAGTCAGCAGGTTCGGGGCAAGAGGAAAGCTAAGTCCGATATTTGTCGGCCTGTTCGAAATACTAAAGCGGGTTGCCTCAGTTGCGTATCAGATTGCTCTACCACCATCCCTATCCGGCGTACATGATATATTCCACGTTTCCCAACTCAGGAAATATGTGTACGATCCCAGCCATGTGGTAGACCTCGAACAGCTGAGTCTCCAGGCCGACTTGACGTATATAGAACAACCAGTGCAAATCTTGGATAGAAAAGAAAAGCTGCTTCGGACCCGTTCGATTCCTCTAGTGCGCGTGCTTTGGCGGAATCACTCTGTCGAAGAGTCTACTTGGGAGCTTGAATCAGAAATGAGGGAAAGGTTCCCCTCATTATTTCCTAGTGGTAGGTTCTATTCTTTAAGTTTCGGGATGAAACTTTCAATTAGTTGGGTAGGATGTGGTGCCCCGTTCCCCCTATTCGGGGAGCGCGACTAAGAAATATAAGACGGTATCGCTCGATCGAAATAGATTGAATTAAGAACTCATCCTCGTTATGGATTTGTTTCTTCGGAATCGATTCCCATATTCAGTGGACCGTGCCCCCGGGATCGACTTAGCGGCATAGTCAGGAGGGACCTCTCCGCTGCATTCTTTTGTTGCCTAGTTTTCGCTGTCGCTTGTTGCTTTCGTGCCTTGAGTTAGTTTTCGAATTTGCTTGGGTTTTCTTGAACGGTTTCGATGGATTTCATTGCTTTCGTTCTTAGGAATGCACTTAAATTTCGATAATGGATAGAGAGGAAGAAGTATTGATCAGCTGTTCGTGTCAATACAGGTGATCCAGCAGTAGGCGTCGCTCGAGCGGAATCCTAAAGCACTTCTTTCTTCTTCCTTCCAAGTACTAAAGTGAGTGGCTACCATCCCGATTAGCTAGCCCATCTTGCTAGTCTTCACATCTGAATCTTGTGTTCGTGCTTGCCCCGATCAAACGATACCAAGTAATAACTAAAAGATATCAAGATAATAAGGGAATAGATATGGTTCTGTTTGCTTGTCAATGAAACTTGTGAACGGTTACTTACTACATGCTTGCTTATTCAAAATGTTTACCATATGCATATATACAAGTTAGAATGCTTACTTCTTCTTCTATAAATATGCTATATGTAGAACACCCTTTGCCATGCATCAATTGTTCAGGGAGACTATGCAAAATATATCACACAATGCTACATATCCCCTGATTTCATTGCCTCAGCTACATAAATGGCAAACTTAACACAAACGCCGTTGATCACGGACAACTTGTGCACAAGGCCTCTTGGTTCCTGCGGACGGTCGCTGGGGCACTAGCACCGATCCAATCCGGACGGAACCTCAAGATTAGTCTCTTCCATAGGCGGGATGGCGTTGTAGCGATACATGTGCCTCCGTCACCTTAGCCTGAGACTAAGACCGTCCATTATGGCATCAAAGCCAGTGATCCCCTAGTATATTTAAACCTGTTGCTACTAACTTGTGTCTTCTTGGCAGGGAAGGCAAGGTAAGTATATACAGGTGGTTCAGACGAACAGGTAAATGTCACCGAACGGTGACGGGTTATTTCATTGCTTTCTATATCAAATTCTTGCTGTAAAAATAAACTATGGCAAGATAGAAACCCACAATAAGTATGCATGCTTCATTAAAACAACGTATTGATTGGTATAGTTGGGTTAGCTTGCCTTCACCAGTACGTTTTGATGTACTGACCCTCGTTGAAACAGGTTCCCCGCACTAGGAGAACCAAGCGAGGAGCAGGAGACAAACCCCCAATCCAGTCCAGCTGTAGGCACGCCTCGACCGTGCCACCTTTGACGCATTTTGGAGAAGGAGTATTTTGAAGAAGAAGCTAGCCACCAAGCAACCATGCAGCTTCGTGGCAAAGCAGTCGTTCCGACCCAAGGTCTTATATTTTGAGTTGTAGTA